>BSBM01001547.1:1570000-1899502 GCA_027924585.1 Larix kaempferi
TTATCATTGTTAAAATCTAGGAGCATGAATGTTGTTAGGAAAAAGTTAGGGATAAAGATGATAAAGAATTATGAACCAAGTTCTCATATAGTTAAAATCCTAGAAAATCCATTTGGTAAAATTGGTAAGAACACACATTCAAAGGACCGCAATGCTGCTCGTCGTGTGTTGTCACAAGCAATTGCAAATAAGAACACCAGGGTCCTTCATATATCAGGCCTGCATCCAAACTAGTTAATTTGAATGTAAAAACCCTCCGTAGGTATTCTATTAGAAGAGAACATCTTGACACAACCGATTAGACAGATTTTTGGGCCTTTGTTGGTCGATTGCCACGTTGTGACATGAAGCTAGTTGATGCAGTAAAGGGACTAGTGCATAGTTTTTGGCATGATCACACCAGGCCTTCTTCAAACCGAAACGATGTACTAAAAATGAGAAGGGGTTCAAAGGATCGTGAACCACATGCTAAGCATCTTCTTGATATAACACAGACAGAAATTTACGAGAAATTTAGGATTGAGCATAGACAATTGAACTTGGGGCAAAGATCTTTTGAGAAATGTAAGCCATGGTATGTTAGAATAAATACTCTTCGTAACACTTGTTGTTGTAGATACCATGTAGAATATGAATATTACTATGAAACATTTTTGTACATTTGTCGTGTGTTGCATACTAACCATGTGCAGGATTGCTCCATGACAATACCACCGACTTCATCAAGAGAATTCATTCATAGCATCATGTGCAATAGGCCCGAGGGGCAAACATACTATGCAAAATCTTGTTTGGATGGAACATGCTCCAACTGTGCTGGAATGGCATTATTGAGCCAATGTATGCACGAGAATGGAGACAGTGAATTTGGGAAAATGGTTACAGACATGAAAAGTTTCAAATATATCAACTATGAAATAGTCCCAGGGAAAGAAAGCAAAAAAATACAATTGGTGACATCTCAGGTATGAATTTATATCTATAAAATTATGTTGTAACGGTTACATTTCAATCCTTACTTACAAACAAAACTGACATTGAGATCATTTTGTGTCACCAGGTACAAGTTAGGGACTTTATCAAGGAATTTATTGAAAAGACACATCAATATGTTCAGCATGTCCACGTGGCACGATGGCAAGGATGAGAAGTTTAGAATATGCAGAGATACATTTCCCCTTTGTACTATACTTTCAGTTGTTGATTTTGCCGAGAACTACACTCTGCAACCTCAAAATGAGATCCAAAGTCAGTATTATCACTCTGAGCAGGTTTCCTTGATGGTCCATATCACATATAGGCATGGCCCAAATAACACTAAAGAGCAAAGAGAAATTCTGAAGGAATATCACTTCTACATAAGTGATGATAGGTGCCACGACTTCCACTATGTACGTCATTGCTTCATCATGTTCTATGATCACTTGAAGGGAAGGAACATACAGATGGATCGACACTGGATTTGGTCTGATGGGTGTGCTGGTCAGTTAAAAAATGCACACATATTTCAGTGGTTGTGTTCATTGCATAAAAACTACAAAGTGCCACATATGTGGAACTATTTTGAGACTGGGCATGGTAAAGGAGAGCATGATGGAGCCGGAGCATGTGTCAAAACAGCCCTACGAAGAGAGGAATTGAAAGTATCTATAGAATCTACTATTCTAAATGCTTAATCTACAGTCAGGTGGTGCACGTCAGTAATGGGAGAGGAATCAACTATGCGAGTAGAATCCACAAGAAAGAGACATGTGGAGAGAATTTTTTGGGAGGTGGTAGACATAAATCGTTCATATGAATGGGAATGAAATATTGTACCTGGGACTCTTGGATTTCATTCGGTTCGAAGCTCTAATAACCCAGTATTTGAAATTTGGATCAGAAAACTCGCTTGTTTTTGCTTGCCTTGTTGTGATGGTGACTGGAATGGGTGTGAATCATTGGATTGGGTTGATGGATGGGATTGCATATCAATTCCACTTGATTGGCATGATATTGTTGAGTTAAATCCGTTGGAAGAAGACCAATCATCTATTTTTGCAGATTTTGATCATGTCTCAGACCTTGTACAACCTAGTATGATGCATTTCCTTAACATTTTTTGTTTGTTTACGTAGTCTTCAAATGCACATTAATGGCCTTGTATCACATGAAAAATATTTTGATCATATACCTACAATCATATAATGCAGGGCACATATATGTAGTGGTTGCCTCAAAAGATACTGAATGGGGTGGTGATTACTGGTTGGCACGTTATATAGATGGAAAGCAAACCCTCATTATGTCCATGACTGACGATGAAAACAACCACTTCCCAACTGGGTCTATGGTTTTTAAAGGTGAATACTTGACACAGGACAGCAATGCAAGAAATAAGGGTGGATATGTTTACAGGGATTACAAACCAGGTGCAAGTGTGTATCACTTTACCAACTTAATCATTGGCACAAACCTCTAGGTACGAACAATGCCTACCCGAAATACATCGAAGGTACGCTACTTCTTATTGGATACAGAGCACGAGAGACTAATGGAGACCATCAGTATAAGAGATGATCTGGAGGGCTTGGTTGTATGATAATAGGTGGGATCTAGCATGATGAGGTATGTTACATACTTTTAATACTATACTATTTATACTATTTGTAATTGAATATTGATATATGCTCAATTTTCACATGTATGTTTCATATGAATATGTCAATTTTGTGTTCTTGATATGCCAAATTTACGTTTACATTGATTAGAAATATGCCAAAAGTTCTCTTGCATGTCAAGTTTATGAATATGCCATTTTTTACATATGATCAGTAAACCCTAAAATTATATTATGTTCATCATGTTGGTTATTGGCTTCACCCAACAAAATTAATTCAATTCATGCTCATTATATTAAACAATACACTTATATTAAATTTAATTCATGTCTTGTTAAATATTTCATAATGAATTAGCTATTTGAGAGCACCACCTTAGACCAAGCCATCATCATCAACATCTTCATCATCATCACCATCATCATCATCATGGACCTGCAAAAACCTAGTTTCCAAGATGGACCTGCAAGGTGGCACCTGGGCCATTGGACCAGAGGTGAGGGGCAACCCTAGCACTATCCGGACGTATTGAATCCAACGAAGTCGATGGTTCATCGATCCGAGCCACGGTCGTCATTCTATGGCTCGTTCTGTCTCGCATCCAAAAGGCCTTCAAGGACACTTACTGAATACATGCCAGGGGCATAGAAATCCAACCGTGCAACAAAACCACATTCCAGGGAGTCCTGTAGGTGTGTCTAGGTAGGTTCGGGCTGGGAACACTAGCCACACTCGCCTGGTGGATGATTTTCCAAAGTTGACCCCCGTGTGCAAAAATTGCACACTCCCACACTGAGCAAAACCCTAGTTTCCAAGATGGACCTGCAAGGTGACACATGGGCCACTAGGACAGAGGGGAGGGGCACCCTTGGCACTATCCCGACGTGCTGAATCCAACAAAGTTGACGGTTCGTCGATCCGAGCCACGGTATTCATTCTATGGCTTGTCCCGTCTTGCTGCCAGAAGGCCTTCAGGGACACCTGTTGGATACTTGCCGGGGGCATAGAACTCCAACTGTGCAACAAAATCAGGTTTCAAGGAGTCCTGCAGGTGTGTCTAAGCAGGTTCAGGATAGGAACACTAGCCATACCCACCCGATGGATGATTTTCCAAAGTTGACCCCCGTGTGCAAAAATTGCACACTCCCACATTGAGGAAAACCCTAGTTTATGAAATGAATGCACAATGAAGCCGTTGGGCCATGGGGAGATGAGGGAGAGGGACCCCTAGAGGTAATCGCACACCAGGAGACCAACGGAGTTGACGGTTCGTCGATCCGACCTCCGGTTTCTTAGTTATGTTGAGTTGCAAGTCGCATGAAAATGCCATTCAGGGACACTTGGTGAATTTCCGTCCGGGAGCCAAAAAGAAAACGGAGTAGGAAGATTGCGTGCCGTTGGCTCCTACAAGTGTGTGTGGGAAATTTCAATGTGGCAACACTGCCAACACTGGCTCGGGGGATGGTTTTGCAGAGTAGACCCACCAATGCAAGATTGTGTGCAATAAAATTGAGCAAAACCCTAGTTTACGAAATGAATGCACAATGAAGCCACTGGGCCATGGGGAGACGAGGGAGAGGGCCCCCTAGAGGTAATTGCATGCCAGGAGACCAACAGAGTCGACGGTTCATCGATCCGACCTCCGGTTTCCGAGTTATGTCAAGTTGCAAGTCACATGAAAATGCCGTTCAAGGACACTTGGTGAATTTCCGTCCGGGAGCCAAAAAGCAAACGGAGCAGCAAGATTGTGTGTCGTTGGCTCTTGCAAGTGTGTGTGGCAAATGCCGACGTGGGAACATTGCCAACACTGGGTTGGGGGAGGATTTTGCAGAGTTGACCCACCAATGCGAGATTGCATGCAATAAAACTGAGCAAAACCCTAGTTTACGAAATGAATGCACAATGAAGCCACTGGGCCATGGGGAGACGAGAGAGAGGGCCCCCTAGAGGTAATCGCACACCAGGAGACCAACGGTGTTGACGGTTTGTCAATCCAACGTCCGGTTTTCTATTTATGTCGAGTTGCAAGTTGCATGAAAATGCCGTTCAGGGACACTTGGTGAATTTTCGTCCGGGAGCCAAAAAGAAAATGGAGCAGCAAGATTGCGTGCTGTTGGCTCCTGCAAGTGTGTGTGGGAAATGTCGACGTGGGAACACTGCCAACACTGGCTCGAGGGAGGGTTTTGCAGAGTTGACCCACCAATGCGAGATTGCATGCAATAAAACTGAGCAAAACCCTAGTTTACGAAATGAATGCACAATGAAGCCACTAGGCCATGGGGGAGGGAGAGGGCCCCCTAGAGGTAATCGCACACTAAGAGACCAACGGAGTTGATGGTTCATCGATCCAACGTCTGGTTTCCAAGTTATGTCAAGTTGCCGTTCAGGGACACTTGGTGAATTTCCATCCGGGAGCCAAAACGCAAATGGAGCAGGAAGATTGCATGCCGTTGGCTCCTACAAGTGTGTGTGGGAAATGTCGATGTGGGAACACTGCCAACACTGGATCGGGGGAGGGTTTTACAGAGTTGAACCACCAATGCGAGATTGCATGCAATGAAACTGAGCAAAACCCTAGTTTACGAAATGAATGCACAATGAAGCCACTGGGCCATGGAGAGACGAGGGAGAGGTCCCCCTAGAGGTAATCGCATGCCAAGAGACCAACGGAGTTGACGGTTCATCGGTCCGATGTCTAGTTTCCGAGTTATGTCGAGTTGCAAGTTGCATGAAAATGTCATTCAGGGACACTTGGTGAATTTCCGTCTGGGAGCCAAAAAGCAAACAGAGCAGGAAGATTGCGTGTTGTTGGTTGCTGCAAGTGTGTGTGGGCAATTCCGACGTGGGAACACTGCCAACACTGGCTCGGGGGAGGGTTTTGTAGAGTTGACCCACCAATGCGAGATTGCATGCAATAAAACTGAGCAAAACCCTAGTTTACAAAATGAATGCACAATGAAGCCACTGGGCCATGGGGAGACGAGGGAGAGGCCCCCCTAGAGGTAATCACACGCTAGGAGACCAACGGAGTTGACGGTTCGTCGATCCGACGTCCGGTTTCCGAGTTATGTCGAGTTGCAAGTCGCATGAAAATGTTGTTCTGGGACACTTGGTGAATTTCCATCCGGGAGCCAAAAAGCAAATGGAGCAGGAAGATTGCATACCGTTGGCTCCTGCAAGTGTGTGTGGGCAATGCCGATGTGGGAACACTGCCAACACTGGCACAGGGGAGGTTTTTGCAGAGTTGACCCACCAATGCAAGATTGCATGCAATAAAACTAAGCAAAACCCTAGTTTACGAAATGAATGCTCAATGAAGCCACTGGGCCATGGGGAGACGAGGGAGAGGGCCCCCTAGAGGTAATCGCACACCAGGACACCAACATAGTCGACGGTTCATCAATCCGACATCTGGTTTCCGAGTTATGTCAAGTTGCAAGTCGCATGAAAATGTCGTTCAGGGACACTTGGTGAATTTCTGTCCGAGAGCCAAAAAGCAAATGGAGCAGCAAGATTGCATGTCGTTGGCTCCTGCAAGTGTGTGTGGGCAATGTCAACATGGGAACACTGCCAACACTGGCTCGGGGGAGGGTTTTGCAGAGTTGACCCACCAATGCGAGATTGCATGCAATGAAACTGAGCAAAACCCTAGTTTACGAAATGAATGCACAACGAAGCCACTGGGCCATGGGGAAACGAGGGAGAGGGCCCCTAGAAGTAATCGCACGCCAAGAGACCAACGGAGTCGACGGTTCGTCGTTCCGACGTCCAGTTTCTGAGTTATGTCGAGTTGCAAGTCGCATGAAAATGTCGTTCGGGGACACTTGGTGAATTTCCGCCCGGGAGCCAAAAAGCAAACAGAGTAGCAAGATTAGGTGTCGTTGGCTCCTGTGGGTGTGTGTGGGCAATGCCGACGTGGGAACACTGCCAACACTGGATCAGGGGAGGGTTTTGCAGAGTTGACCCACTAATGCGAGATTGCATGCAATGAAACTGAGCAAAACCCTAGTTTACGAAATGAATGCACAATGAAGCCACTGGGCCATGGGGAGACGAGGGAGAGGGCCCCCTAGAGGTAATTGCACACCAGGAGACCAACGGATTCGACGGTTAGTCAGTCCGATGTCCGGTTTCTAGGCTATGTCGAGCTGCAAGTCGCATGAAAATGCTGTTCAGGGACAAGAGACGCAACATTTTATCTCGGGAAACCCTCATGGGGAAGAAAACCTAGCAACCTTTCTTAGAATAATTATATGTTTAGAAATCAAGTACAATGAAACCATGAACAAATCCTAACCCTGAAGGGTTTTACCACATGAAAAAACCTTAATGACACATGACAACAAGAGTACTTATCTACATGAAGATGACCTCCAAGCCATAAGGATAACCAAGCATATCGTTCCCAACCAACATTAGAAGGCACTTTATTTCTCGAATCCTGAGGTAACGTTTGTTCCTTTCACCAATGTTGCTTTGAGCACTTGTATGTAGTTACTCATATGTAGTGTTGAATCTAATTGTACAATCAAATATTGGGCATTGATGAAATGTGTAGCATGTAGTGCACTTAGTTTTATTAAATTACACTTGAACATTGACTCAACTTGTAATTTAATAATCCAAACTCACAAATTTTAATTACACCTATCCAATTAGTGTGCATGAGTGAGTTCATTGAAACCTTGAAAAACATTGTATTGCACTTAGTTTGATTAAATTACATGAGCAAGAACTTTGACATAACTTGTAATGATCATCCAAAATCACAAATTTTAATTAGATACCAATTAGTGCACGCATGTAGTGAGTTCGTTGAAACCTTTAAATATAATAGTTTGTTCTTTTGACATAGCGCATTCATGGGTAATAAATAATCCACACAAATCAACACATTAGATTGACACAAGAACACGTGGAAACTGAAGAACAAATACAAAGTGAAATGTATCATTCATTTATAAGTGAAATGTCAATGTGCATGTCTCCAAAAGTACAGGTATCCAAAAGTACATATATATCCAAAAGTATCCAAAAGTGCATGTCTCCAAAACTACATGTATCCAAAAGTACATATATATCCAAAAGTATCCAAAAGTACATGTATCTAATGAAGTCAATGTACATCTCTCCAAAAGTACATGCACAATGAAGTCAATGTACATGTCTCCAAAAGTGAATGTATCGAAAAGCACATATATATCCAAAAGTATCCAAAAGCACATGTGTCGAAAACTATCCAAAACTATCAAATCCACATGTACATGTGTCCAAATGTACATATATCCCATAAGACACATCAAAACTCAAGCTTCCTCTTGTTCTTTCCCGACGTTGATCCTCTAGGCACATCTCTAGGATCAGTGTGCATCTCCGGATCCTGCAAATTAAATATCAATTGTTAAATTCAACTAACTATGTACACTAATACATTAGCTCAACAATTAACTCAACAACTATCAACTGGTGCATGGAAAGTGCATGAAACACTTGGTCACTGAAGGACATCTCACCTCAACTGACAAAGGATATTGCGTTGCTTGTGTAACAGATGGAGCCATTGGTTGAACATCTAGGATGGTCGAACCAGGGGGGTCAGGAACTGCTCCTGCTGGTGGTGGCTACAATGAAAAAATGTTGAAATAGTTAGAAATGCATGAATAAACAATAGACAACAATAATAAACTATGTAAAGATAAGGTTGAAATAGTTACATACCTGTGTGTGATCAGTTGCCATTGCAGATGCGGCACTGACTACTACATCAACCATCGATGCGAGGTTTTCAGTAGACAACTCGGGTTCCTGATGCAGTAAACATGCAATTCAAACATTAACAAAAATGATTTATGCACTGGATTTCAAGTTAAACAACAAATATCATCGAAGGATATACATTACCATGGTGTGAGTAAGCCCATGGTCATGGGCAACTGGAGTCTTTCTAGGAGTAGAACGAATGGCCTGGCGGGAGATACAAATCCAGGCAACCCTTGTTCACGAATGGCCTGGAGGGAGATACAAATCCAGGAAATGGTCCAGATGTCTCGGATGGTGCCTACAGTAAGCAAGTGTTCATGTAGTTAGACATGCATGATTCAACAAACAAACATGTATTTAAAAAATGTCATTTTTAATTGTTTACCTGGAGCCCAGATGTTTCATCAGACGGTACAACCATGGGTGCTACCTCCACATTACCTTGCCCCAGTGAAGGATCTACCATCTGCAAGTTTAATAATTGTAAATATTAGACCGTAGATAGCATTAGTGAACTAAAATGTAAAGTATGTGGAAATTTACAAATTAACAAGTATTAAAAAACTGAAATTTTAAAATGTTTACCTCGGTGTGAGATATGGCAATAGGTGCTATATAAGATGGGCCTGCCAAATGGGTAGAATCATGCCCCCCTATAGAGTCTGGAACATTCGGCTCTGGGGCGTCGCTGCCGGCATAAAGCATCAACTGCAAGTTCACAAAATTAATATATTAGCTCAAACTATATATATGTGTACAAAGATGAAAACAAATGAAGAATTTATTACAATTAACCATCAACATACCTCTCTCAAAAACCCACTGAAGGCAACATCTGAGGCAAGACTATAGCAGGGACGACCACATGATGTGCACTCGTGAAGATTAGTACTAGGATGGGGATGTGTCGATGGTCCTGCACTAGTGGATGGTCCTGCATGGTGACAAGATAGTGTATGTACCACACCAGGGACAGATGTCCCTTCCTCACCCATATGCTGAACCATAGTGCCATAGCAAACAACCGCCCATGCCAAACTCAAAAATGTATCATGTGTCTGTGGAATAATACGATGTGTAGGTGGGACATCTGGCCCAGGCAACTCCCTGCGAGGTGCAGGGATAGGGAAATCCTAGTCTCGAAGCCTTGCATTGGGTTGGTTTTGGGGCATCCCCCCACCGATCCCCTGAAACTGCAAGATGTCAAAATAGTTTACGTGTTTATGTAACACGAACTCTGCGTACATCTTTCGAAGGAAATACAAGGGAATTTCCCTGTTGTTGTGTGGTAGCATATCAAAAACCATGTACCATCTGTCCATCCAGTTATCAACAAATGGTTGAAACATGCACCACTCAATGGAGATATGAGGCTTGTTTTCATTTGGGATTTCCCTCGTCCGAGGGTCCCTAAACAATGCAAATATGAGCTCTTTGGATATTTTCAACTTTTTTATTGCATTGTAGTCTAGCCCATCAGCATATTGTTGTCTTTTTCTTTCTCTATATGATGTAATATCATATAGTACATTGCTAGACTGTGAAATGGTGTCAACAATTGCATCCAAGGTTGATGAAGGAAATACAAGGGAATTTCCCTGTTGTTGTGTGGTGGCATATCAAAAACCATGTACCATCTGTCCATCCAGTTATCAACAAATGGTTGAAACATGCACCACTCAATGGAGATATGAGGCTTGTTTGCATTTGGGATTTCCCTCGTCCGAGGGTCCCTAAACAATGCAAATATGAGCTCTTTGGATATTTTCAACTTTTTTATTGCATTGTAGTCTAGTCCATCAGCATATTGTTGTCTTTTTCTTTCTCTATATGATGTAATATCATATAGTACATTGCTAGACTATTAAATGGTGTCAACAATTGCATCCTAGGTTGATGCAAGTGAGCGGTGAATCCTGTCACCACCACTAAAAGCTGCACTAATGCCCCTCAAGTGGGAAAGCTCAATCAATATCCCGGCATTGGTGTCCATGGCCGCAACTGCAATAAAAACATCAATATGAAAATTATTAGAAACATATACATGGTATATAATGACGTCTCTTCAAAATTGAAAATGTATTAAATCAAACTCAAGTAAGCAATTTAATGGCATTCACTTACATACATTTAAAACTTAAAATTAAACATTTAACAATTAAAAAGGAAGTTTCGTTCAACTTCTTTCTAGAAGTTAAGGCACTTCTTAACCCTCATTGGTGACTTTTCCATGCAAACTTGGGTTTAAACTTCTTAGAATTTAGGAGTGTTATTTTGACATGTTTTGGCCTTTACGTCCCTTGCAGAAAACAATATTTCCATCAACTTCGTAAGCTAACATTAAATTTATTGATTTCAACATATTACGCCTTGTGGTTGGAGGGAAGGACAAAGTGGCATGGAATGAAATGGATATGTATGAGTTTGTCTCAAGCCAATATGATTACATATGTACTTGAGATGACTATCAATGATTAAGATGTTGAATAATCAACTGGAGATTGTGACTAGAATGACAATAACAACAATGCCAACTTCTCAAAACAGAGACAATTTCTCTCTACAAAATCGATCTTTACATTGTATGGCAAGTTCAGAAAATTAAATAAAAAACATAGTGATTTTCTATATGAAGTCTTTCAGTTGAATCGACGGTCCCTGAGCGTTGAGTAGATTGATCGAGGGTGTGGATAGGGCAGGCCCGAGAGACACTTTGTTAATGTGTTTTGGCATTTAGTCAAGGGTGCTTAACTAAGAGGCAATGTATAGCTACATACACTTCTGATGAAATTTCGATTATGTTCATGGACAAATGATTGTGATGAAATTTTGAGAAACCAAGTTACTAATTTTTTTTGTATTTTTTCTATTCACGCTTGTGCATGCATTTCATCTTGTTATGGCCATTACCAAGGAAAATTTTTAAATTAGTATCATGGGAAATGGCCTTTGATGGTTGGAAATTTGGGTTTCGTGTGGATGGATACACTGTAGAAAGGGAGGAGTTCTATTTTTTTCAATTTTTGGTTGGATTAGAAATTTTTGAGTTTTTGAAAAGGGATTCATTTTAATTATTCACTCATCTTGGTTGAGGGAGATGTGAATTTAATTAGAGATTGGGTTATTCCCAATTTTATAAATATTACAAAACTAGGTTGTTTTAAACAATAAAAAAATAGTAATTTATGTTAAGAAATGACAAAAAAATGGTATGGGTGAATGAGTTACCTGATTAGATGACAATCCACCGGTGAATTTTCCTCCCCTCCAGCTAAATCGAGCTCCACCGATACTCTAGGGCACACAAATCGTCCTCGTCCAACCTATATTTCGCGTTTCTGATGCGTGAAGAGCACTGCGGGTGGTCGGGGGTGTGTTTTTAAATTGATTTTAGATTTCAGTAACGCGTACATGTTTTGTAAATACATAATGCATACGCGTTTTGTAGTTCTATAACGTGTACGCATTATGGTTACCTATCCTACATGTCCAGTGACATGTGAGGATCGGGTTTTACCATGGCAAGTGCTAAGTATCAGAAACACGTTATGTTTTTATGTATCAGGAACGAGTTTTGAAAAAGTAGGATTGCATCTAAAGTGACCCTCATCTTCTTGCACACACCCTTGATTCATACGATCTTCTTATTTCACCATCATTTGTGTTCTTGGTTTCCTTTTTTGCTTGTTTCTATGATTAGAGTTTAATTTTTTTTACTAATTTTTTTGTCCCTACGCAACTCTTTTTACTTGCATATGCATAGTTAGAGGGATTCACTTGTTTTATGAGAGACGGGACCATATACAAATTTTATTTACATTCTATAGACGTGAATAGTAGAGATGATTTGAAACATTAATTTGCTTATCTCATATCCACGAGTATTTGAGATGTCATGCTTCTATACAAGGCACCTTGGATCTCTTCTACAACTAATGTCACATGTACAACATGTGCATTAAATTGATTTCTTATTTGGATATCTTCTCCTCTAAATATTTGGCTTCCTTTGATGTCTTCTATCATATCCTTGACCATATAGCACCATCCTTGCTTAGCCAACCACATCATGTTACCCATCCATGCACCGGCTATTTCAACTAAGGCTAGGAAAATGCTTCCTAGGGACTCTTATTGTGGATCATAAGAGTAATCAATCCGCTTCTCTTCTTCTACCATTACCTTTTTTTTCCATTCAAACCTATTTTATCCTACGAAGATATAAAAATAGCTATTTGAAAAAAAATGTTCTCCATGTTTATCTCATTACTCATGTGATCTCTTCATGAAAATACATTACATGACTGCAAATATGACAATTCAATTATAAATAAACTCCATGGAGATAAAATAACACATTTTGGCAACAATGTTTTGCCATCAATGCTTCTAATTAACATTAGTAATTTATAATACATATCTGAATGCATTTTGAGTTCTTTTTTTAATGTTCAACTTTATTTTGATTAATTGTGTATTATGCATAAGCATAAGATAATTAACATGAAGGAGAAGAGCATTCCTGGAATTACTCTATATCTAGTAAAATTGTATATGAGGATGTTGATTGTTGGGTAAACCATTGGAAAAGGGGCTCCACAAATTTATAGAATATAAATACCATTAAAAACATTATCACAACTAAATTTAAAGAGAAATTGTAACACAACAAAGAAATAAAGAATAAAGGAGTCATAATATTACATTAAGTATATGTTAAAATATCAAAAATATCTTTACATTATATGTAGTTTAAAAGGAAATTTTAACATTACCAAAATAAAAATTAACTCTAACTAGTTGTATGAAAGGGGCATATTCTAGAAAGAGGCATATTCTAGATATAATTCATATAATATAAACTGAATAATTAATTTAATGGATATATGAATAATTAATTTAATGGATACAGTTCATATAATACAAGTCCAAATCCAAAGTCATTTCCATTATTTATGATTAAGATATTAAACTTTTTTATAAATATTTTACTATTTTGTTTTTATTAAAATTTACTTTATACAACAGTATAATGTTTTAAATTATTTTAAATAAAATTTTGTGACATGGCCTTCGTTCCGCAGCCTTGAGCAAAATATAAACCCCCAATGCCTTCCTCCTGCCAAAGAGAATGGCCTTCCCGGCCTTCCTTGCTGAAGAGTAAGTCCTTATAACGTTACTAATAAATTACTGGGGTGTAAGCAGTACGTCTTGTTCCGGTGTGTGAAGCCCACTTAGTAAGAGGCAGGAACGAGCAAACCAATAGGATAGGTTCGTCTTGCTCAATTATATAAGTAAGAAACTACTCGCGTGTTATCCGGCAAGTCTGGTCCCAGTGTGTCCCCGCCTACATGGTTGTGATATCACCTAACAACCCGTGTTTCACATTATACAATAGGATTGTAAATAATTTGATTTATTTATTTTTAAATTAATTTTGATTTTTTATATAAAATATTAATATTTTAAATATAATTTTGAACTTATTAATATATTTTTTTTCAACCGAAAAAAAAGTACTATTGCTATTCCTTGAATCAAATAGTACAATGATATTCACCTTTTTTGCAAAAAAGGTACATTCTACATAATCACGATAATGATCCCATATATCGCCTCCAAATTACATCATTGTCCTTGCTAGACTATACATATAAAAAAAAGACAATGTCCTTACAAAAAGTATCATCAAATAACCTTGACAAAAGCATACTTAGAAGAAAAAAACTTCGCCACATTCCAGCATGCTGGAATCCATCCATTCCTCCCAATATAATATACCTTCAAAGCTTGCTTTGATAAACCATCAGCCTGTCCATTGTGTTCACGGAAGATGTGAGAAAAAGAGATCTGTCCCTGCTTATCAATCTCCATTCTAGCCCGCCTACACCAGTGTGAAAGTGCAATAACATTTAATTCAAATTCTTTTGTTGCCCATTTGATAGTAACACGCGAATCACCATAAACCATAATATTGACCAACCCAAAAATGTTGGCACATTTCAGAACACACCACAGAGCTAAAAGTTCAGCTTTCATATTACTGCCATTCCCACAGTTGAGGCGAAGAGTATAAAAATGTCCCTCATTCAGATAAATAACGCCACCAGCCGCACAAATACCGTTCTGTGCAGCCCCATCAAAGAACAATATGGGTTTATTGACAGTGAAAGAAAACTGTCCAATCCTTCTCTCCTCTGTTGAAATGGGATTTTCTGAATATTGTTGAGTTAAATTTGTAGCAATAAGTCCACATGCCACAACATCCGGCACTTTATCCTGAAAGGTAATCAAATTCCGGAAATACCAAAGAGCCCAAGAGATAAATATAGGGACCTGCAATGTGTCTCTGGAGTCACGAGACCAACTCAACAAAGCCTCACCAAAATCAGCCTTCTCCCATACCTTTGTGATTGCCAACTTTGAACAACAAAAATCCCAAACTTTCTTGCCAAAGGAGCAAAAAACAAACAGATGATCGATAGATTCAGAATTCTCCTTGCATAAAATACACCAGTTTGGTCCATTCCAACCATGCTTTGTGAGATTATCCCAAGTTTTCAGGGTTCCCTGTAAAGCATGCCATAAAAAACATTTGTGCTTTAAAGCAATATTCCACTTCCAAATCTTTTTATACCACCAGTGTTGAGGAAATATATACTTCTCCTGCATAATTCTGTCATATGTAGCTTTAGCTATGACAATACCACTTTTTTCATTCCCACTCCACAACAGCCTATCTTCATGATCTGATAAAATAATACCAGCCGAACCAAGAGAACTAACATAAGTGTCCCAAGAGATGGCGTCCTCATCAACCAATCCCAAATCAGAGGATTGTAACCAATATGTCTGTCCATATAAATTTTGGATACACTCTAAGAAAGATAAACCATATATTTTTAGATAATCCAGAATCTTATTTGAAAGACAAACAGGATCATTTATACCCAAAATATGGTCTTTGCCAACCCTGATGGTCTTCCCGTTACCAACTTGCCATCTCAAGTCGCCCAGGATCCAACCCGAAACCTTTAGCAGTCCACGCCATAAAGGAGAACAACCAGGACTCGTAGGCATATTCAATCTGATCCACTCAACCAAATTCATATTAATATATTTCACAAAAGAAATCTTTGACCAAGGATTATGGTTAAAGAGACACCTCCAAAGACTTTTGTCCCTGAGAGCCAAATTGAAGGATTTTAAGTCCTTGATTCCCCAGCCACCATAAATCTCAGGTCTAGAGACCGATTCCCAACTCGTCATCACCAAAGATGCCCTGTCAATATCACCGGACCACAGGAAATTAAAAATCAGTCTTCTGATAACATTTAATATATGTATAGGGACCTCGTGGAGAGATAACCAATATATAGGAATACCCATCAGAACAGCCTTGACCAGAGTTAACCTACCTCCCACAGAGAGTAATCTATATGCCCAGTGAGAAATCCGAGCCTCAAATTTCCGAACCAGCCACCACCAATCCTTGATCTGATAGTTATTAGGTCTCAAGAAAAAACCCAAATACTTGAGTCCATCAACTAATGGATGGCAATTGTAAGGCAAAATAGAAGCAATACCTTTTCTTTCATCATAATCCACATTATGATAATAGAAACTAGACTTTGAAAGACTTATTTTCATTCTAGAAATGCGACAGAAACAATTCAAAATATTCCGGAAAACTCCCCACTCAGCAACAGTAGCCATACTAGCCAACAACACATCATCTACAAAAATCAGATGTGTAATAACACAATCTATCCCCAGATCAATGCCCTTAAGTAAGTCCTCCTGCTTTGCAAAATTTAACATTCTACTAAGAGCATCAACTATCAAAAGGAACAATAAAGGGGACAAGGGACACCCTTGCCTGATGCCCCTCGAACACTTAAAAAAAGAAGAAAGTGAGCCATTTATCAAGATAGCAATGCTAGCCGAAGATATACATGACATGATCCAATTTATGACCAGAGGGGGCACCCCAATTTGGATCAATATAAGCCTTAAGAATGTCCAATTTACCCGAGCGTATGCCTTTTACAAATCTAATTTAAGCAGCATAACACTGATTCTCCGACTCTTAATAGAATGTAGAAGTTCCTGAGATGCCCCAATGGCATCATGTATCTGTCTATTAAGCAAAAAACCAAACTGTTCTGCAGTAATATGATCTGAGAGAGCCGTTTTAATTCTTTGAGTAATAATTGTTGATACCAACTTATAAGCCAAATTGCAAAGGGCAATAGGCCTATAATCACCAAAGTGTTCAAGCTTTCCCTTTTTAGGAATCAGTGTAACAAAAGTAGAATTCAATGCACCTGAAGTGAAACCCTACAATCTAGTATGTTCAATCATTCGCAAAAGCTCTGGCCCCATTATCTCAAAGAAATGAGAATAAATCTCCACGGGCCACCCATCGGGGCCAGGGATTTTCTCACCTGCAAAAAGTTTCAGAGTATGTTCCACCTCCTCCAGTGAAACCTCCCTACCAAGAGCAGCAGCCTCCTCATCGTTGAAAAACCGGGGAAAGAGTTCTGCAATTTTGATTTGTTCCCGCAGATCACAGTTACCTTCATCTTTATAAATATTCCCAAAATGCTTAACAACTTCCAATTTTAAAACCTCGTCACCAGAGCAAATATTCCCATCAACATCAGACAATTCCCAAATAGAATTCAAATTCTGACGGGCCGAGGCAAAAGAATGGAAAAACTTGGTGTTTTGGTCACCATGTTTTATCCACAAAGCCCTACTTTTTAACCTCCATTCCATCTCCTCCTTAAGAGGGATATCATCTCTTTTCTTCTCAAGTTGCTTAACCACCTCAAAATCCACCTGTCTCAACTCACCCTCAATATTTTCCTTATAAATCCTGTGAATCTCATCTTCAAGAATAGCCAAATCCCTCTTATCATCTTCCTTCCTCTGCTTTACCCAATCTATCACAACTCTTTTCAGGCTTCGCATTTTGTTACAAAAAATATCTAAAGGATTATCACCTTCCACATCTGCAGAAATCCAAAAACCTTTCACCAAAATACAAAAATATTCCTCCAACAACCAGGAATGATTAAATTTAAAAGGAACATTTGATTTCACCCCATAATCATCAAACTGGAGAAAGATGGGCCAGTGGTTAGATACCTTATGCCCATGAACCCAGGATCTATATTTTTGAAACTTTTCCAACAGAGGCGCCTTCACTAAGAAACGATCAAGTCGTTTATGGACTCCATCAACACCCCCTCTACCATTACTCCAGGATGGACATAATTTAGACGGCTCAATATCAATAAGCTCATGTCTCATCAATAAATTTCTCAAGAAATCCGCCAAAGGGTCAAGTCTGGCTCTTCTCCCCCAAATTTCCGAAGGTGATTTTGTAAAATTCAGGTCACTTGCGAAAGTAATTCCATCATCATTCAAAAGACCAGACCCTGAAAGTGATTCCCAAAAGGTCTGCCTGTTCGAATATGGAGCATAGCAATTGAAGACTGATAAACAAAGGTTCAAACCAATACAATAACCGTTCAACAGAATCCCCCACGCAGTCCTGTAGGCATTGAAAGAAAATAATTGTGGATTCCAAGCAACTACCAGCCCCCAGAAAGACCGGAAGCATCCACAGCAGATATCTCCCAGAAGGGCAAAATACTACCAATTTTTGAAATAGCATCAGAACCAGAGCACATAGTTTCTTGAACTAAAACAATACCAGGTCTAGTAGCAATAAAAAGGTTGGATAGGGCCCTAGCCCTCAAAACCCCACCCAACCCACGAACATTCAAGGATACGATAGACATTAAGAAATATCCACAATGGGCTTCTGTGCTCTAAGACCCATTCCAATACCACCATTTGAACCACAATCACCAACATCTAAACCATCAATCTGCAGAGACCCTGGATCAGGCACTATTTTCTTTTTCTTCGCCTTCCTAATCGTCACATTCTGAAACTTTGGGAGAATAGGCAGAACATTGGAATCCCGAGCCGGGTTTTTTGAATATTTATCAAGAGGTTCCAAATCACACTCCCCCCTAATACCCAAGTCCCCCAAAACAACAGAAACAACAACATCCACAGGTTTCTCCGAAAAATTGTCAACCGACTCACCCATAGGAATCACCGGAGAAGTGTCCGACGCAAACAGGGAATCCCCACAGATAATGCCATCCGATGATGTACTAGGGCACACAATAGGAGGTCATAACTCTGCCCCATCGACAGAAACGGGGAAACATCCAACCCTATCAGACCCAAGAACAGACACAGGATTGGACAAGCCATGCCTTAACTGGACAACCCCCAAAGATATCCTCCTATCTAAATCCACTTCCTGGCCAGAGATAAAATCTAATTCTGCTTTTGAAAGATCAGTATAAGAAGCATCCAGAGAAACATTTAACTTACCCGTAACAGGAGTCGTCGGGGTGGCCAACTTCTGAGAATCCGAAGCAATATGTGATGGATATAAAGTTCCGTGGCGAACCGCCTTCTTCGGACAAGACATACGATTAGGGCATTTAGCTCTAATGTGTCCAACCTCCCTACAGAGAAAACAACGAAATGGGATCCTATAGAAATCCAACAGCTGTGTCCAGCTACGCTCACCCCAGACAACCTCAATAGCGGCCGGCAATCCCAATCTCAAATCTATTTCCACAAGCACCTTCGCATATCGCTTATCAATGCCGAAGATAGAGTTCTTGTCAACCCTAATGCACTTACCCACAGAATTTGCCATCCCAACCACTGTGTCCTCCGTCCAAACTTCAATAAGGAGATCGGGAACGATCATCCACAAATGGCGAATACCTTAGCGCTCATGTAGAGGGTCAAAATCAATATGCCATCGCTTCAGAAACAACGAACCATCCTCAAACAGCTAGGTCCCCTCAAGAATCCGCATCATAGACTCCGCAGAGGGGAAAATGAACAGTATCCACTGATTAACCAACAAATTTATCCTCGGTGTATTACCCACTATCGTCAGCCAATTGTTTTTTACCCACTCAACAATCTCCACCTTTGAGCCAGAAGCATATTCCAAGCGTCCGACCAGAGCTCTATCCGCTAACATTTCAACCCTCTCCAAGTTAGGTGCCGCAGGAATTACGAATCTCTCCAGCCCTTCTCTCGCCTTGAGCGTTTTTGACCTCCGCCTGCACTTAGCTTTCTCCCCAGGCAAGTTAGGGTTTCCTCCAAAACGACGATCAGACGGGGAAGGGTTGCCGACCGGACCTCGGTCTCCAAACCGACGAAAGGACAAGAATGGGGAGAAGCCCCACCCACGAGCGACTTCATGGCCCTTCCACCGGACCTGCCGGTGAAAACAAACACCTGTCCACAGCAGCAGTAAAAACAAACAAGTCACCTCCCACAGAAACCAACTGTCACTTACTCCCCGTACACAACCTAGGATCCAGAAGCCAGATACACCCCAATCAAACCCGGCCACCAACTTATTAATATAAATGTTTACACGTTAATAAATAATTCTTTAAAAAATATTAATAAAACATAAATAATTCTTTAAAAAATATTATAAAAAAATAAAAACTAAACACTGAATTAAATTGTTTTAAGATATTTAAATAATCTATTGAACTACTCTCATATTAATTTAAAAAATTTAAAAGAGTAAAGTTCATACAGATTTATATCAAAGAGATTCTACAACAATTTGTAATCATTGCATGAATATCTGAGAAGATATTGATTTAGGGATTCTACAACAATTTGTAATCATTGCATGAATCTCTTTTTAGCTGAATTGATTTTATCTATATGGTAGGGCAACGTACTGTGTAATCGTATATCATTATTCCTTTCTTCTCACGTGAGTCCGTTTTCGTATATCATTCTTATTAAATATTTTCAAAATAAAAATAAAAAATATATTAAGAGAACCTATATGCGAATTGAAGGGAATGCGTGAACGACACAGGGCATGGGGGGAAGAAACTGTTAACACACGCCAAATAACCACCACCTTCCTGCCTGTTAACGTCGAGCTGGTAATGCACATAATAGAATCACACCCTCCTTCCTGAGCATGGAGGATTGACAACTAACTGGTGGGCCCATAAATCACCTCCTCTCCTTATTGGCGACCTTCTGTCAATGAGACTGGCTTGGCATCCATTCAATGTTTTCCTCCCTGTGTCACCTGACTATGTAAAATTAATTAATTGTGTTGAAGCCTCATACTCGCAAAGGAAGGAGCCTTTCTCACTAATCTTTTGAAACTTACACTAACTAGAGAAAATATAGAGATTCATGTGTAGAGATGTAGAGATTTATTACTGATGGATTTAACATAGTTCCTCTTTACCATAATCCTTCAGTCATTCTCAATTTAGAAATCATTCATTTGATATGTTAAATTGTTTCATAGATTAATGAATAATATTTTGATATGTTAAATTGCTTGATAAAGTAATGAATAATATTTTAATATTATGTATTATTTGGTTATCAATTGTAGAAATATAGTTGATTTTTTTGAAATATTTAAGTGTTACCTAATAAGTTGGAGTAATGAATCACCTTTGATTGCATGAATACATCACATATATTAGCATTAACCAATTGTATATTTAGAATTTCAAATAAGTTTATGAAGTTTGTAAATTTAAAAATATATATTTATATATAATTAAAGAATGACAAAAAATATAATTGTAATGGATAAATTTTCTTTATAAGATTGTTGTCATTATTTTTATTTGAAGTAAAGTGAATTTATTTCTTTGAAATGCATCATTTATCACAGGTTATTAAATAAATTATTAGTAAATTTTATATTATTTTTCTATTGTTATTGTTAAAAAAATTTAAGTTAACATCTTGTTATTTTTCAGCCAATACAATATAAATTTTCAGCTTTCAAAAATGATTTCAATTTTGTTAAGAAGGGACTTTAATAAAATGCTTTTAGAATTGAGGAATTTTAACATAATATTCTATTATTAATTCTTTCTTATTCTCTTTGTTTTTTCTTTCTCAATCATTAACTTTTTCTATACCATTTCTAATTTTTTCATATCTTTTTTAAACTCCTCAGCTATTAACACATAAAAAAATCCTCTTAGAGTTGAGAATTTTTAGCATAATATTCTCTAATTAATTCTTATTTATTCTCTTTTGTTTTTGTTTTTCATCTCTATCTTTCATTTTATTTTTTTAAAACTCCTCAACTATTAACAATGTTAATGTGTTCAAATTTCTTTAAAAAAAAAAAAAAATTCTGTCTCTTATTTATTTCACTGAAAGATCCATCTTAGAGATGACATGAATTATCAACTTCAAAAAAAATTTCATAGTTTTCTACTCATAGAGTTGGATATATTTTCCTTCTAATTCTTTTTCCTACATTGGAAAATCCATTACCTCTATTTTATATCTCAAATGAGTTGCTATTTTTTATTATTTACAAAAAATATATTATATATTTTCGGGAAAAAGTTTTCATACTCACATCCATTTATATCAAAGTTTAACTTTCATTTTATTTTTTTATTATTTACAAAAATTATATTATATATTTTCTGAAAAAAAAGTTTTCATCATCATATTCATTCATATCAAAGTTTAACTTCCATTCATTAAGAACTTGATTACGACACCTTCACTATAACATACTCATTTCCTCTCATGAGTTTAATATACTCATTTTGCGTTTAGGGCAAACTCTATACCCCGTCATAAAGAAAAGTAGTCAAATAAAAATTTATGGTTTTGTAATCACTAGTTTTTAATTTAGAAAATATTGTAACTAATTATGAAAATATGGTAACTAGTAACAAGCAAATTTCCTTCCATGAATTGTATAACTGGTTACAAGTTATTAAATGTTATTTTTAATTTAGAAAATATTGTAACAAGCAAATTTCCTTCCATGAATTGTATAACTCGTTACAAGTTATTAAATGTTATTCATTTCACAATTTTTTCAATAATATTATTTAAAGTATTTTTTAATTTTTTTTTATTATATTATTCTTTAATTAAATCTTTATTTTTATTTTTTATCACTAATTTATTTCCCTCTAATTTTTATTTTAGTTAATTTTATTTTAAATTCCTAAACTAAAATTATTAATAATGTACTAAAAAAATCTAATTAATAATATATTTTTTTACAATTAACTTTATAAAAGAGTATTTCACAATTTTCATCTAGAGTAAGGTATTTTGTCTAATTTGATTTTTCCAATTTCCTTTAATCCATATTAAGAATGCTTAGATTTTCTTCCTTCTCTCTTTAAAACTTTTAGATAAAGTTGACATTTGATGATTAATTTAATTTATCCATATTTTATTTTTGTAAATCTAATGTTAATGCATTTTTCTTGATTCTCAAACACAATTTTCTCTTTTGGTTAATCGATATCACTCAAGTTAATCATTGTTGTTAATTTTACAAATAAATTACAAATAAAGCACATACAACTACTACAACTAGGTCCGTGTTTATTGTGCTATGTTATCTATGTTATAAGACTCCATAACTATAATAATTAATAATAAAAATTATTTTTATAAAAAATATATCATTATTAATGTTTTAATTTTAAAGTCATATAGCTAGACTATAAAAAATAAAAATAATTACTTAACAAGATAATGTTTTATTTTAAAATCATATGGTTAAATTATAAAATATCCAATAATAGGTTAAATTATAAAATATGCAATAATAGGAGAGGCCTAGAACCGCGGCACGTATTTTAAGGCAGGTAATCCCCCTCTTTTTTATCATGGAATGAAGCTCATCCAATCTGCACTTGCCTTTGTAACAGGTTGAAACTATGCATCAATTGAGTATTCAATTTTTTTTTTTTTGTTGCTGAGCCCTCAATATTCTTTCATTGTCTGCCCTACAGCTCTTCACCTCTATCCTAAAATTTTAATGGTTTCCGTTAGTTTCATACAGCGCGAAATAACCTCACCACAAATCTTATTTTTATTAACACGTTATCATCAGATGGTCCTCGTACTGGGGCGGGTAGTCTATAGTGAAGAGACTGGGCATTTAGATCAGAGGCCTTAACTCTATATGGGGCTCCTCAACTCTGAACGTCGCCGTCTATATCTATAGGGGTTTATAAATAAATTGAATTTAGTGTCCCGTAGTTCAGGATAGGACGAGTAGAGACTGTGATCTATCTCTAAATATTTCCCTCATGAAGAGAGCTAGGCATCTCTGGTCAGGGTATAAAAAAAGGCGGAAAGGGGGCTCCCTAAGGCCCGATATAAGCAGTAGTCTATATCTCTGATCTCATAATAGATGGGAAAAAAAATTAAGTGCTCCATCGTCTCTGGCTCCTGTAACTAGCATAACTGGCAAATCTGGTAAAGCCGTGGGATGTGGTGATCAATCTCAATCCAAAGTCTGTGGGAGGCCGCCTAAAACTGCTTTCGGGGGACCCTAAGGGCATGCATCAAATGTCTACATGTGTATGAGGCCGCCTAAAACTGCTTGAGGGGGACCCTAAGGGCATGCATCCAATGTCTACATGTGTATGGAGCTCGGACAATTAGGCTGTCTCTGAGCACCAGAAAGTGCTCAGAATAAAAGGCCATCTTCAAGCCAAGACCCTCTGAAGGCGCGATCCAAGTGATCTATATAAACTGTATATAAATGTCCTCTCTGATTGCCCGACACGTCCGGCTTATACAACCTAAGTTAACCTACTACGTCTAGGAAGTACCGGGAAGGGGGAAGACTGTTTGGAGAGATGGCCACAGAGTAAACCTCTGAGAACCATCATTGAGCACGCCCAGGGAAGGCAGCTGGGGCAATGTCCTCCGAATAAATAAAAAGGGGCTAAATAGTAACATAAATCCTTAACAAAGACCGGTAAGTTAGTCCCAAAGTATAATACTCAAGTATATGATCAAGACATTTAATTGGGATTGAATGTATTATTTGTGGAAAGGATTGACAAGGCTACTCTAATAGTTAAATATGATGAGCTCATCCCCCGACCAGAGTGTATAGATTGTTGTGATACAGATGATGATTTAAACAGATTCCGGGCCCCTTATCATATAAAAGAAACATCTTGTTTGAAAGCCAAGGATGAAGATAAATACAAATTATTATTTTGGACTTACAGCATGTAATATAGAAGAAGGGGTAAAAAATAAAATATATAAAGCAAATGGTGATTATTTACCCCCAGCACCTGACACATATGAGGATAGGAATCATCTTTAAATAGAAGATACAGTTGAGATAGATATGGGAACAGAAACACAGCCAAGGATTCTACCACTTTGGAGCAAGTCTGAATGAAAAATAAAAAAATGAAAAATTACAAAGCTATTGCAAGAGTATAAAGATGTGTTTGCTTGGGATTACAAGGGCATGCGGAGGTTAGATGAGGATTTAGTGGTGCACAATTTGGTGACCAACCCTGGGAAAAGCGAGTAAAGAAAAAGCTAAGGAGGAAAAAGCCAAAAATCAATGAGGATATATCTAAAGAAATTAGTGATTGGACAGTACTAAGGAAAGTGACAGAGGTAAGATCCTTCAAGGGACTGGCGGGTTACTATAGAATATTTATTGAAAGGTTATCGATAATTAAACACCGAACAAATAAGTTGCACAATAAGGGTGTAAATTTAGAGTGTACTTTTGAATGTGTGAAGATAGGTTATAACATTTAAAGAAGTCATTGCCAAGCAATTTTAAACATAGTTTATCAAAGTCTTGGTTGGGTTCTTCAATTAACCTCTAGGACATGTAAATTTGGGATTGTACTTCTTACTTAGAGCTTTACAGTTCCCCAGCCCTCCTCTTTAGAATAATTTGCAATCATATGAACAAAAAGGTATGATATTAAAATATGCCCTTGTACTAAAACCATTTGTGTACATTGAACATTATCTAACCAACTAATTTATTCTTCTCTTATATTCTACAGCTAGCTGAAAAAACCAAGTCTTTTCATGCTGTGCTCTCTTCAAATGAAATATTTCAACAAGCCTAAAAGATATATAACTATGGCTAGCCCCATAATATTAAAATATTTCAACAAGCCTAAAATATATATAACTATGACGAGCCCCAGAATATATAAAAATGGCTGTGGGCATTTATTTATATAACCTTCCACTTAAATCAAGTGAGCTTGATGATCTGCCTGCCTATTGTCCAACGCTGCATAAATTCTGGTCATGCTTCTGCCCATGACCTCCATTGTATGATCCCCTCGAATGTTGTTAACAGTCTTCACTTTATTTCCCTTTTGAGGTAAATCCTTGTACATATAGTCTCCTTCACAACCCCAACATATTATGGGCTGATATCTTGGTATTTTCCCCAATGAATCTGACTTCTTTGGTTAACTACGTGTGGGCTGTCCTTGCTTATTTGTCCGAAGGCTGTTGTATATATGCATTCTTTGTTTGCTGCATCTTTAATTTCTTCTTGTGATCCCAAGCTGTTAAAAAGGCTTGGTCCTCCCTTAAAATATTAATAAAAGTATTTAGCTTTTATGATGGCATCTTAATAAGGTCTCAGGCTAATAAAAATGAATTGTACTACTCTATAAAGAAGGTAATCCAGTCTGATCTGTATCGCCCGATCTGTAAATACCTTTCTCTGTCATATTCCAACTTTTTGCTAGTGAATTAAAAACCCACGTGTACCTCTGATACCACGCTATAATGTGCCCAGCTCGGCGTTGGCACAACGTTACCACAACTCTGCTCTACGCAAACTAAATGTATAGTTCTAATATTTTACTGGTAACATTATAATATCTCCTTACTTTTAATGCCCTTCCTTCAGGGTCTTGGCTGTCAAGCTTTCCACCAAATTCCACTACATCTAGATCGGCAGCTGCGTCTCTCAGACTTGTTTGGGACCTGATAGGCGTTGTATCACACCCTTCACTCTCACTCTCGGTCGGTAGTTACAAAAAAGAAGTCTCGGCCGGCTCCCATCTGTTGCCTACTCTTTCCTCTATAGTAACTACCGACATAAAGAAGTCGGTAGTTACTTGTGAATGGCCGGCTCTCATGTGAGTCTATTTTTTTATGATTGCTTCAGATTAATTTACTTTATCCTTTTCATATATTTGCGCATCCTTCAGGAGTCTCAATTTCAATTTTCTCTCTTGATTAATTAAGAATTAAATTTTATGAATACTTCATAATTAATTTAATATATTCTTTTCATTATTAATATTAACTTATGGTTCCCAATTTTCAATTTGAATTTTCTGTCTTTGACATAACTTTCAATTTCAATTTTCTGTCTTGATTAATTGATGCAATATGTTTCTTTGGAAGATTTATATCAAGATTTTATTTTCCTCCATCATCTTCTTAGCAAGTAGAATTATGTCTAAGTTGTGACCAAAACTAGCAATTAGTTGTGATCCCAACATTAATTGTTTATACCCAAGTTTTTTAAGACAATTTTCATGTGTTATCATGATTTTGTTTAATAAAGCATGGTTATAAATCATGTAAGTTCTATCTGTGCAGATTGATTATACTATTATTCATTATTATAACTATATTTTATTATAGTATCATTGAATAATATAACTATATTCTATTATAGTATCATTTGAATGACATTAGGGATCAATTCACTGAACTAAATAATTAACGCTAAAGCATAATGATTATGTAAAAACATTAAGATCTTATTGTTCATTATTATAACCATATTTTATTATACTATCATTTAAATGACATTAAGGATCAATTCACTTAGCTATTCAGTGTGACTAATAATTAAGGCTAAAGTATAATAATTGTGTAAAAACATTGAGATCCTCTTATCCTTATACTCTTAGTATCCTTATACTTGATTATGTGTAACTATTAAGTTTTTATAACTATTAACATAATTTATTCATAATATCCTTACAATCGGTTTTCTTCATGTCAATTTAGTATACCTCCACCAAATAGTCTCAATATTAACTGTTGGTTAAATTGTTGGTAGTACAGGTCACCAATCCCTAAAATAAATTCCACTAATTCTTAAAATAATGATTATTTTTTAAAGTTGTTTTTTATTTTTTATTTTTTAAATTATAATAATGGTACTAAAATGGTAATAAAATATGATATACCAATAAAAAAAATTAATAAAAGTATGAATTTATGTTTTTTTGGATTAAATTTTGTTTGTATTTTAAACTTATGATTTGCTTAACTTTGTTCATATTTGGTAATTCTATTATATTGGGAAAGTTTATAATTTTTTATTTCTAATTTAAAAATGTCATTTAATTTTTTATATTGTTTCATCCTGTAAAAATTTATGAGGTGTAATTTTTTTGGTTATTAGAAAGTATGATTAGAAATAACATAACCAATTTTCAATAGGTTATTAATTGGGTTTTCTTTATGTTAGTAAAGAAATTTGTTTGAAATTAGTGTTAGTAATCGAGTTTGCAAAATATTGGTAATTAAATTTGATTGAAATTGGTTTTATGCATATTTTATGATATGATAATGTATTAAATTTTTTCATTAAGTTTGCAAAATATTAGTGATTTTTTCATTGAAATTGATTTTATATATATTTTATGATTTGATAGGATACTCATTTGTCACGTTTTTATTAGATTACAATTGTTATCATGTTTGTTTTTTATGATAGTGAATTGTTTTTAAATGTTTTTTTTTATGGTTAATATATCTATCTTTTATATATAAATTTAATTGGAGTATTTAAATAATAATAAGATTGTAGAAAATATTTGTTTTTTATGGATATTAAATTGTATATATATTTCTTATAGTATTTACAATGGCATGTTGGCCATGGGATCTCTATTGAAAGTCTTGGGTAGAGTATTTTCAAAGGACCATTTTGGGAAATTGCCTGGAAACAATTTCCTAACTCGGCATCTTGACACATGTGCCTTTGTTGTAACTCGGAACTCGGACGCCGTTGCGCTAGTAATAGGTGGAGGGAGGTAACTCCCAGAGAATCCCTCCCAGTACACCCCAAGTTGGGTGGTTAACCATGTCTACACAAGGTTTTTAAAGTGGTCTAACGAGGGACCCCCCTTTGTTAACACTCTATTCATGCAACCTAGGAGCTAGTATATCTTTCCTTAGTAATTATACCATATACTTAACCTTAAATGCTTTTTTATGGTTAATATATCTATCTTTTATATATAAATTTAATTGGAGTATTTAAATAATAATAAGATTGTAGAAAATATTTGTTTTTATAGATATTAAATTGTATACATATTTCTTATAGTGTTTACAATGGTATGTTGGCCATAAGATATCTATTGAAAGTCTTGGGTAGAGTATTTTCAAAGGACCATTTTGGAAAATTGCATGGAAACAATTTCCTAACTCGGCATCTTGACACATGTGCCTTTGTTGTAACTGGGAACTGGGACGCCGTTGTGCTAGTAATAGGTGGAGGGAGGTAACTCCCAAAGAAGCCCTCCCAGTACGCCCCAAGTTGGGTGGTCGACCATGTCTACAAAAGGTTTTTAAAGTGGTCTAACGAGGGAACCCCCTTTGTTAACACTCTATTCATGCAACCTAGGAGCTAGTATATCTTTCCTTAGTAATTATACCATATACTTATTCCTTATTATGACATTTTTATGTTATAACCCTTATCTACTTTAATCCCTATCAGACTTAACCCCTATAAACCTTAGAAAATAATGAACTATATCATCTAACCCATATAACCTGTAACCACTAACTTTTAGAATATAACATTTATAAATCCTACTAATTTTAACATTTATAAGTCCTAAACCCTTGAAAATTTAAACCTTTGTAATCCTTATGGCCCTTAATATTAAACTTTAACACATGTAACACCTAAATTTGATGGCCCCACTCCTAGTCACTATAACTATTAAGAACCTCAAGACCAAAACCATATAACTCTTAACTATACCCCAACTACTAAAGTATACACCCATTCTCTCTAATGTCCTTACTTCCCAAACCCCTAATCCTCATGGTATCTATCTATTTCTATCCCCTAATCCCCCTCCCTCTTCCCTACCCCAAATCACCACCCCCCCTCTCTCTCTCCCTACTCCCTAACACCCCCCGTCTCTCTCTCTCTCTCTCACACACACACACACTCAAATAGCCCCCCCTCCCTCTCTATCTTTGTCCCATCCTTACCCTAACCCTTACTAACACCCTCTCTCATTCTCTATCTCCTCTACTCCTCCAACTAGCCCTCACCCCCACCCCTTTCTCTCTCCCCCAACACCCTAACACCCACCCTCTATACCCCCTCTCTCTTTATACATAACACCCTTATCTCTCCCTAGCCCCCCTCCTCTCTCTCTCTCTCTCTCTCCTACTCCTACAAATAACCACCCTCTCTCTCTCTCTCTCCCACTCTCCCTAACCCTTACCCCCTTTTCTCTATCTCTTATAATCACCATCCCCTACCACTAACCACCCTCCCATATCTCTCTCTTTCTCTCTCTCTCTCTCCAATTCTATATAATTCCCCCCTCTTCCCCAATCCAATAACCCCCTTTATGTCTCTCACTAAATTTTGTTCTCTCTAAATTTCCTCCTACCCAAATCCTTAAACTTGCTGACCTATATCTCTTTTTCTAACACAAGCCCCCCTCTTAACCATACCCATAATCACCCCCTCATCTCTCTCTCTCTCTCTCTCTCTCTCTCTCTCTCTCTCTCTCTCTCTTTATATATATATATATATATATATATATATATATATATTCCACACCTGACCATTCCTCAATTACACACACCCTCTCCCTAACTTTCCTACTCCAAAAACCTTTAACCCTTATCATCTCTATCTCTTTCTATACCCTAACTCCCTTTCTCCATGTTACCCCTAATCACCCCTCTTGGCTCTCTCTCTCTCTCTCTCAACCCCCTACTACTCCACCTACCCCTTATCCCCACACCTCTCTCTCTCTCTCTCTCTCTCTCTCCCTCTACTCCCTAACAAAACCCCTCTCTCCCTCTCTAAACCAACTCCTTACTCCTTTAACTATCCCTAGCCCCCACCCCTCCTCTCTCTCTCCCTCTACTCCCTGACAACACCTCTCTCTCTCTCTCTCTCTCTCACACACACACACACACACACACACACAACCCTACTCCCACCCACACTGCTAACTTCCATTCTCCCTCTTTCTCTATCTCCCCTCCCTAACTCTTACTACGCCCCCCCCACTCTCTCTCCCTCTCCTACTCATCCACCTACCCCTATACCCAACCCCATAAAAATCTCCCTCTCTCCATCTTTCTCTCTTTACCCCCATCATCTCTCTCCCTCTCCCTATCTCCCCTTAACCCTAATCCCCCCACTCTCTTTATGTTTCTAGTAATCGCCCTCCCCCCTACCAATAGCCAACTCACCGCCATCTCTCTCTTTCTATATGTCTATCTATCTATCTATCTATCTATATATCTACCACTACCTCCTTTCACGACCCTCTTTCTCTCTCCTCCTATACTCCCCCTTCTCTTTAACTTCCCTCCTCACCCCCAAACCCATAACCCCCCCTCTCTTTCTCTCTCTCTCTACCCAAACACCCCACTCTCCATCCCCCTAGCCCTACCTCCCTTCTCTCTCCATAAACCCAACTCCCAATTTCTCACCCACCTACCCCTACCCCCATCTTTCTCTCTCTCTACTCATAACCCCCCTCTTTCTCTCCATAACCCCCCTCCGTATCCACCTACCCCTAACCCCCCCTCTCTTCTAATCCCCCTACCATTTCTCCCTCTCCCTTTGTATCTCTCTCGCTCTCCCACCACTATGAACCACCCCACTTCTCAACCATAACCCCCTTCTCTATAATCCCCCATCCCCAAACCTCTAACCCTCATGATATCTATCTCTTTCTCTCTACCAACCTCCATCCTCCCCCCCACCCCTAATAATCCCCCATCTCTCTCTCTCTCTCATGCACAACCCCCTAAACATACACCTACCCATAACCCCAACCCTCTCCCTCTCCCCTTACTCCTTAATAGCATGCCCTCCAATCTCTCTCTCACCTCTACTCCTACCCCTACCACTAACCCCCCCATCTCTCTCTCCCCCATCCCCCCCTAAAAATTGCTATAACTCTCTCTCCCTCCCTCCCCCACCACCCTTACTAACACCCTCTCTAATTCTCTCTCTCTCCCCTACTCCTCCACCTACACTCTCTCTCCCCCAACCCTTACTAACACCCTCTCTCATTCTCTCTCTCCTCTACTTCTCCAACTAAGCCTAACCCACACTACTTCCTCTCTTCCCAAAACCCCTAACACCCACCCTCTCTCTCTCTCTCTACCCCTACCCCATCTCTCTCTACAACTTCCCCTCCCTCTCTCTCTCTCCCAACTCCACACCTTAGACTCCTCAACTATACTCCCATTCTCTTTAACTTCCATACTCATCCCCAATCTCCTAACACTCCTGATATATATCTATTTCTCTCCCTCAACTCCACTCCTCCCCCTACCCCTAATTCCCCCAACCTTGACTCTCTCTCTCTCTCTCAAACCCCTACTAATACACCTATCACTAACAACACCCCTTTCTCTCTATACTTACTCCCTAACACCCCACCTCAAACCCCAACAACTAATCCCCTCCTACCTCTCTCTCTCTCCCACCTCCTCCCCCTAACCCTTACTAACCCTCCTCTCTCTATTTCTCTCTATGTCCTCCCCTAACCATTAATACCCGACTTCTCTCTCCCTCTCTCTCCTAATACCATTAACCACTCCCCCTCTATCTATCTCTTTATATCTCCCCCCCTTTATACATAATCCCTACCTCCCCCAACCTTCCTCCTCTACCCTAGCCCTAATCTCTCTCTCCCTACCCCAAACCATCTGCTCCTAAACTATATATCAATTCTCTCTAACAAGTCCCCTCCCCCAACCCCATTTCACCCCCTACCCCTAATCACCATCCCCTCATCTCTCTCTCTCTCTCAACCCCCAACTCCACCAACCCATAAACCCCACCCTTATCTCTCCCCCTACTCTATAACACCCTTCCACTCACACCCCACTACTCCCACCCCTACCACTAACCCTCCTCCTCTATTTCTCTTTCTCCCCTCCTCCCCCAAATCCTTACTAAAACCTTCTCACTCTCTTTCTCCCCTACTCTCGCACCTACCCCTAACATCACCCTCTCTCTATCCCTCTCTCTCTCTACTACACACCCCTTACTCCTCAACTTACCCCACTTCTCTCTAACTTTTTCACTTCTCCCCAAACCCCTAACCCCTGATCTATATTTATATCTCTCTCCCAATTCCCTCCCACCCACCCCTAATAAAACCCCATCATCTCTCTCTCTCTCTCTACACCCTACTAATCAATTTAACCCTAATGTCCACCCTTCTCTCTCTCTCTCCCTCTCTTTCACTCTCTCATAGACACAATCACCTCCGTACTCCCACCCATATAACTGACCGCCCTCCTCTCTCTCTCTCTCTTTATCTCCCACTTACCCCGCTAACTCTTACTAGCTCCCTCTCTCATTCTTGCTCCCCCATACTTGTACACCTACCCCAATCCCCACCTATTTATGTCTCCCCCAACCTCTCAAAACCCACCCTCTCTCCCTCTCTCTTTGTCTACCCTAAACCCACCCCCTCTCTGTCCCTCTTTGCACCCCCGTCTCTTTGTGTTCATGCCTCTCTCTCTCTCTCTCCCCCATAAACCAACACCTCCTACTCCTCAATCAACTATACCCCCCTTATCTCTTACTACCCTACTAATACCCCTACAACTAACCCCCCTCTCTCTATCTTCCTCTCCATGTCCCTCCCTCAACCCCCCTCCACCTCTCTCTCTCTCTCTCCCCCCCCTCCTCCCACTAACCCTTAATAATATCATCTATCATTGCCTCTCTCCCTTACACTTGAAGCTACGTCTAACCCCCATTTATTTCTCTTTCCATGAACCCTCGAACACCCACTCTCTCTCTCTCTAACAATATCCCCCACTCTCTCCCTAACTCCCCCTTTCTATGTATCCTACTCCCACCACAAACCCAACCCCCCTCCCTCCCTCTCTCTCTCTCTCTGTGCACCCCACTCTCTCTATAACCAAAACTCCTCCATTGTACTCCCCTTCTCTCTAACTACCCTAATCCTCCCAAAAACCATAACCCTTGTTATCTCTATATCTTTCTCTCCCCCAATTCCACTCTGCCCCCTACCCCTAATAAATACCCTTGTCTCTCTCTCTCTAACCCTCTCTCTCTCTAAAATCCCTACTAATCCACCTACCCCTAATCCCTAACACCCCCATGATCTCTCTCTCTAACACACACACACACTCAACCCCTACACCCACCCTTACAAATACCCCCTTCATCCCTCCCTCTCTCCCCTCCTCCTCCACCTAACCATTACTACCCCCCCGCTCTCTCTCTTTCACTCTCTTTGTCCTTTTCTAACCCTTACTATGTCCCCCCCCCTCTCTTTATCCCCTACAAACACTAACAAACCCCCCCTCTATCTCTCTCTATATCTCTTCCCCATTATGCATAAGACACGGCTCTCTTTATGTTTCTCCTTATCTCGCTAACCCCCCTTCTAACACCTACACCTAATATCAACCCCTTTTCTTTATCTCTTTGTTTATATCTCTCTTTCTCTCTCCTACTAATCCACCTACCCTTGATTCCCACCCCTCTATATCTACCCTTACTCCCTAACACGCCCCTTCTCTCTTCATATCTAACACATACACACACACACACTCATCCTCCTATTCCCACACACACAACTAACCCCCTCCTCCCTCTCACTCTCTCCCCCTACTTCTCATAACCATTAATAACCCCCTCTCTAACTTCCTCCCCCCCTCCCCCCCTCTCTTTATATCTTTCTCTCCCACCACTAAACACCCCCCCTCTCTCTTTCCCTCTCTCTCCATAATCCCCCCTCCAATTCTTATTCACCTAATCCCCCTACCTCCTACAACTAGCAACAACTTGACTATCTCTCTCCCTATCTACCCCCACCTCCCTACACACATCTCTCTCTCTCTCTCCCTGTATACTTCCCCTTCTCTTTAATTTCTCTCATCCTCCCAAAACCCATAACCCCTCTTCTCATCCCACTATTCCTAGCCCCAACCCCCTAGTCCTCACATCCTATCCCTACTCCCAATTTATCTCTCTCTCTCCCTACCCCTAATATCACTCTCTCTCTACCCCAAACCTCTTTATCTCTCTCTACATATAACATCTCTTTCTCTCTATACTCATAACCCCCCTCTCTCTACCTATAATATATCTCTCTCTCTAACCCTTAATAATATCCCCTCTCATTCCCTCTATCCCTTACTCCTCAACCTACCCCTAATCCACATTGGTTTCTCTCTCCCCAAACCCCAAACGCCCACCCTCTCTCTCTCTTTAACATTAACCCCTACCTCTCTCCCTACCCCTCATTTCTCTATCTCTTTCTCCCACCACAAACCAAACCCCCCCCCCCTCTCTCTCTCTATGCACCCCACCCTCTCTCTATCTCTCACAACTCTACACCCCATACTCCTCCACTATACCCCTTCTCTCTAACTACTGTACTCCCCGAAACCCTAACCCTTGTGATATATATCTATTTATCTCCCCCAAATCCACTCCCCCCTATCCCTAATCACCACCCTTGTCTCTATCTCTAACTCTCCCTCTCTCTCTCAACCCTTTACTAATCCACTTGGCCCTAACCCCTACCCCTTTCTCTCTCCCCCTCCCTAACATCCCCATGCTCTCTCTCTCTCTAACACACACACACACACTCACCCCCTACTCCCACCCATACAAATTCCAGCTCTCTCCCTCTCTCTTTTCCCTCCTCATCCACCTAACCATTACTACCCCCTCTCTCTCCCTCCCCTACAACCACTCACCAATCCCCGCTCTATCTCTCTCTATCTCTCCTCCCTTATGCATAATATCCACCTCTCTTTATGTTTCTCCTTATCTCTACAATCCCCATCCTAACCCCTACACCTAATATCAACCCCTTGTATCTCTCTCTCTCTTTGTCTCCCTCTCTCTTTGTCTCTCCTACTAATACACCTACCCCTGATGCCCAACCCTCTCTCTCTCCCCCTACTCTCTAACACCCCCCTTCTCTCTTCATCCCTAACACACACACACACGCTCGTGCCCCTTCTCACACCCATATAACAACCGCATCCTCCCTCTCACTCTCTAACTCCTTCTTCTCATAACCATTAGTAACCCCCTCTATCTATTCCTCCTCCCCTCCTTCCCCCCTCTCTCTTTATCTCCTACCACTAAACACCCCCCCCTCTCTCTCTCTATCTCCACAATCACCCCCTCTATTTATGTTTCACCTAATCCCCCTACCCCCTACAACTAACAACCCCTCGACTATCTCTCTCCCTATCTACCCCCACTTCCCTACCTGCATCTCTCTCTCTCCCCCTATATACCCCCCCTTCCCTTTAATTTCTCTCATCCTCCCCAAACCCATAACCTTCCTTCTCTCTCTCTCTCTCTCTCTCCCTACAATCCACCCAATAATCATCCCATTATCCCTAACCCCAAACCCCTAGTCCTCACATCCTATCCCCACCCCTAATTTATCTCTCTCTCTCCCTCTCTCTACCTCTAATATCACTCTCTCTCTACCCCTAACCTATCTATCTTGCTCTAGCTATAAAATATCTTACTCTCTCTACTCATAACCCCCCTCTCTCCTTCCCTAACCCCCTCCCTACAACCCCTACACCTAACCCCCCCTCTCTCTTATAAAACACTTCTCTGTACCTCTTCTCTCTCTCTCTCTCTATACCCCCCCGCTCTTCAATTATACCCACTTCTCTCAAAATTCTATGATATTCACCAAAACTATAAAATATTGATCCATACCTCTTTCTCTCCCCCAATGTTTGTCCTCCCACTACCCATAATCCTCCCTCAATGTCCCTCCTCCCACTACCCCTAACCCCCCCTCTCACTCTCTCCAAACACCCCTACCCCCTACCACTTCTCTCTCTCTCTCTCTCTCTCTCTCTCTCTCTCCCAACTACCCCATTCGTACACTATGCCCCATTCTCTCAAATTTCCATTCTCTTTCCCAAACCACTAACCGTCATGATATCTATCTCTTTCTCTCCCCCAACCTCCATCTTCCCCCTACCACTAATTAACCCCCAAAACTCACACACTCTCTGTCTCTCTGTCTCTCTCTCTCTCTCTCACACACACACACACACACACACACAACCCCCTAAACATCCACCTACCAGTAATCCTCACCCCCCTACTCCCTAATACACCCCCCATTCTCTCTCTCTCCCCCCTCTCCTCCCCCTAACCGTTACTAAAACCCTCTCTTCTCTATCTCCCCTACTCCATGTACTCCTAAACCCCACTTTTCCCTCTCTCCTCTAACCACCTATCACCTACCCCTCTCTCTCTCTAGATCTCTCTATTCCATCACACCGCTCTCTCAAATTTCCATGTAGCTCCAAACCCCTAACCCTCCTAATATATATCTCTTTCTATACCCAAACCTCACACCCCCCCTACACATAATCACCCCCCAACTCTCTCTCTCTCTCTCTCTCAAACCACTATTCATCCACTTACACATAACCCCCACTCCTCTTCATCTCCCCCTAATCTCTGATAGCCCCCCCACTCTCTGTCTCTCTCTCTTAGCCCCTACTATAACCCCTATGACTAACTCCTATCTCTCTCTCTCTCTCTCTCTCTCTCTCTCCCTCTATCTATATATCTATATCCCCTCCTAGTCCTAACCCTTACTAAAAACCTCTCTCTCTCTCTCTCTCTCCCCTACTCCTCCTCCTATGCCTAACCCCCACTTATTTTTCTCTCCATAAACACCCTACAACCCAACCCTTCTCTTTATCTCTCTCTCAAAATCACTCCCCTACTCCTACCCCTACCAATAATCGTCCCCCTCTCTCTCTCAAAATCACTCCCCTACTCCTACCCCTACCATCTCCCTCTCTCTCTCTCCTTATCTCCCATCTCTCTCTCTCTCTCTCTCTTCCCTACTCCCCCTAATTCTTACTAACACCCTCTCTCATTCTATCTCTCCCTTACCCCTCTACCTATGCCTAACCCCCACTGCTTTCTCTCTCCCTCAATACCCTAACACCCACCCCCTATCTCTCTCCCTAATGCCCCCTCTTTCTCTCTCCTACTCTCAACACTAACCAGCCCACCCCTTTCTCTATATCTCCCTTTGCAACTAGATCCCCCCTCCCCTCTAAATTCCCTATTCTCTCCCCAAACTCAACTCCCCCTACCCCTAATCACACCCAACCTTCTCTCTCCCTCTCTCTCTCCCTTTCTCTCTCTTTCTCTTAAATCCCTACTAACAAACCTATCCATAACCCCACCCCTTTCTCTCTCTACTTAATTCCTAACACCATACATTTCTTTCTAACACACTCAAACACTCACCCCCCTACTCCCACCCCAAAAACTACTACACTCCTACGTATCTCTCTCACTCCCATCCTCTCCCTAACCCTTACTACCCCCCTCTCTCTCTTTCTATGTCTTTGTCCTCAACTAACCTTTACTACCACCACTCTCTCACCTCCTCTCCCCTACTAACACTAATGAACCCTCCCTCTATCTCTCTCTCTACATTTATCCCCCATAATCCATAAGCCCCCCTCCCCCCAAAACCCTCCTCTTCCGTAGCCCTAATCTCCTTGCTTTGGATCTCCCTCTATCCCTCTATCCCTCTCTCTCTCTCAACCCTCAACCCCCCACTTCTAAATTATATCAATTATCTATTACTACCCTACTCCTCCCCAAAAAAGTAACCACTTTGATCTATATCTCTTTCTCCCCTTACTCCCTCCTCTATGAAAAAATCCCCTCCTCCCTCCCTCTCTCTCCCACTACCACAACCTAACCCTTACTAACCCTCCCCCCTCTCTCTCTCCCTCTACGCTCTAATAACACACCTCCTCTCTCTCTCTCTCTCTCTCTCTCTCTCTCTCCTCTACTCCTACCGCTACCACTAAACCTCCCATCTCTCTCTCTCCCATCATCCCCCTAACCATTGCTAAAACCTTCTCTCATTCTCTCTCTCCCATACGCCTCCACCTACCCCTAAACTCATCTTCTTTCTCTCTCCTCGAGCCCATGCTCTCAAACTATCATGCTCCTCCCATAACCCCTAACCCTCATGATATATGTATCTTTCTCTACCCCAACCTACCTCCCCCCCCTACACCTAATCAACCCATAATCTCTCTCTCTCTCTCTCAAAAACCCCTACTCATCCACTCACCCATTACCCCCACTATTTCGTAAAATCCCCCCACTCAGTTTCTCTCTCTTAACCCCCTACTCTTACATGTTCAACTAACCCCTCTCTTTATCTACCTATCTCACCTCTTCCACCAAACCCTTACTAATACCCTCTATTATTTACTCTCTTCCCTACTCCTCCAACTATGCTTAACCCCCACTAAATTCTCTCACATGTAACCCCCTAAAACCCAACCCAACTCTATTTATCTCTCTTACACACTCACTCACCTACTCCTACCCCTACCAGTACCCCCCTATCTCTCTCGATTAACCCTTACTAACTCCCTCTCTAATCCTCTCTCTCCCCTTCTCCACCTACTCTCTCTCTATATCTGTGTCTCTCCCCACCCCTAATCCTTACTAACACCCTCTCTCATTCTCTCTCTCCTCTACTCCACCTACACATAACATCCACTGCTTTCTCTCTCCCCAAACCCCCTAACACCATCCCTCTTGACCTACCCATACACCCATCTCTATCCCTAACCCCCCTCTTTCTCTATCTCCTACTCCCAACACTAACCAACCCACTTCACTCTCTCTTTACAACTTACAACTCCCCCCCCCTCTCTCTCCCAACACCACACCATAGACTCCTCAAATATACCCCCCTTCTCTTTAACTTCCATACTTATCTCCTATTCCCTAACTCTCTTGATCTCTATCTCTTTCTCTCCCCCAACTCCACACCTCCCCCCTACCCCTAATCACCCACAACCTCGTCTCTCTCTCTAAAACACCTACTAATCCACCTATCCCTAACAACCCACCTCTCTTTCCCTAACACACACACACACACACTCAGCCCCATACTCCCAACCCAAAAAATACTCCCTTTCTACATCTCTCTCTCTCTCCCACGTACTCCCCCTAACCCTTACTAACCCCCCTCACTCTCTTTCACTCTATGTACTCCCCTAACCATTACTACTCCCCTTATCTCTCCCCTAATACAAATCCCCCTCTATCTCTCTCTTTATATATCCCCTCCATCCATAATCCATGCCTCCCCCAACCCTCCTCCTATACCCTGACCCTAATATCTCTCCCTCTTTCTCTCTCTCTCTATCCCCAACCACCTACTCCTACACTATATATCAATTCTCTCTAACTACTCCCCTTCTACCCAACCCCATTCCACCCCTAACCCTAATTACCACCCCCTCATCTCTCTCTCTCTATCACTCTCTATGTCTATCTCTCTCAATCCCCAACTCCACCAACCCATAATACCCACCATTCTCTCTCCCCCTACTCCCTAACACCCCTCCCCCACACCCCACTACTCCCACTCCTACAATTAACCCCCTCCCTTGTCTCTCTTTCTCCCCCTCTCCCCCTAATCCTTACCAAAACCCTCCCTCACTCTCTCTCTCCCCTACTCTCACACTTATCCCTAGCATCACCCTTTCTCCCCCCCTCTCTCTCCACTACACACCCTTACTCCTCAACTATACACCCCTTCTCTCTCTCTCCCTCAACTCTGTAACACCCACCAACTCTCTCTCTCTCTCTCTCTCTCTCATAAACACACTCACCTCCATTCTCCCACCACTATAACTAACCCCCCTCCTCTTTGTCTCTCTATCTCCCACCTACATTCGTAATACTTACTAACTCTCTCTCTCACTCTCTCTCCCCCATAGTTGTCCACCTACCCTAGTCCCCACCTACGTTTGTCTCCACCAACTGCTTAAAACACATCGTCTTTCCCCCTCTCTCTCTACCATAAAACCACCCTCTCTCTGTCTATCTTCCCTACTCTAAACATTAACAATCCCACCTCTTTCTCTCTATCTACACCCCCATCTCTCTCTCTATGCATGGCTCTCTCTCTCTCTTCCCCAAATCCACACCCCTTACTCCTCACCAATACCCCTGTTATCTCTTACTACCTTACTCCTACCCCTTCAACTAACTAGCCCCTCTCTTCCTCTTCCTGTCCCTCTCCCTCCCTCTACCCCCCATGCTCTCTCTCTCTCTCTCTCCCTCCCTCTCCCTCTCTCTCTCTCTCTCTCTCTCTCTCTCTCTCTCCTCCCGCTAACCCATAATAATATCCTCTCTCCCCTACTCCTCAACCTACACCTAAACCCCATTGATTTCTCTCTCCACAAATCCCTGAACACCCACCCTCTATCTCTCTAACACTAAGCCCCTATATCCCTCCCTAACCCCCCTTTATCTATCTCCTACTCCCACCATGAACCAACACCCCCCCTCTCTCTCTTTCTATGCACCACACCCTCTCTCTATCTCTCACAACTCACGCCCTAAACTCCTCCACTATACACTCCTTCTCTCTAACAACCCTACTCTTCCCAACCACCCTAGCCCTTATGATATTAATCTCTTTCTCTCTCCCAAATCAACTCCTCCCCCCAACACCTAATCACTCCCCTTCTCTCTCTCTCTCTCAACACCCTACTAATCCACCTATCCCTAACCCCTGACCCATTCTCACTCCCCCTGCTGCCTAATACCCCCATGCTTTCTCTCTCTCACACACACACACACACACACTCACCCCCTCCTCCTCCACCTAACCATTACTAACCCCACCTCTCTCTCTTTCATTCTTGTTGTCCTTTCCTAACCCTTATTATGCCCTCCCTCTCTCTCTTTATCCCCTATAGCCACTAATAAACACTCTCTCTATCTCTCTCTCTATATCCCCCCCCCTACGCATAAGACACACCTCTCTCTATTTTTCTCCTTATCTCCCTAAACCCCCCTCCTAACTTCTACACCTAATAACACACCCTTGGCTCTCTCTCTCTCTCTCTCTCTCTCTTCTTTGTCTCTATCTCCCTTTCTCTCTCCTACTAATCCACCTACCCTTGATGACCACCGCTCTATCTCTACCCCTACTGCTTAACACCCCCATTCTCTCTTCATCTCTAACACACACACACACTCAAACCCCTACTCCTACCCATACAATTAACCCCCCTCCTCCCTCTCACTCTGTCCCCCTACTTCTCATAACAATTACTAAGCCCCTCTCTAACTTCATTCCCTCCCTCTCTCTCTCTTTCTCTCCTACCACTAAACACCCAGCCTCTCTCTCTCTCTCGATAATCTTCCTCTAATTATGTTTCACCTAATCATCCTACTCCCTCTCTCTCTCTCTACCTTTAATATCACTCTTTCTCTACCCCCAACCTCACTATATATCTCTACCTCTAACATCTCTTTATCTCTCTACTCATAACACCTTCACTCATTCTCTAACCCCTCTCCTACATCCCCTATAACTACCCCCCCCTTCTATCTTGTAAACACTTTTCCTTACCCCCCCTTTCTCTCTCTAACCCCCCCGCTCCTCAACTATACCCACTTATCTCAAACTTCCATGCTATTCACCAAACCCTTGAACTCTTAATACCTACATCTTTCTCTCCCCCAATTTATATCCTCCCACTACCCCTAATCACCCCTCAACGTCCCTTCCCCTATTACCCTTAACCCCCTTCTCTCTCTCTCTCTCCAAATCCACCTACCCCCAACGACCTCTCTCTCTCTCTCTCTACTCCCAACTGCCCCATTCCTAAAAAATATCCCCATTCTCCCAAACTTCCATTCTCCTCCCCAAAACCCTAACCCTCATGATCTCTATTTATTTCTCTCCCCCAACCTCCATCCTCCCCCTTACCACTAGTCAATCCCCATAACTCTCTCTCTCTCAACCCCTAAACATCCACCTTCCCACAATCATCACCCAACCTACTCCATAATACATCCCCACATTCTATCTCTCTCCCCTTCCTCCCCTTAAACCTTACTAAAACCCTCTCTCATTCTCTATCTCCCCTACTCCTACACCTACACTTAACCCCCAATTTTCTCTCTCTACACCAACACCTAACACCAACCCCTCTCTTTCTCTCTATCTCTCTCTATCTATCACCCCTTCTCTCAAATGGCCATGTAGCTCCCAAAATCCCTAACCCTTCGAATATCTATATCTTTCTTTGCCCAAAAATCACTCCCCCTACACCTAATCACCGCACTTCTCTCTCTCTCTCTCAAATCCCTATTCATCCATTTACCCATAACCCCCACCCTTCTCCGTATCCCCCTAATCCATGATATATCCCCCCAGACTCTCTCTCTCACCTAACTACAATGACCCCTATGACTAAACCTTCTCTCTTTATCTCTATCTATCTCCCCTTCTAGTCCTAACCCTTACTAAAACCCTCTCTCAGTATCCCTCCCCCTACTCCTCAACCTATTCCTAACCCCCATTGCTTTATTTCTCCCCAAACACCCAAACACACACTCCCTCTCTTTATCCCTCTATCACACTCATTCCCCTACTCCTACCCCTACCAACAACCCCCCCCCACTCTCTCTCTCTCTCTTTCCCCTCCCTAATCCTTACTAACACCCTCTCTCATTCTATCTCTCCCCTACTCCTCCACCTATTACTAACCACCATTAATTTCTCCCTCCCTCAACCCCCTAATGCCTACCCCCTTTCTCTATTCCCATAACCCCCTGCGCTCTCCCTAAGCCCCCCTCTTTTTCTCTCTCCTACTCCAACCACTAACCAACCTGCCCTCCTCTCTGTCTCTCCCTCCGCAACTAGCCTCTCCATTCTCTATAACTTCCTTACTCCTTCCCAAACCCCAAACCCTCTCGATATCTATAACTTTCCCTCCCCCAACTCAAATCCCCCTACCCCTAATCACTCCCCACCATGGGTCTCTCTCTCTCTCACAAACCCCTACTAATAACCATATCCCTATCCCCACCACTTTTTCTCTCTGCTTACTTCCTTACACCTACTTCTTTCTCTCTCCTGAAACCCCCTAACACCATCCCTCTCGATCTACCCATACCCCCCTCTCTCTCCATAAACCCCATCTTTATCTCTCTCCTACTCCCAACACTAACCAATAGACTTCACTCTCTCCCTACAACTTCCCCCCCCCTCTCTCTCTCTCCCAACTCCACACCCTAGACTCCTCAAATACACCCCCCTTCTCTTTAACTTCCATACTCATCCCCTATTCCCTAACACTCTTGATCTCTATCTCTTTCTCTCCCCCAACTCCACACCTCCCCCCTACCCCTAATCACCCCAACCTTAGTTCTCTCTCTCTCTCTCTCTCTCTCTGAAACACCTACTAATCCACCTATACCTAACATAACCCCTTTCTCTCCCTACTTACTCCCTAACAACCCACCTCTCTCTCCATAACACAAACACACTCAGCCCCATACTCCCAACCCCAAAAATACTCCCTTTCTACGTCTCTCTCTCTCCCACATACTCCCCCTAACCCTCACTAACCCCCCTCACTCTCTTTCACTCTATGTACTGCCCTAACCATTACTACTCCCCTTATATATCCCCTAATACCACTCCCCCTCTATCTCTCTCTTTATATCTCCCCTCCTTATCCATAATCCATGCCTCCCCCAACCCTCTTGTCTACCCTGCCCCTAATATCTCTCCCTCTTTCTCTCTCTCCACCCCCAACCACCTACTCCTAAACTATATATCAATTCTCTCTAACTACTCCCCTCCTACCCAACCCCATTCCACCCCTACCCCTAATCACCACCCCCCTCATCTCTCTCTCTCTCTATCACTCTCTATGTCTATTTCTCTCAATCCCCAACTCCACCAACCCATAATTCCCATCCTTCTCTCTCCCCCAAACCACACTACTCCCACCCCTACTATTAACCCTCTCCACTGTCTCTCTTTCTCCCCTCCTCTCCCTAATCCTTACCAAAACCCTTTCTCACTCTCTCTCTCCCCTACTCTCACACCTACCCCTAACATCACCCTTTCTCCCTCCCCGCTCTCTCTCTCTCTACTACACACCCATTACTCCTCAACTATACACCCCTTCTCTGTCTCCCTCAACTCCATAACACCCACTAGCTCTCTCTCTCTCTACTACACACCCCTTACTCCTCAACTATACACCCCTTCTCTGTCTCCCTCAACTCCGTAACACCCACCAGCTCTCTCTCTCTCTCATAAACACACTCACCTCCCTTCTCCCACCCCTATAACTAACACCCCCTCCTCTTTGTCTCTCTATCTCCCACCTACATCCCTAATACTTACTAATTCACTCTTTCACTCTCTCTCACCCATAGTTCTCCACCTACCCCAATCCCCAACTACTTTTGTCTCCACCAATCGCTTAAAACACACCCTCTCTCCCTCTCTCTATCTACCATAAACCCACCCTCTCTCTCTCTCTCTATCTTCCCTACTCTAAACATTAACAATCCCACCTCTTTCTCTTTGTCTATACACCCCCATCTCTCTCTATGCATGGCTCTCTCTCTCTCTCTCCCAAATCCACACCCCTTACTCCTCACCAATGCCCCTATTATCTCTTACTATCTTACTCCTACCCCTTCAACTAACCACCCCCTCTCTTCCTCTTCCTCTCCCTCTCCCTCCCTCTACCCCCCATGCTCTCTCTCTCTCTCTCTCTTTCCTCCTGCTAACCTGTAATAATATCCTCTCTCCCCTACTCCTCAACCTACACCTAAACCCCATTGCTTTCTCTCTCCACAAATCCCTGAACACCCACCCTCTCTCTCTCTAACACTAAACCCCTATATCTCTCCCTAACCCCCCCTTTATCTATCTCCTACTCGCACCACAAACCAACCCCCCCTTTCTCTTTCTCTGCACCACACCCTCTCTCTATCTCTCACAACTCTATGACTTAAACTCCTACACTATACACTCCTTCTCTCTAACAACCCTACTCCTCCCAACCACCCCAGCCCTTGTGATATTAATCTCTTTCTCTCCCCCAACTCAACTCCTCCCCCCAACACCTAATCACTCCCCTTCTCTCTCTCTCTCAACCCCCTACTAATCCACCTATCCCTAACCACTAACCCTTTCTCGCTCCCCCTACTACCTAATACCCCCCATGATTTATCTCACTAACACACACACACACACACACACACACACTCAATCCCTAATCCCACCCTTACAAATACCACCCTCCTCCTCCACCTAACCATTACTAACCCCACTTCTCTCTCTTTCATTCTCGTTGTCCTCCCCTAACCCTTATTATGTCGTCCCTCTCTCTCTTTCTCCCCTACAGCCACTAACCAACACTCCCTTTATCTCTCTCTCTATATATCTCCCCCCTTACGCATAAGACACACCTATCTTTATTTTTTTCCTTATCTCCCTAACCTCCCTCCTAACCCCTACACCTAATAGCACACCCTTGTCTCTCTCTCTCTCCCTCCCTTTCTCTCTCCTACTAATCCACCTACCCCTGATGACCACCCCTCTATCTCTACCCCTACTGCCTAACACCCCCATTCTCTCTTCATCTCTAACACACACACACACTCAAACCCCTACTCCTAGCCATAAAACTAACCACCCTCCTCCCTCTCATTCTCTCCCCCTACTTCTCATAACAATTACTAAGCCCCTCTCTAACTTCATTCCCTCCCTCTCTCTCTTTCTCTCCTATCACTAAATAACCCACCTCTCTCTCTCTCTCTCTCTCGATAATATTCCTCTAATTATGTTTCACCTAATCACCCTACCCCCTACAACTAAAAACCCCACGACTATCTCACTACCTATCTACCCCAATCTCCCTACCCACATCTTTCTCTCTCCCCCATATGCTCCCCCTTCTCTCTAACTCCTCTCATGCTCCCCAAACCCATAATCCCCTCCCTCTCTCTCTCTCTCTATAATCCACCCATTCCTTATTAGATTATCCCTAGCCCCAACTCCCTAGTCCTCACATCCTAGACGTACCCCCAATTTCTCTCTCTCTCTACCCTTAATATCACTCTCTCTCTAACCCTAACATATCTGCCTCTCTCTACCAATAACATCTCTTTCTCTCTCTACCCATAACCCCTCTCTCTCTTTCCCTACCATTAACATCTTTATCTCTCTCTACCTCTAACATAACGTCCTCTCTCTCTCTCACCCTTACTAATATCCTCTCTCATTCCCTCTCTCCCCTATTCTTCAACCTGCCCCTAACCCCCATTACTTTCTCTTTCACCAAAACCTCGAACACCCACCCTCTCTCTCTCTCTAACACTAACCCCCTATCTCTCTCCCTAACCACCCCTTTCTTTCTCTCCTAATACCACCACAAACCAACACCCCCCTCTCCCTCTCTCAGGCTCTCTCTCTCTACATTCCACCCCCTCTCTATGTATCCAACTCTACACTTCCAACTCCTCCACTATATCCCCTTCTCTCTAACTACCCTACTTCTCACAGAAACCCTAACCCTTGTGATCTCTATCTCTTTCTCTCCCCTAAACCCACTCCTCCCCCCTACCCCTAATTACCCCCCTTGCCTCTCTCTCTCTCTCTCTATGTCATCCCCCTACTAATATACCTAACCCTAACCCCTACCCCTTTCTCTCTCCCCATACTCCCTAGAACCCCAATGCTCTCTCTGTCCGACACACACACACACACACTCACCCCCTACTCGCACCCTTATAAATACCCTCCTCATCCATCCCTCTCTCCCCTCCTCCTCCACATAACCATTACTACCCCACATTCTCTCTCTTACACTCTCTTTGTCCTCCCCTAACCCTTACTATGCCCCCTTTTTCTCTCTCCCCTCCTAGTAACCATTACTAACCCCCCCTCTCTCTCTTTCTATCCTACCACCAAACACCCTCTTTCTCTCTCTTTCTCTCTCTCTTTATCTCTCTATCTATCTCTATTTCTATTTCTATCTTTATCTATCTCTCTGTCCATAATCCCCCCACCTATTTATGTTTCACCTAATCCCCATACCCCCTATAACTAACAACCCCGCGACTATCTCTCTCCCTATCTACCAGAACCCCCCCCACATATCTCTCTCTCTCTCCCTATATACTCCCCCTGCTCTTTAATTTCTTTCATCCTCTCAAAATTGATAACCTTCCTTCTCTCTCTCTCCTACAATCCACCCAATCCTCATCCTAATATCCCTACCCCCAACCCCCTAGTCCTCACATCCTATCCTTACCCCCAATCTCTCTCTCTCACTCTCTCTACATTTAATGTCACTCTTTCTCTACCCCCCAATCTCTCTATATATCTCTACCTTTAATGTCACTCTTTCTCTACCCCCAATCTCTCTATATATCTCTACCTCTAACATCTCTTTATCTCTCTACTCATAACCCCTCACTCTTTCTCTAACCCCCCTCCTACACCCCCTATAACTAACCCCCCCTCTATCTTGTAAACACTTTTCCTTACCCCTCCCCTCTCCTCTCTCTAACCCCCCTCCCCGCTCCTCAACTATACCCACTTCTCTCAAACTTCCATGCTAATCACCAAACCCCTAAACTCTTGATACCTACCTCTTTCTCTCCCCCAACTTACATCCTCCCACTACCCCTAATCACCCCTCAACATCCCTTCCCCTACTACCATTAACCCCCCTCTCTCTCTATACTCCCAACTGCCCCATTCCTAAAACATACCCCATTCTCCCAAACTTCCATTCTCCTACCCAAAACCCTAACTGTCATGATCTCTATTTATTTCTCTCCCCTAACCTCCCTCCTCCCCCTTACCACTAGTCAATCCCCAGAACTCTCTCTCTCTCTTTCTCAACTCCTTAAACATCCACCTACCCATAATCCTCACCCAACCTACTCTATAATACATCTCCACATTCTATCTCTCTCCCATTTCCTCTCCCATTTCCTCCCCCTAAACCTTACTAAAACCCTCTCTCATTCTCTATGTCCCCTACACCTACACCTAACCCCCAATTTTCTCTCTCTACACCAACTCCTCTCTCTCTCTCTTTATCTCTCTCTATCTATCACCCCTTCTCTCAAATAGCCATGTAGCTCCCAAAATCCCTAACCCTTCGAATATCTATATCTTTCTTTGCCCAAAAATCACTCCCCCTACACCTAATCACCCCACATCTCTCTCTCTCTCTCTCTCTCTCTCTCTCAAACCCCTATTCATCCACTTACCCATAATCCCCACCCTTCTCTGTATCCCCCTAATCCATGATATATCCCCCCCACACTCTCTCCCTCTCACCCCCCTATAATGACCCCTATGACTAAACCCTCTCTCTCTCTCTCTCTATCTATCTCCCCTTCTAGTCCTAACCCTTAATAAAACCCTCTCTCATTCTCCCTCCCCCGTACTCCTCCACTAATTCCTAACCCCCATTGCTTTCTTTCTCCCCAAACACACACTCCCTCTCTTTATCTCTCTATCACACTCATTCCCCTACTCCTACCCCTACCAACAACCCCCCCACTCTCTCTCTCTCTCTCCCCCCCTCCCTAATCCTTTCTAACAACCTCTCTCATTCTATATCTTCCCTACTCCTCCACCTATTCCTAACCACCATTAATTTCTCCCTCCCTCAAACCGCAAACGTCTACCCCCTTTCTCTATTCCCATAACCCCCTATGCTCTCCCTAACCCCCCCTCTTTTTCTCTCTCCTACTCCAACCACTAACCAACCTGCCCTCCTCTATGTGTCTCCCTCTGCAACTAGCCCCGCCATTCTCTATAACTTCCTTACTCCTCCCCAAGCCCCTAACCCTCCTGATATCTATAATTTTCTCTCCCCCAACTCAAATCCCCCTACCTCTAATTACTCCCCACCATGGGTCTCTCTCTCTCTCTCAAACCCCTACTAACAACCCTATCCCTATCCCCATCCCTTTCTCTCTCTGCTTACTTCCTCACAACCACACTCAACCCCTACTCCTACCCCAACAACTACTCCATTTCTACAACTCTCTCTCACCCTCCTCCTCCCCCCCTCTCTCTCTTTGTCTTCAACTAACCTTTACTAGTCTCGCTCTCTCTCCTATATCCCCTACTAACTCTAACCAATCCTCCCTCTGTCTCTCTCCTTATATATCCCCCCCTTAACCATAATCCTCATTCCCACAACAACCCTCCTCTTCCCTACCCCTAATCTCCCTTCATTGGATCTCCCTCTCTCTCAGCCCTCAACCCCCCACTCCTAAACTATATATAAATTATCTCTTACTACCCTACTCCTCCCCAAACAACTAATCCTCTTTATCTATATCTCTTTCTCTCCTTGAAACTCACTCCACCCCTCTACCCCTAATCGTCACCCCCCTCATCACTCTCCTCCCCTCTCTCTTTCTCTCTTTCTAAACTGACTACTCCACTTACCCATAACCCCCCCTCTCTACCACTACATCCTAACAACCCTACACTCTCTAATCTCTCTCTCTCTCCCTCTCTCACTACTTCACATCCCCCATTCCTTAACTATAACCCACTTCCCTCTAACCCTCCTAATATTTCTTTCTTTCTCTCCCCTAACACCCGTACTCCCCCTACCCCTAATACCCCCCCTCACTCTCACACACTCTCTCTCTCTCTATCATTGACTCCTTTAATCCCTTACTAACCCACCTACACCTAATCCCCATCCCTTCTCTCTCTCCCTAACCCCTAACACCATCTCATAATCTCTTTCTTTACACACAGAATCACCTCCCTACTCCCACCTCTATAACTAACTCCCCCCATCCCACTCTCTCACTCTCTCTCTCCCACATCCACCACCTAACCATTACTAACTCCCCCTCTCACTCTCTCTCCCCCTACTCCCTAATAGCACACCCCCCTCTCTCTCTCACCTCTACTCATACAACTACCACTAACCCCCTGTCTCTCTATCTCCCCTCCTCCCCCTAACCCTTTCCAAAACCCTCTCTCATTATCTCTCTCCCCTACTCCTTCACCTGTCCCTAAAACCCACTTCTTTCTCTCTACTCTAGCCCCCTAATACCCACCTCTCTCTTTCTCTCTCTCTCTCTCTCTCTCACCCTTCTCTCAAACTGTCATGCTCCCCCCAGAATCCCTAACATTCATGATATATATATCTTTCTCTACCCCAACCTCTCTCTTCCCCATACACCTAATCAATCCCCCCATCTCTCTCTCTCTCTCTCTCTCTCTTTGTGTCCCCCCCTCTCTCTCCCTATATAAAATCCTACTCATCCACTTACACATAACCCCCACCCCCTCTCTCCCCCTAATCCATAAAATCCTCCACTATCTCTCAACCCCCTACTCTTACCCCTACCAACAACACTTATCTCTCTCTATCTCTCTCCCCTCCTCCCCCTAACCCTTACTAATACCCTCTATCATTCGCTCTCTCCCTTACTCTTCCAACTGTGCATAACCCCCTTTGATTTCTCTCTACACTAAAACCGAACCCTCCTCTCTTTATCTCTCTTACACACTCACTCCCCTACTCCTACCCCTACCACTACCCCTCTTATCTCTCTCTCTCTCCCTGAACCTCCCTCCACCCTCTACCCCTCATCACTCTCTCTCCATCTCTCTCTTTCTGTCAACTCCTTACTCCACCTACAAATAACCCCCAACCCTCTCTCTCTATCCCTACATTCTAACAACCCCCCCACTCTCTCTCTCCCTACTTTACATCCCCCATTTCTCACTAACCGTCTTGATATCTATATTTTTCTCTCTCCAAACCCCCCTCCCCCCCTACCCCTAATGACCCACCCTCACTCTCACACTCTCTCTCTTTTAAAATCGCTCCTTCAACCCTCTACTAATCCACCTACCCCTAAACCCCACCCCTCTCTCTCTCTCCCTACTCCCTAACAACTCCTTCTATCTCTTTCTCTACACACACAAACTCACCTCCCTACTTCCACCTCTATAACTAACTCCCCTAGTCCCTCCATCTCTCTCCTCCATGTCCACCACCTAACCCTTACTAATCCCCTCTCTCACTCTTTGTCTCCCCTACTAGATCACCTACCCTTATCCCCCACCTCTTTCTCTCTCTTAGAACACCTTAACGACCACCCTCCCTCTCTCTCTCTCTCTCCTTCTCTCCCTCTCTTCCCCTCTCATGTTACACTCAACCACCAACTCCTACACTATATATATATTCTCTTGAACTTCCCTAATCCTCCCCAAATTCATAACTATCCTAATTTATACATCTTTATATCCCCCAAATGTTGTCCTCCCCCTACCCCTAATCACTTCCCCCAAATCTCTCTCTCTCCCTCCCTCTCTCCCTCCCTCTCTCTCCCTCTCTCTCCCTATCTCTCTCTATCTCTCTCTATCTCTCTCCCTCACACACACACATAATCCCCTACTACTCCACCTACCCATAAAACCCACCCCTATCTCCCTCCCCTATTGCACTCACCCCTAACACCCACCTCTCCCTCTCTCTCTATCCCACCCCCACTCCTCAACTACACCCCTTTCTCTCAAAATTCCTTGTTGTCCCTAAACCCCTATAATCATGGTCTCTACCTCATTCTCTCCAACAATGTACCTTCCACCCCTACCCCTAATAACACCCCAACTCTCTCTCTCTCTCCCTCTAACCCTAATATCTCTCTTTCTACCCCTAACCTATGTTTCTCTCTCTACCTGTAACCTCTATCTATCTCTAATCATAACCCCCTATCTCTCTCCCTAAATCCATCCTACTCTCCCTATCACAAAATCCAATCCTCTCTCTCCTAAACCCCTTCTCCCCTACCACTTATCTATATCCCTCTATATCTCTTTCCCACTATCTCTCTCTCTCACTCTCTCTCTACCTCTCTTGCCCCCCACTCAACTACATCCCCTTCACTCAAACCGCACTACCTGTCTGCCAACTTTGAAACTCTTGATCTCTACCAGTTTCCCTCCCTCGAACTCCCTCCTCCTCCATACCCTCATTCATTGCCCAACTCTCTATATCTCTCTCATACCCTACTCTTACCCCTATAAATAACCACTCTCATCCTCTCTCCCTTCCTCCCTCCCTCCCTCCCTCTCTCTCTCTCTCTCCTCTCCTCCTCTTAACCCTTCCTAACACCCTCTCTAATTCCATCTCTCCCTTACTCCTTGACCTACCCCTAATTTCCACCACTTTCTCTCAGTGCAAAAATCTAATACTCTCTCTCTCTAAATCTATCACTCTCTCTCTATCCCTAACTCCCATCTCTCTCCCTACCCCCTTTTCTCTTTTATTCCTACCACTAACCAATCCCACCCTCTCTCTCTCCATGCATCCATCTCCTCTCTCTCTCTCTCTCTCTCTCTCTCTCTCTCCTAATTCCACACCCCCATGCCTCAACTATACCCCCCTTTTCTCTAAATTCCATACCCCCTTGAACCCCAAAACCTCATAATATCTATCTCTTCCTCTCCCCCAACCCCACTTCCCCCCCTACACCTAATCATGCTCGCTCTCTCTCTCTCTCTCTCTCTCTCAACCCATGACTAATCCACCTATCACTAACCCCCACCCTTTTTATCGCATCATACTCTAAATCACCACCCCTCTCTATATCTCTAATGCACACACACACACACACACACACACTCACTCCACTACTCCCATACCTAAAACTATCATGCCTCATCACCCCTCTCTCTCCCTACCCCTTACTATCTTATCTCTTTGTGTCTTCCCCTAACCCTTACTACCCTCTCTCTCTCTCTCACACACACACACAAACACACACCCCACTACTCTCACCTTTACCACTAACCCCATCCTCCCTGTCTCTCTCCATGCCCTCCTCCCCCTAACCCTCAGTAACACCCTCTGTCATTATATCTCTCCCCAAATCCTCCACCTATCGCTACCACCCACCTCTCTCTCTCTCTCTTCCCCCTCTCCCTCCCTACTCTAGAAACCCCCACTCCTCAACTATACCCAACTACTCTCTAACTTCCCTACTCCTTCCCAAATGCCTAAAACTCCTAATCGCTATCTCTTTTTCTTTAATCAAACCCCCTACTTCTGCTACCCTTAATACCCCCCCCTCATCTCTCTCTTTCCCTCTCTCTCACTCTCTCAACCCCCTACTAATCCACCTACCCCTAACCCCCATTTCTCTCTCTCTCCCACTACTACCTAACACCACCCCACTCTCTCAATCTACACACACACAAACTCAGTTTCAACCTCCCACCCCTATTTCAAACCCCCCTACTCCCTCTTTCTATCTACCACCTCACCCCCTAACCCTTACTAACCCGCTCTCTCACTCTCTCTCCTCACTAACTTCCCAACTACCCCTAAACCCCACCCCATTTTCATCCTAAAACAACTTAAAACCCACCCTCTCTCCACCTCTCTATGTCTACCCTAGGAACACCCTCTCGCACCCTCTCTCTCTCTCTCTCCCTTACTCCTAACACTATCCATCCCACATATATCTCCTTCCCTCCCCCCCTCTCTCTCTCCCTTTCACTCCTAACCACCCACTCCTACACTATACATCCCTTCTCTCTAACTTACCTACTCCTCCCCAAACAACTAAAGCTCCTCATATCTAACTCTCTCTCTTTCCCAACACACCTCCCCATACCCCTAACCACTAATCTCTCATTTCCCTCTCTCTCTCTCTCTATCCATCTCTCTCTCCCCCTCTCTCTATCTCTCAACCCTCTACACCTCTACCTACCCATATGTCACAACCCTCTCTCTATCTCCCTACTCCCTAAAACCCCCTCAATCTCTCTAGCTCAAAAAAACTCACCCCACTACTCCCATTGCTAAAAGTAATCCCCATACTCCCTCTCCCCTCCTTTCCCTATCACTTATTAACACCGTATATAATTTCATCTCTTCCCTACTCCTCTACCTACCCCTACCCCCCATCCCCCTCTCGCAATCCTCAAACATATCTTGTTTCTCTCTAGCTTCCCTTATCCTCCCCAAATCCTCTCAATATTTTTCTTTTTCTCTCCCCCACTCCTCTCATCTCCCTACACCTAATAACCCTATCTCATCTCTTTCTCTCTCTCTCCCCTTTTCAACTGCCTACTAATCCACCTATCCCTAACCTCCACCATTCTATATCTCCCCCAACCCCCTGAAATCTGCTTGCTCTCTCTCTCTATATATGCACACACATTCACCTCCCTACTCCAACCCCTATAACTAAGCTCCCTCCTCCACCTCTCTCTCTATCACACCTCCCTCTCCCCTACTCATCAACCCTTCCTTAATCCCCACCCCTTTCTCTCTCCCTCTCTCTCTCTCACTCTCCTGCACTATCTATATACTCTAATCCTACCACTAACTAGTTGACCTCTGTGTGTGTGTGTGTACTCCCAACACCACCGCTCCTCAACTATATCCCCTTCTCGCAAGTGGGAATTCTCCTCCCCAAACCCTTAATCCTCTTGATCTCTATCTCTCTCTCCTTACCGATAAACCCCCCATCTCATACTCCCCTTATCACTAACACCCTATCTTCATAAAATAATCCCCCTCCCCCTACAACTTCTCTCTCTCTATCTCTGTAATGACCCTTTTTCAAAATTTTATTAAAATGCCAATTTTTCCACTTTTTCCCCAATTTCGACCTTTGACTAGTTTTACTATTTTGACCTCCAAATCAACCCAAATGTTCCCAAATATTCTGTAGGAGTGTATGAATGGTATTTAGACTTGAATATTAGGTTCAGGGGTGTTTTATGGCCCTCCAAATACTGCTACAACTTTATTTGTATTCTAATCAATATATGTAATTTTGACTAGTAATTTGTGCATCAAATCCCCCGGGGTAACACTGCAAATGGCCTTCCAAATGCCTCCAAAATCCCACGAATTTATGAACAGAGGTATGTAATGTGTTAATTATGTGATTAAGGTCTCATATGCACCATTAATTTATTTTTACTACTGTTCTAACTCTCTCACATTCAACAGCAAAAACCCCCAATTAGACCCTTGGGGAAATGGCACTATTTCACCTCTCAATACAAACAAACTGAGTAAAAATGCTTCAAATGCTCAAGAATAGTACATGAAACTTGTAGAATATATCCATGGTAGTATATTAATCACAAATATATCAGAGAATCATCCATCCATTCGAAATAATCAACCTTATAGTGTCATACATCAAAGCATTGGGGAAATGGACATTGTTTGCTCATTAATCAATAATTTTTCATATAGTTAATGGGTATTTCTACCTGAGAGTTTCTGAATATGAAGAACAGAGGATATGAAGCTATTACAATCAGAAAAATATCATATGAAGCTCTCCCAATAAGTGCAAGATCTCACCCAAAGCACAATCCCTCAGGGAGCCCAAATATGCCTTCAAAATTGGAAATGGTGGAGAGAAAATTGAACTAAACCAAACCATGAAAATTCTTGTAGCTTCTACCTACAAATAAAACTCCATTAAAGCACCATGAAATACCTAAGTGGCCTCTCCAAACACCAACTTGGATGGGAATCTTTCACCCTCGAAATTGGCTAAGGCAAGAAACTAGTCATCCACTAGTTCTCTCTTCACAAATGCAATTTTTCTCAAATCATCAAAATCCATTATCATACTTGATTTCTACATTTTATAACCAACATTAGCCTTCAAGGGGTCTAAATCCTCTCAATAGATTCAATAAATTTCCATTTAGAAAATATTCCTCATTTGCCACTTGTCTCATAGTTCCAACCTTCCATCTTCTCCCAAATTTGAATTTAAGTCTCTTTAGCTTCCCCCAACTCCATGAGCACCTTCCTTGAGCCTATTTTTGGGGCTGACATGTCATAATGGTCAGGTGTAAGAAGTCAAGTCTAAATTTTGTCATAAATGTCATAGATGCTTCATTATTGTTGTCATAAAACTAGGGAATCTAGCCCAAGTGTCCACTAGTCTCCAATTTGACTCTTCCTCTCCCATGGAGGTTACTATTCCATCTCATTTTGACCTAAGATGCTCAATTCCATGTGTTATGACTTACCAACTCACCCAATAGTGTTCACCTTCCAATGAATTCAAATTGGCAAGAGAGAGCTGCCATGTGTCATTGAAAAATCAAGTTAGTGTGGGTTCCACCACCTCCATATGCCTCCAAAACCACTTGCCACTTAGAATTTCTCTTGAATTTATTTATTCACCATATTTATTAAATGATTGAACCCTTCTAATGTCTAAATATCATTTATTAGCTTCCTTATTACCATCCCACATGTGCCCATCCAACCTAGAAAACTAGTAGGATTGATGGGATTGTCTTACTATGCACTTATTTGAATGGGGACATTATAGTCCTCCCCACCCAAGATTGCTTGTCCTCAAGCAATTTTAGATTTGGATGCTGCAAAATCTTCTCCTCTTCCCATGTGGCATCTTCATTTGGTAAGTCCTTCCATTGCACTAAATATTCTTTGATGATTCTACTCCTCAACCTTCTTTCCCGTGTTTTCAAAATCTTTTCCGGAACAAGTGTGAGCTGACTTTCATCATCTAAAGGAGGAATTATTTCTGAAGTGATGATTTGCTGACCAAGAGATTTCTTGAGACAAGAAACATGAAATACATTGTGGATTTTACTCCCTTCTGGAAGTTCTTGTTCATATGCTACTTCTCCAACCTTCCGCACTACCTTGTATGGCCCATAGTACCTTGGTTTTAATTTTTCTGCTCCATTCTTTTTGAGAGATGTTTGTTTATAAGGATGCAACCTTAAATATACTAAATCATTGACTTGAAAGGTTCTTTCTTCTCTATGCCTATTAGCATATTGTTTTTGCTGATTTTGAGCAACCTGCAAATTGTCTTTCTAGAGCTTTAAAATTTCTTGGCTCTCTTCCACCCAATATTTAGCCTTTGGGGCTCCACTATCACCAAATATAATGTCAGCAAATGTAAGTGCATCATAACCAGATAATGCTTTGAAATGAGACATTCCTATTGACATATGATAAGTGTTGTTGTAGCAAAACTCACCCAAGTGTAGCCATTTTTCCCATGCTTTTTTCTGCCCTCCCACATAGTTTCTTAGGTATCCTTCCAACCATTGGTTTACCCTCTCTGTTTGTCCATCAGTTTGTGGATGATATTTGGTACTTGGAGTCAACTGAGTGCCTACCAATCTAAAACTTTCTTGCCAAAAATCACCCATGAATCTACTATCTCTATCACTGACAATGCTCTTGGGGAGCCCATGCAATTTGAAGATTTCTTTGAAAAAAATATTAGCCACTTGTGCAGCACTAAAAGATGATGTAACAACAAATAAATGAGCAAATTTTGTCAAGCTATCAACTACCACATAGATGCAATCCTTACCCAAGGATTTAGGCAATCTGGTGATGAAATCCATGGAAATACTGTCCCATTTTTGCTCCGGAATGGGCAATGGTTGTAATAGGCCGGCTAGAAATGTAAGTTCTAATTTGTTTTGTTGATATGCTTTACATTCATTCACATACTTCTGAACATCTTCCTTCAACCCCTTCCAAAAAAATCTTTGCCTCAACTGTCTATAAGTTTTGAAGATCCTCGGATGGCCCGCTAGTGGGGAATCATGTGCTTCTTGCAAAATTTGGTACTTGAGCTTGGAGTTATGAACTAAATAAATTCTTCCCTTATAATATATCAGCCCATTCAAAATCCTATAATTATCATCCCCTTTGATTCCATCCAACACATCACAAGCAAACTTGTCTTTGGCATATTCAGCTAGTAGCATGTTTTTCTAATCCTTGGAAATATCCATGAGAGAAAAAGAAGGCCTTCTTGACAAAGCATCTGCTACTATATTATTATTTTCTTTGACATATTCAATATCAAAATCATAAGCTTTAATCTTGCTTACCCACTTTTGTTTCCTTTCATTTAGATCTTTTTGAGTGACAAAGTGTCTTAGAATATTGTGGTCAGTTTTCACCACAAACTTGCTGCCCACCACCTATTGTCTGAATTTGGCCAATGCATGCATAATGGCCAGCATTTATTTATCATAGATGGAGTAAATTTTTTCATGAGGCTGCAACTTTTTGCTCTCAAAGGCTATGGGGTGTTGGCCTTGCTTTAGGACAGCCCCTATTCCTCCACCTGAAGCATCACATTCCACAACAAAAGGTTTAGTAAAATCAGGAAGTGCGAGTATGGGACAACTACTCATTACCTCTTTCATTTTTTGGAAGGCCTTTTTAGCCTCTTCATCCCAATTGAAAGCATCCTTCTTAGTCAAATCAGTGAGTGGAGAAGTCAACTTGGAGAACCCTTTCATAAATTTTCTGTAGTAGGTGCATATGCCAATAAAGCCTCTCAATTCGGTAATATTTTTTGGTGATGGCCATTCCAAGATAGCCCTGATTTTTTCCATGTGTACCTTCACTCCTTCTTGACCAATAATGTTCCCAAGATACAATAGTTCTTTCATCCCAAACTCACATTTTGATAACTTAGCAAATAAGGACTCTTCTTGCAAAATTTTCAACACAATCTCTAACTGCTGCAAATGCTCTTCCCATGTTTTACTATAAATGAGAATATCATCAAAGAAAACCGAAACAAACATTCTTATTTGCTTGCAAAATATCCTATTCATACATGCTTGAAAGGTGGCTGGAGCATTAGTTAACCCAAAAGGCATGACAAGAAATTCAATGTGGCCAAAATGACATCGAAAAGCGGTCTTTTGCACATCTTCATCTTTCATTCGGATTTGGTGATACCCTGATCTAAGGTCAATTTTTGAGAAGTATTTGGCCCTATGTATCTCACCCATGAGCTCATCAATCCTAGGAATAGGATACCTATTCTTGATAGTCTTTTTGTTCAAGGCTCTAAAATCTATGCACATTCTCAATGTTCCATCCCTTTTCTTCACTAGCACTATTGAAGAAGCATAAGGGCTAGAGTTTGGTCTAATGAGTCCCAACTCTAGGAGTTCTTGGATAGATTTTTCAATATCATCTCTAAAATTTTTAGGATGTTTATAAGGTGGTATCTGAATGGGTGAATCACCCTCCTCCAAAATAATACTGTGCTCAACCACCCTATCCGGTGGCCTACCATGTGGAAGGTATCTAAAAACCTTTTCATATTTGTGCAAAAGTCTCTCTATCTCCTTTGGGTGTTTGACAATATTTATAGTTGGCTTGGGAGATGTAATATGACATTCAACAGCCCATTCTATATCCCCATGCCTCAATATAGATCTCATACTATTGCAAGTTACTACTTGATTTGGATAAGTTGCCCTCTCACAATTCTTTGTACTCCTTTTGAATCTTGGAATTTCATTTCGGGAATTTGATAATTTACTGTATGCTCTCCTATTGAATATATCCATTGCACTCCCAAAACCACATTAGTATCAACAACATCAACCACATAAAAACTATCAACAAAAGTATAGTTACCTACGGTGACTTGCAGCTTTGAAACCCATGTTTTGCATTGCATTGTGTTGTGACCGGGAATGACAACTGTGAAGCCATCAAATGGTTCAATAGCTATCTTTCTTTTCTCTACCATATCTGCATCAATGAAGTTATGAGTGGCTCCTCCATCTACCAAAACTGAAGTTCTTTGTCCTTGTACCACACCTTTGCATCGGATAGTATGATAGCGAGGTACTGCTGAAAGCACTACCATTCTTGCTTTGTCCGGTGAAGGCTGATTTTATTCTTGTCTTTCCTCTTCTACTGCTGTCTCATATGCCTCTTCTTGATTTGAAATATGTCCATCTTCATCCATGCCCCCATCATACCCCTCATTATCAGAAAATACTTCTATGTATTGAGCCTTTTCCTTTGGTACATTTGTGCCCCGGTGTCCATGGTTGGAAGCATGTGAAGCATAGTTTCTTTTTTCTAAGTTCATCCTTGTTTAGTCCCTCTTTTTTATTCCTCTCAAATGACTCTCTTTGCCAAGGTTTCTTTTCAAATTTGTAGCTAGGCTTAGGAGGAAATCTCGTTCTAGGAAGCACATTTTGGAGATCCCTAGTCAAGCTCATTGCATCTTTTAATGTAGTTGGCTTGTGGGCTTTGACCAAACCTCTTAAGGGTTCAGCCAAACCTTCAGTGAACAAAAATACTAATCTTCCCATAGATACATCAGCCACCTTGACTGATAATTTTTGAAAGTCCAACATATATTCGGTAGGGGACCCAGTTTGCTTCAATTGAGCTAGTTCTTTGAAAGGCAACTCTGGATCTTTTTGTTCAAATCTTTCTAGTATCTTGTCAACAAATTCTCCATATGTTTTAACCTAATTATGACCCAAGGTTTTCAGCCCATGAAACCACCATTCATTGTCATCTCCTTCCAAATGCAAAATTGCCATTTTTAATGCATCCTCTTCCAACATAGGATTCAACTGAAAATATACATCCAATTTTTGCACCCAAGTGTTAGCAGAATTTTGAGAAGAACCATCAAAAGTAGGAAGTGACATTTTTCCAATAGCACTATTCAATTCTTTGTTTTGGAATGGAATCCTATTGTCTCCCTTCCTTTTAATCTTTTGCATAGCATCAATGTAGTCATTGAGTGGTACACCTCTTTTACACTCTTCATTCAAATCATTCCAAGCATTTACTAGTTTCTTGTAATCCAATTCAAGATTGGGATCTTCTTTGGGTGTGAGAAATTTAGGTGTAGTATGCCTTTGTGTGCTTTGAAATTCATCAGGTTTATTATGAGGTCCTGTACTGGAGAAAATATGTTCATTCCCTTTCATCTATTCCCCTGAGTGTGAACCACTATTATCTCCTATCATTCCTTTGCCTGAAAGTTGGCTAACCAACAATTCAAAAATTTTCATCATTTGTTTATTGATATCTAGCATAACCATGGTAATTCCTTCAAAACATGGTTTTAAGGCTTCAATAAATTCCTCCTTATGTCTTAATTTTTCCTTCTCCTCTCTACCCATTGTTTTAGAAAAAAACTCTTTTTCTGCTACTATCTCTTCTTCAACCAAAACTTCTTCTACTACTGATTCAAAGGGAGGTGGTTTATTTGTTTGGATTCTTGTTAATACCATAAAGTGCCAAGACCATGATCTGATACCACTTTTAATGACTCTTTTTCAAAATTTTATTAAAATGCCAATTTTTTCACTTTTTCCCCCAATTTCGACCTTTGACTAGTTTTATTGTTTTGACCTCCAAATCAACCCAAATGATCCCAAATATTATGTAGGAGTGTATGAATGGTATTTAGAATTGAATATTAGGTTCAGGTATTTTTTATGGCCCTCCAAATACTGGTGCAACTTGATTTGTATTCTGATCAATATATGTAATTTTGACTAGTAATTTGTGCATCAAATCCCCCCGGGGTAACACTGCAAATGGCCTTCCAAATGCCTCCAAAATCCCACGAATTTATGAATAGAGGTATGTAATGTGTTAAGTATGTGATTAAGGTATCATATGCACCATTAGTTGATTTTTACTACTCTTCTAACTCTCTCACATTCAACAGCAAAAACCCCCAATTCGACCCTTGGGGAAATGGCACTATTTCACCTCTCAATACAAACAAACTGAGTAAAAATGATTCAAATGCTCAAGTACAGTACATGAAAATTTTATAATATATCCATGGAAGTATATGAATCACAAATATGTTAGAGAATCATCCATCCATTCGAAATAATCAACCTTATAGTGTCATACATCAAAGCATTGGGGAAATGGACATTGTTTGCTCATTAATCAATAATTTTGCATATGGTCAATGGGTATTTCGACCTGAGAGTTTATGAATATGAATAAAAGAGGATATGAATCTATTACAATCAGAAAAATATCATATGAAGCTCTCCCAATGAGTGCAAGATCTCACCCAAAGCGCAATCCCTCAGGGAGCTCGAATATGCCTTCAAAATTGGAAATGGTGGAGAGAAAGTGCTACACTAAACCAAACCATGAAACTTCCTGTAGCTTCTACCTGCAAATGAAACTCCATTAAAGCACCATGAAAGACCTGAGTGGCCTCTCCAAACACCAACTTGGATGGGAATCTTTCACCCTCGAAATTGGCTAAGGCAAGAAACTAGTCATCCACTAGTTCTCTCTTCACAAATGCAATTTTTCTCAAATCATCAAAATCCATTCTCATACTTGATTTCTACATTTTATAACCAACATTAGCCTTCAAGGGGTCTAAATCCTCTCAATAGATTCAATAAATTTCCATTTAGAAAATATTCCTCATTTGCCACTTGTCTCCTAGTTCCAACCTTCCATCTTCTCCCAAATTCGAATTTGAGTCTCTTTAGCTTCACCCAACTCCATGAATGCCTTCCTTGAGCCTATTTTTGGGGCTGACATGTCATAATGGTCAGGTGTAAGAAGTCAGGTCTGAATTTTGTCATAAATGTCATAGATGCTTCATTATTATTGTCATAAAACTAGGGAATCTAGCCCAAGTGTCCACTAGTCTCCAATTTGACTCTTCCTCTCCCATGGAGGTTACTATTCCATCCCATTTCGACCTAATATGCTCAATTCCATGTGTTATGACTTATCAAATCACCCAAGAGTGTTCACCTTCCCATGAATTCGAATTGGCAAGAGAGAGCTGCCATGTGTCATTGAAAAATCAAGCTAGTGTGGGTTCCACCACCTCCATATGTCTCCAAAACCACTTGCCACTTAGAATTTCTCTTGAATTTATTTATTCACCATATTTATTAAATGATTGAACCCTTATAATGTCTAAATATCATTTATTAGCTTTCTTATTACCATCCCACATGTGCCCATCCAACCTAGGAAACTAGTAGGATTGATGGGATTGTCTTACTATGCACTTATTTGAATGGGGACATTACACTCTCTCTCTCTCTTATGTGTAAACACATGCCTACTCCTACATCTAAACACCCCCCCCCTCTCTTCCTCCCTCTTTGTTATAGGTCAAATCTGCACTTCTCCATCTGTGATCACCTTGAGTTGTCGATCACACAAAAGGAAAACTTGGATTGAAGAGCATGATGACCTTAGATGAGACTTTGACCTGATTCACCTTCCTGCAAGCTGACAAAAACCTAAAAAACATCATATTTTGGCATGGGCGCTACTCTATTTGAGCAAACCAGCGCATATGCGCTACTCCACAAGGCAATAGTAGCACACACCTCCTCTTGGGTGCTACTCCACTTCAGTAAACTAGCGCATAACATTCAAAAAGTGGCAAACGCTAGTTGTTAAACACTATAGTCACGTACTGTGCAGTACTCCACTATGAAATAGTAGTGCACATCTTAAAATATGATAAAAAAAATACTAATTTGATGAATGGAGATTAGTTGCAGTTGGTTTCTCAACTTCCCCAACTTCTCCTTCAACCACCTCTCGACCTGAACTGCCTACCTTGTCCTATAAATACAATGAGGATTGAAGAGAGGGGTTAGACATAATTAGACATGAGATCCATAGAGAGACTCTTCATTATGAGAAGCTTGTATTGAAGGAGGTTATGCTGGAGGAACTCTGAATTCAGAGAGGAGCAGAAGCCTAGGATTAGGTTGCATGAGCATGCTACAAAGTCAGGTATACTTTGTATCATTCATCTGGTTTTGACAATAAAAGGTTGAAACATCTTTCTCATCCCAAATCAAATGCTTAATGGACTATGTGTTTGTTTGGATCATGTTGGTTAATGCTTGATGTTTGAATTACTTTTCAATTCCATCATTATTATACTGGCCAAGATATGCTAAGAAAGGTCTTTGTATTGCAGGTTTATCAGACGGGAGATCGAGTGGAGGATCGAGCGTAAGGTTGGACAAAAGCTAGGATCAAACTTTGTTCATAAGGTATGTCCTCAAGATCTCTGATCTATTTCCCTTTATAAACACTTCTGTAATGCAATTAGTATGTTTACCTGTCACCCCCCTTAAGTTGATAGTGTCTATTTCCTCACTATAGGGTAGTATTTCTCGCCAACACTCTCTCTCTCTATCCCCCCCTATACATAAGACAACCCTCTCTCTATGATTCCCACAATCCCCCTACCCCCTATAACTAACCACACCCCACTATCTCTCTCCCTATCTAATGAAACCTCCTTGGCAATATCTCTCTCTCTCCCTACCCCTAACCCCCTATTACCCACATCCTATATCTACACCTAATATCTCTCTCTCTACCCATTATATCAGTCTCCCTCTACCCCTAAACTATCTTTCTCTCTCAACCTCTAACCTTTGTTTCTTTCTATACCTCTAATTTGTCTTTATCTCTCTACACACAATCCCCCTCTCTCTTCCCCTAAACCCATCCTCCACCCCTTACCCCTAAACCCCTTTCTCTCATAAACCCCCTCCCCCTACCCTTTATCTCTCTCTCTCTCTCTCTCATAAACATTCTCAACCCTACCCCTAATCAACACGAGGATCTCTCTCTCTCTCTCTCTCTCTCTCTCAACCTCCCAAACATCCACCTACCCATAAAACCCATCCCCCCCTCTCTCTCCCCCAACTCACTATAAGTTCCCCCCTCTCTCTCTCCCTCTCATGCCTTTTCCTACGCTACCACTAACCCCCTATCTCCCTCTCTCTCCCCTCCTCTCACTAACCCTTCCTAAAACCCTCTCTCATTATTTCTCTCCCCTAATCCTCCACCTACCCCTAAAACCCCTAATTCATCCCCCTTTCACTCTCACCCCTTTCTATCAAACTACCATGCTCCACCCAAAATCCCTAACATTCCTTATCTTTGTCTATTTCTCTACCCCAACCTCCCATCTCTCTCTCTCTCTCTCTCTCTCTCTCTCGCCCTCCCTCCCTGTCTCTCTTTGTCTCTCTCTCTCCCTCACACACATAACCCACTACTAATCCACCTACCCATAACCCCCACCCCTCTCTCTCCCCCAGACTACACCTACCCCTAACACCCACCTCTCTCTCTCTCTCTCTCTCTCTCTCTCTCTCTCTCTATTTCATTCCAACCAGAACTCGCAACACCCCCACTCCTCAACTATACCCCCTTCTCTCAAAATTAATTCTTGTCCATAAAACCCTAAAATCATTATCTATACCTCTTTATATCCCCCAATGTACCTCATACAACTACACCTAATAAACCCCAAACAATCTCTCTAACCCTAATATATATATCTCTATCCCTAACTTATGTTTCTCTCTCTACCACTAACCTCTATATTTCTCTCTAATCATAACCCCCCTCTCTCTCCCTAAATCCCTCCTACTTCCCCTACCCCTAAGCCCCCTCATCTCTCTCTCCTAAAACCCCTCTCAACTACCACTTATATATCTCTCTCTCACTCACTCTCTCCCCCCCCTCTCTTCCCCTATTCCCCAACCCCCCCACTCCTCAACTACACCCCCTTCTCTTAAACTGCACTACCCATCCCAAGAATTTGAAAATCCTGATCTTTATTAGTTTCCATCCCCCAACCTCACTTATCCCCCATACCCCCAATCATCCCCCAACTCTCTATCTCTCTCTCTCACCCCCTACTCTTACCCCTAGAAATAACCACCCTCCTCCTCCCCCACCCCTCTCTCTCTCTCTCTCTCTCTCTCTCCTCCTAACCCTTCCTAACTTCCATACTCCTCCCTAAACCCAAAAACCTCATAATATCTATCTCTTCCTCTCCCCCAGCCCCACTTTCTCCCCCTACATCTAATCATGCCCCCTCATCTCTCTCTCCCCCCCTCTCTCTCTCTCTCTCCCTCAACCCATGACTAATCCACCTAACACTAATCCCCACCCTTTTTCTCTCCCCATACTCTAAATCACCTCCCCCCTTTCTTTATCTCTAATGCATACACACACATACGCACTGAATCCACTACTCCCATACCTAAAACTAGCCTGCCTCATCACCCTCTCTCTCTCCCCCCTCCTCTCCCTACCCCTTACCAACCTATCTCTTTCTCTCTTTGTGTCCTTCCCTAACCCTTACTACCCTCTCTCTCTCTCTCACACACACACACATACAAACCCCCACTACTCCCACCTATACCAAAAACCCCCTCCTCCCCCTAACCCCTTTCTAACACCCTTTATCATTCTATCTCTCCCCTACTCCTCCACCTATCACTAACACCCACCCTTCTCTCTCTCTCTATGTGTGTATGGGTGCTTGTCCCCCCCCCCTCTCTCTCTATGTGTGTGTGTGGGTGCTTTTCCCCCCCTCTCTCTCCCTAATCCAGAAACCCCCACTCCTTACCTATACCCAACTTCTCTCTAACTTCCCCTCTCCTCCCCAAATTCCTAAACCTCCTAGTCTCTATCTCTTTTTCTTTAATCAAACCCCTTACATTCCACACCCCCATGCATCAACTATACCCCCCTTCTCTCTAACTTCCCTACTCCTCGCCAAACCCTGAATCCTCATAATATCTATCTCTTTTTATCCCCCAACCACCATTTTTTATGCTACCCCTGATCATGCCCCCCTCATCAATCTCTCTCTCTCTCTCTCTTTTTCCCCATCACTAATCCACCTATTCCTAACCCCCACCCATATCTCTCTCTGTGTACTCTAAATCACCCCCACTCTCTCTTTACTTCTAATGCACACACACTCACTCACTCCACTACTCCCATACCTACAACTATCCTGCAACATTACCTTATCTGTCTCCCCCTCCTCTCCCTAACCCTTAATACCCTCTAACTTTCTCTCTTTGTTTCCTTTCCTAACCCTTACTACCCTCTCTCTCTCTCTATCCCCCCCTCTCTCTCACACACAAACACATCCACCCCTCTTCTTAACCCTTGCTAACACACTCTATCATTCTATATCTTCCTTACTCCTGCACCTAATGCTAACACCCACCTCTCTCTCTCTCTCTCTCTCTCTCTACTCTAGAATCCCCACTCCTCAACTACACCCAACTTCTCTCTAGCTTCCTTACTCCTCCCCAAACACCTACACCTCGCAATCTCTATCTATTTTTATATACCAAACTCCCTACTTATCCTACCCCTAATAAGCCCCCCTCAACTTTATCTTTCTCTATTTATCACTCTCTGAACCACCTAACCCTAAACCCCATTGCTCTCTCTCTCTTTAACCCTACTCCCTAACAACCCCCCACTCTCTAAATATATACACACAAACTCACCTCCCTCTTCTCACCCCTATAATTAACCCCCCTCCTCTCTCCATATATATCACCTCACCCCCTAACCATTCATAACCCCTTCTCCCACTCTCTCTCCCTACTACTTGTCCACCTACCTGTAATCCCCACCCCTTTTTCCTCCCAAAACAACTTAAAACCCACCCTCTCTCTCTCTCTCTCTCTACCCTAATCCCAACCTATCCCATGCATTCTCTCTCTCTATCTATATATCTTCCCCAATCCTAAAACTATCCATCCCACCTCTCCCTCCATCCCTCCATCTCTCTCTCTCTCCTAACCACCCACTCCTACACTATACATCCCTTCTCTCTAACTAACCTACTCCACCCTAAATCACTAAAGCTCCTAATCTCAAACTCTTTCTCTTCCCCAATACCCCTCCCTCTACCCCTGATCACTAATATCTCAAGTCCCTATACATCTATCTCTCTCATCCTTCTACACCTCCACCTACCCATAAACCACAACCCTCTCTCTCTCCCCTAGTCCTTAAGACCCCCCAATCTCTCTATCTCAAACAAACTCACCCAACTACTCCCACCCCTACATCTTATTTCCCTACTCCCTCTCTCACTCTCTCTCTATATCTCTCCCCTATTTTCCCTAACTCTCTCTCTCTCTCTCTCCTAACCACCCACTCCAGACTATACATCCCTTCTCTCTAACTAACCTACTCCACCCAAACCACTAAATCTCCTAATATCTATCTCTTTCTCTTCCTTGACACCCCTCCCTCTACCCTTGATCACTAATCTCTCATCTCTCTCTTTCAACCCTCTACACCTCCACCTACTCATAACCCACAACCCTCTCTCTCCCCTAGTACTCCCTAAACCCCCCCAATCTCTCTAGCTAAAAAAAATCACCCCACCACTCCCACCCCTACATCTAATCCCCCTACTCCCTCTCCCATTCTATTTATATATCTCCCCTCCTTTTCCTAACACTTATTAACACCCTCTATCATTCTCTCACTTCCATACTCCTATACCTACCCCTAACCCCCATCGCCCTCTCCCACTCCTCAAATATATATGGCTCCTTTCTAACTTCCCTACTCCTCCCCAAACACTCTCAACCTTTGTCTTTTTCTCTCCCTTAACCCTCTCCTCTCACTACCCCTAATAATCCATCCTCAACTCCCTACTAATCCACTCACCCCTTACCTCCACAATTCTATCTCTCCCCCAAACCCGTGAATCCTGCTTGTTCTCTCTCTATCTATGCACACACATTCACCTCCCTCCTCCCCCTAACCCTTATTAACCATCTCTCTCAATCTCCCTCTACCCCACTCATCCACCTTCCCCTAACTCCCACCCTTTTCTCTCTCCCCCAAACCCTTATGACCACACTCTCTCCCTCTTTATCTCTCTCTTTCCCTTGCTATCTATCTATCTAACTATCTATATAGATACTATAATCTTACCACTAACTATTTAACCTCTCTCTCTCTCTCTCTCTCTCTCTCTCACACTCTCTTGTGCACTCATGTATGCCAAATCCTACAAATAACAACCCCCTTCTCTCTCTCTTTCTCTCTCTTCCTTACTCTTACAACCAAACAACCCCTCACTATCCCTCCCTTTCTCTCTTTCCCTATCTCTCTCTGTTCCCCTATCCATAAGACCCCCCTCTCTCAATGTTTCATCTAATACCCCTACCCCCCTATAACTAACCACACCCCACTATCTCTCTCTCTCTCTATATATATATATAATGCAACCTCCTTGGAGACATCTCTCTCTCTCCTTGTATACTCCCCCCTTCTCTTTAACTTCTCTCATCCTCCCTAGACCATAACCTCTCTCTCTCTCTCTCTCTCTCTCTCTCTCTCTCCTGCAATCCACCCACTCCTCATATCGCTATCCCTACCCTCTCTCTCTCCCTACCCATAACCCCCTAGTCCTCACATCCTATAACTACACCCAATATCTCTCTCCACCCTTTATATCGCTCTCCCTCTAGGGTCTATATAGTACTATTTATAATTACTCAATGTATGCATATTAATTGGTGAAGTACTCCACATATACAAAAATGCGTTCAAGGATGTACTTATCCAATATGGAGATATATAAAAAAAATGAACATGTTGTTTATAGATGAAGGGAAATATCAATCAACAGATAATAACAAGGAAATGCTTGAAAATGCCAACTAGTTGGACATTTGACGGTTCACAAGAGAGAGAAATAACTATAAAAACAATGTTGTGTTCTTTGTTGAATTATCTCGGGCCAAATGACTGTCATATTATACATACAACAATTCATTTAGTGATTTGTATATTTTTGACAACTTCTACATTTAATTAATGTAAATTTTATTGGACAATTCTCATATTATTTATGGACATCGTATCATGTATCTCGTGATGTGTTTCAAAAATTTCAGAGCATGAAAAAAATATACTTAGAAACATTGAAACATAGTAATTTATTGATTGGGTTGTGTGTGTGTTTTTTTGTTTGCAGATACTATAATATTTGTTACTAGTAAACCATTGATTATTTTTTATTTTAATGGATTTTTGTTACATGTTGTTCATAAAAAAATAAATTCTAATTGTCACGAACATTGGATATCGAATCAACCACAAAGTATTATTTTATACGTCCAGGATTTAGGGAATTTTTTGAAAAATGCTTTAGTATATTTGAAGTTTGGATGTGGACATCTGCATAATAAAAAAACATTGATGAGGTTTTTCCAACACTATTACAAAGAACAAGATTGAAAAGGGAACAATTTAGAGTAATTTTAACATAAGAATATTGTTGCATAGCCAGAAAGGGTTATCAGGGTGATGGAAATCCTTATGTATTTCTCAATCCTTTAAACAAAGTTTGGGACATTTTGATCCATGGTTGGGATGCTTCAAATACAGTGATTGTAGATGACATGAAAGAAAAACATGTTTGTAATGAGGAAGGGAACTGTATTATAACAAAAATGTATACTTTCCAAGATGTTAATGATACAGTGATTGTAGATGACATGAAAGAAAAACATGTTTGTAATGAGGAAGGGAACTGTATTATAACAAAAATGTATACTTTCCAAGATGTTAATGACACATTCCTGTTAGATCAATTATGGCCTTTCTTGCTACACCTAAATGGCGTGAGCTATATGAGGCCAATTATGAATAAAATGAAATTATTTTGTTAAATAATACACTTTAATGTGTGTTTGTACTAGTATGTTCAATTTCACTATGATTATAACACTTGTAAAGTGTTGAGTTTGGTTTTCAAAAGTGAAAAATCAGATCTTGAAAGTGACAAAATTGGTTTTCAAAATTAGAAATTTAAGTATTGGAAGTGACAAAAGTAGCCTTCCAAAAGGGAAAAATCAGGTTCTAAAAGTGCCATTATCATATTTATCATATCGAAAAAGCACAAAAACCAATTTCAAAAGTGACAATATCAAAATAAAAAGTATTCTTTTGGAACCTCGATTTGGCACTTTCAGAACCGGATTTGGCACTTTTGGAACCATATTTTGCACTTTAGAAACCTTGATTTTGAGGTTTAGAGGTTTTTTTTTTACCCATCTTCAAAGTGAGTTGGACTAGAATACGTCCAAGTTTAATGAAATTGGCATTTAATCCTCTACCAATGCCTAACCTCCACCCCCCTCTCCCACTAATCAAATATATCCCGCTTCTCTATTAATTCCACACTCCACCAAAACCCTCTCAATATGTATCTTCTTCTCTCCCCCAACACCCTCTTCTCCCTACCCATAATAACCCCTCACATAGACACACAACCAACTGCTCCTCCACCTACCCATAACCCCCACCCCTCTCTCTCTCCCCTACTGCACCTACCCCTAACACCCACCTCTCTCTCTCTCTCTCCCCTACTCCTACCCCAAGTCGTAAGAACCCTACTCCTTAACTATAACCTCTTCACTCAAAATTCCTTGTTGTTTCCAAACCCATAAACTTATGATCTCTACCTCTTTCTATCCCCCAATCTACCTCCTACCCCTAGCCCTAATAAACCCCAAAATCTCTCTCTAACCATAATATCTCTCTCTATCCCTAACCTATGTTTATCTCTCTACCCCCTAACCTACTTATCTCTCTCTAATAATAACCCCCCTCTCTCTCCCTAACTCCCTCCTACTGCCCTTACCTCTAACCCCCCTCGTCTCTCTCTCATAAACCCCCCTGCCCCTACCACTTATATATATATATATCTCTATATATCTATCTCCCCTACACCTAAAAATAACCATCCCACCTCTCCCTCCCTCCCTCCCTCGCTCCCTCTTCCACCCCTCTCTCTCTCTCTCCTAACCACCAACTCCTACACTATACAACCCTTCCCTCAAACTAACCTACTCATCCCCAAAGCACTAACACTCCTAATCCATAACTCTTTCTCTTCCCCAATACCCCACCCCTACCACTAATCACTAATCTCTCATCACCCTCTCTCTTTCTCCCTCTTCCTCTATCTCTCTCTCTCAACCCTCTACACCTCCACCTACCCATAACCCACAAATATATCTTTCTCTCCCTACTCCCTAAAACACCCCCAATCCCTCTAGCTCAAACAAACTCACCCCACTACTCTGACCCCTACAACTAATCACCCTATACCCTCTTTCACTCTCTATCTATCTCTCTCCCCTCCTTTCCCTAGCACTTATTAACACCTGTTATCATTAGAGAAATTTTGAGGTAAAAAATGGGCCTAAAAAAAAAAGAAATATACTATAAAAATCAACCAATAGGATTCAAGGTGATGATTTCAACCATGGGGGATGAATCACCATTTTTTTGGGTAAAAGCGTAAAAAGATAAAAAGGTCAAAGTAAAAAAACTACTTCTTCAACTTGTATTTTCAACTTATCTCCTTGTATATTCACTCAAATTTCGATCTGGAGCATTCATTGGATGGGGAATTCAATTTCGCATTCAAGGAGTACCCACTCAGCATACTTTTGATGGACCCCCGCTGCCCCCAAAAACAAGAAATACTTGAAACAACGTGATGATGATGATCACATTATTTCAAGTATTTCTTGTTTTGGGGGCAGCGGGGGTCCATCAAAAGTATGCCGAGTGGGTACTCCTTGGATGCGGAATTGAATTCCCCATCCAACGACTTCTCCAGATTGAAATTTGAGTGAGTATACATGGAGATAAGTTGAAAATACGATTTGAAGTAGTTTTTTCTTTTTTCCTCCAAAATTTGATGAGATATGCTAATATTATTTTATTATTTCCACTATTATTTTATAATTTTCCTTAGGAGGCCCATTTTTAGACCTCAAAATTTCTCTAATGCATTCTCTCTCTTCCCTATTCCTCTACCTACCCCTAACCCCCATCCCCCTCTCCCACTGCTCAAATATATCCCGCTTCTCTTGAAATTCTCTACTCCTCCCCAAAACCTCTCAATCGTTATCTTTTTATCTCCCCCAACCCCCTCCTCTCCTTACCTCTAATAACCCCACCTCATCTCTCTCTCTATCTCCATCTCTCTCTCATTAAACTCCCTACTAATCTATCTACCCCTAACATCCACCATTCTATCTCTTCCCCAACCTCCTGAAACCCGCTTGTTCTCTAGCTATCTATGCACACACATTCACCTCCCTAATCCAACCCCTATAACTAACCCCCCTCCTCCACCTCTCTCTCTATCCCACATCCTCCCCCTAACCCTTACTAACCCCCTCTCTCACTCTCCCTCTCCCGTAATCATATTCCTTCCCCTAATCCCCGCCCATTTCTCTCTTCCCTAGCACCCTAATGACCACACTCACTTCCTCTCTCTCTCTCTCTCTCTCTCGCCCCACTATATATCTACTCTACTCCTACCACTAAGTAGATGATCTCTCTCTCTCAACTCCCAACACCACCACTCCTCAACCATATCCCCTTCTCTTAAAGGGGCATTCTCCTCCCCAAACCCCTAAATCTCTCTCTCTCTCTCTCTCCTTACCCATAAATCCCCTCTCCTACTTCCCTTACCCCTAATTCCCTATCTCCCTCAACTAATCCCCTCCCCATACCACTTCTCTCTCTCTCTCTCTCTCTCTCTCTCTCTCTCTCTTACTTTTACAACTAAACAAACCATCAATCTCTCCCTCCCTCTCTCTCTATCTCTATCCCCGCTATCCATAAGACCCCCCCTCTCCCTTTTTTTCCACTAATCCCCTTACCCCCTATAACTAACCACACCTTGCTATCCCTCTCCCTATCTAATGCACCCTCTTTGGCCACATCTCTCTCTCTCTCTCTTTCTGTCCCTTCCTCCCACTGACCCCTCCTAAAAACCTCTCTCGTTCTCTCTCTCCACTACAACTCCACCTACCGCTAAACCCCACTATTTTATGTTTCCTCCAACCCCCTAAGAGACCACCCCCTCTCTATCTCACACCCTTCTATCAAACTAGTAACCATGCTCCACGCAAAACCCCTAACCCTCCTTATCTCTATCTATTTCTCTACCCCAACCTCCCTCATCCTCCTACACCTAATCACCCACTGTTGACACAGTTCTGTTGAAAGGGGTTCACTTCACACTGTTGTGAACAAATATTGACACAAACTCCCATAGGCATCAACCGAGAAAGGTTTTAGCCTTTCCAGCAACACCCGCGAAGCGAGTGAAGTCTCACCCGAGATATCTAAGGGGGCTGCAGGAACCAAGCTTTCGCAGTTTTAAGAATACATGCATCAATTCACACTTAGTCGCTAGAGAAAACAGAGATTCATGATCACATAAAAACATCATCCTAACAATCAAATGTATTTAACCTAGACATAACCCTGATCAAAATCAAACATAATTATCTCACACTCGACAAGAAAACTAGATCAACAAAAAGACGATTTATCAAAGTATAATCCATAGATATGAGATACATTATATGAATACGATTTCATCCATCTAACATACTGAACACATCAAGCCATCAAATAATGCAACAATTCATATTCATTCATAGTGTGATACAAAAGAAAACGACAAAGAGATATAAAAAATGAACATATTCATTAACTCATCTCATACACTGCGGAATACACTTCGCGGAACCAATTCAAAAATCAGACCAAAGATATAAAGATCGAACATTAGACAATTCAAGGATAGGATGCGGTCATCAGATATGTTCCCATCTGTTCAGATGTCCTTAGGCTTACAATTGTACTAGCAATTATAGACACACATGGTTGTTACAAAATGGTCCAAATGAACCATTGCTAACTAACTTAACCCAAAAATCCTGCTTCAGTCAATGGCATTTTTCCTTTGCATCCATCGATGACCCTTTTGTCGTTGTTGGTTCCACACATTATGCACTCTAACCCTGTGCCAACATGCCCCCAACACAAACTTGTGGCTCTCCCTCAAGCCACCTCAGCTGGACACTGTTGGTGTGTTTACTTGCAACTTGAAATCATCGTATGCTACCTTAACCTGGTCGATGACTTCTCTGGATGATGCTCTAATCGTCATGAATTCTGCTACTTCATACTCCTCTTCGTCATTCAAAATAATATTTATAGCACCCTTACAATTAGCATCTCATCTCTTTGCGACAATTTACCTATTCTTTGACATATGTCGTAGCTCTTAGCATAATCTGCTGCATCACCATGTACTGTCGACCACCATAAACCAACTCTTAGTATCTTTCTGGTAGTTGCAATCCCTCCATAATGTCCTCCTGCGATCTCGTCTTGTGCTTCCACCAACACTCTTTCTTGTTCATGCAGAAGGACATATCGACGGAGAACTTTGTCTGGTCCCATCTTGTACAATTGTCCTACGATCAATTGGAAATGAGCATCCATGACCACTAATTGCTTCTTTTGACTGGTGGTGAATTCCTCTGGTGCTTTCCCTATTTCCAAGAACTGAACGATCTGCTCGTAATGGTCATCGACCATTCCAATCCTAAATAGTTTCACATAAGGAAATCCTTTGTCGATACTCCTTGGTTCTTCGCCTGACTCATTCCGTGACAGATGGTCTGGTCCTGCATTCAGTCACCCAGGTTTCACAATTATTTCAAAATTGAATTCTTGAAAAAGTAGCAGCCATCAACAGATCTCCCCCCCCCAACACAGGCTTATTAACCAAGTATTTCAGTGTTGAGTGGTCAGTAAAAATTTTGAAATTTTCTCCTAACAGATAATGTCGAAACTTCTATAGGGGGTATACCATTGCAAAGCCTTCCCTTTTTGTTGTCGTGTAGTTCTTCTCCGCAGTAGAAAACTTTCGACTAGAAAATGTGATTGGGTGAACAATCGATCCTTCTCTCGAGTGAGCCAATACTACTCACAATTCTATTGATGAAGCATCTACATGGACATGGAATTCCTTCTTCCATTCAGGAAAGACCAATATTGGTGCTGCAACCATCTTCACTTTCAGTGTGTCAAGGCTTTTCTGGCATTCATTGTTTCACTCAAACGTTACATCCTTCTTCAGTAAATTCTCCATCGGCGCAGGAATTGCTGCATATCCCCTTATAAACTTCCTATAATATCATGTATGACCCAAGGTCACCCTCAACTTTTTCACTGCCATTGGTGTTGGAAGGTCAACAATGATTGTTATCTTTGTTGGATCTACTAACATCCCTTCTTTGCATACAGTGTGGCCTAACAAGATGCCAAACGGTGTACAAAAGGTACATTTATTTAAATTCAGTGAAATATGGTGCTATCGACATCTTTCCAGCATCATCCTAAGACTTGCGACATGGTCTCTCACTAACCCATATACATTCTAAACATCCATATAGACCTCCAAAAACTTATGGATGAAGTCCTTAAACGTAGCAACAACTAATCTTGAAAATATTGTTGGGGCATTCTTTAGACCAAAAGGCATCACTGTATACTGAAAACATCCCAATTCTGTTATGAAGGTGGTCTTGTGTCGATATTCCTTCACAATCTTGATCTGATGGTATCCTGAAAATCCATCTGTGAATGAGTATATCTCATGTCCTCCGACACCTTCAAGTACATCTGTAAATGGCGTTGGGAATGGATCATGAAGGAATGTTTTTTTCAACTTCCTTAGGTCAACACAAATTTGAATTTCACCCATCTTCTTATCTCAGACAACCATTTGGTTGATCCATTTTGATTCATTGACAGGTTCAATGATCCCAGCATCCAACATTCGCTCTATCTTGGCCTTCACCCATTCTTTGTATCTTGGATTCAATCTATATGGTCACTGCTTGACTGGCTTAGCATCAGGTTTTAGTGGGATCTTCATCTCACCCAGGTATCCTAGAATTGCTTTCATCTCTGAAAACTTTTTTGGAAACAGGTCTTGGAATTCATGCAATAGGTCAGTGACCTTTCCAATTGTCGAATCATCCCAATAATCTTCGATTCTTTCCAACTTTGGATTCTCTTCTGAGCTAATATTTACCTTCATTATCTTCAGCGACTGCTTAAATTTTTCGAATGGTATCTCTAGTGCTTCGACATCATGAATACCCTCTGATTCTAGGACTTAGACTACCCTAGGATCCTCCTCCTCGTCGGGTCCTCCTGACGTGTTGTAGCATTCCATCATCATTTGTGGTGTTACTATCCATTGCATCCCTATTGGTCATTTCATTGGAACTATTTCAAGTACCTTTTCACAGATATCCTGCAGTGCACTTTGGATAAAAGGGCTCTCATCTGCAAAGCTGAAAGTGTGACTAAAGCTGGTATTCAACTCTTCCCATGTTGTTGTTCCCCGTCACAATTCAGCTACGATATTGTACCAGTTTCGTGGTACTTCGTCTAGTGTATGGATGAACACATGGAACCATTCTTGTTTTGGTCTCATATTCCATGCAATTTGGCACTATCTCAGATGATCTCTAGGATCACTCCTTCCATCATATTTCCTCCATTTGTATCATTCGCCTTCCCCAAATCGGACTTCCATCAGTCATCGACAGAGTTGCCAATTCACTATTGAGGGCTTGTGCAAAGCCCACCATCTTGTTGGGGTAGCCTTCATTGCTTCATTTGACACTAGTAGGCACTGAAGTTTTGATACCATGTATTCAAAATCTTGGATAAATATTTCCAAATTAGGAAACTTGTCATATGTCAGCAGATCGCATATTTATGTTCTACCCATCTCAACGACTTAGTAATTTGTGTGCACCTTCTAAATGACACCTTGTGTAGTCTATTCTACCAGTTTTCTAGAGCTTCGTCAGAGTCTGAGGACCCAAAGTTGATACTTTTCCATTCTAGCTTCCTATCAGCAGTGGGATTGAAATAGTCTTCTGAAACATTGTAGACTTTGTCACATCCTTCTATGAACTTGTCTCTCATAGGTTCGACATATATATGCTCTTCGTGTGGACCTAGTGGGGCTATGATCCTCATGTAGTGATTTTAAAAAGACATTTTACTTTTCTTGAAATTAATAACAGATAAATTATCCATCACCTAGTCTATTCCCAGCAGCACGGGATATGGGCTCGTATTGTCGACTATCTCTATAACATCAAAATATGCGTATGTTTTCAGTCCTTCTACTTCGACAGGTAGATGAGACAATCTACCGATTGGTGTAAACTTGATTTGATTTTCCAGTCGAAGCTGCACAGAGGACCATACAATCTATGGCTTCCCCATCATCTCCCAAGTCTTCTTAGTTAGGATGTTCACATCTGATCCTAATTCCAAGGTAATAGAATCTACATCATATGCACCAATTTGGGCATTCATCCTCATTTCTCTCCCAGTTTTCTTTTTGTGCAAGGGATTAACTGTTCGCTCCTATCGCCCTTGTCCTTGTAACTATAGTAGGCTAGTGATATCTGCTAGCACATCTTGATCTTTTGCTAATGTTAGGAAACTTTCTAATAAGTTCCTTAGAGTGCTTACCTTTTCTGGTGACCTCTGTGAATTTGTGTTATCAAAATTGGTGGAATTTCAAAGACAGACTCTTGATGGATTATGCGTGGAAACTTACCATTGTTCCTTATCAGTGAATCTCATGCCTCCAAGAAGGTTTCTTTTTCTACTTCTACACCAAATTTCACTAGCTTCCGCATTGTAGGACTAACACATGGCAGTGGCCTATCCTCTTCTGTCACAGTTCCTCCTCTGGTTACTACTCTGACATTTACTTGATGACTCCTTATCTCCGCTGATATATTATGGAATTTTGGATTAGGATTCTGATTCTGGTTTGGTTGCAGTTGTTGTTGTGGTTGTGGCGTGTTCTTAGTTTGCCACTTCACTATGAGCTACGGACAATCTTCAACATTGTGATCAACTGCACTACAATAGGTACACAAAGGTGCTGGATGCACATAATCCCTCCGATAATTTCCAACCACCCAAAAATTATAACAGGTAATGGATCCTCAACCTCGACCAGGTGCTCCTCCTTGACCAAAGCCTCTATTGCGACCACCTCGAAATCCTCCTCTGAATTCTCTTGGATGTTGATTGAACTGCTGCGTATTATATGGTGGTGGGGGATTATACTACTATTGATTGTACTGTAGCTGTGGTGGAGTATACTAGGGTTTGTTAGACTTCGGTTGTGGTTGATTGTATTGGGGTTGGTTATACTATGGCTGCGGTGGAGTTCTTTTTTCCTGTCGTTGTTCTTCTCCCTTCATAAAGTGAGTATCTGTAGTTATCTCTTGGAGAAAATCATATGTTCTATAGTCTTTCTCATTGTGACCAACCAATCGACGAAAATTAAAGAAGAGGTTATCCGGATTGACACCATCTTTTTCATATATACACACTCTTCTGGTCGATGCCCTCTTGTTTGAAAAATTCAGAACTAGGGCATTCCCCCTTGACTGAGCGGTTTTGGTTCACCAAATTGTAAATATTCGCAAAATTCAGGGCACTGATCTTTGTGGTGACCTTCAGACTTGCATCTAGTGCACTATACTTCTTAGAGGACCTCTTTTCCCTTCTTGATGTCTTGTAGTTGGATAGTCAAATTCACCAACTGCAACAGGATCTGGCTCATATCAGTCCCTGGTTCGCTAATCGGTGATGCTTCTAATTTCATTGCGATCTCCAGAGCCTTTGCTTGGGGCATGAATTTCTGTTTCATCAATGGTATTCTAATGTGGGGTACCAATCCTGTGATAAACCACCCTTTATGTTGTACATCAATCCTCTTGATACTGACCTTCTCCATTAGGGCTTTAAATCTTTGGTCGAATTCCCATACTGATTCATTTGGGAATTTCTTTATTTCCTTTAACTCGGTAATATATTGTGATTCTGACTTTGGTTTCTTAAATTTGTCAATCAATACAACCCTAATTTATGCTAGGGTATTCTGTGGATTTCCTGTAGGGACTTGTACAAATTTCATATACCAATCCAACACACGACCCCTAAAGGTTGTTTCCAATTTCCCTTTCTTAATATCATCATATTGGATTTGTTTCACTGTCCATACAGCTTCGCATAAGAACTAGTACTGCTCGGGATCCTCAATCTTGTTACCCTGAAACATAGGCAGTTTTATGTCGTTGCCTGCTATTCTTGGTTTTCTACCAGTATTTGTCGATCTTCTATGGTTACCACTATTCTGACATGCAAGACAACCCTGCGAAGAACTTGTGTTTCTTCCTATGAAGTTTGGCATAGTGAATGGAGTTGTGGGTACGTTGTAGCTTTGGGTTCTTCCTTCGTCAAGTTCAGGGGTAGCCTAGTCGTTCCCTTCATCACTGTAGGGTCGCTTAGTCCCTTGTGGTCCCGTTTCGCAGTTCTCCATTTCGGTCGTACCAGGAGACTCTCTCTCTATCCCACTCCTCCTCTTCTCTGGCCAGAACCTGACCCCACTTCTTAAAAGACCACAATTTTCCTCGGTTTCCCTCTCAACTTTGTCGAAACTCATATCCATCTACCCCGCATCATTCCATCAAACCCTCATCCGTGCGGTTCCCACAGCCTCCGCACACCGGATATTTTACTCATCGTAGTTCATTTTCAGTATCCCCTTTTCGCAGATGAGAATATTAATCCACAACTGCAATGACAAAAGATACCTCCCTCTGGGCCCCTTAAAGAATTTTCTTTCTGCGTCGTTGTAGGATTTAACTGTTTCGACAGTGAACTCAGTGATGTATCCCTCCAAAATAATTTCTACCCAAAATTCGACAGCCCTTGAAGCTTTATTGTTGACCCTCTTCAAACGTTGGATCAATTCCGCGGTCCAATGTTCAGGTTTTCCTCCCTAGAAGTTCTTCGTTTGGAAATTTAGTTGTGCCAACCACTCATGCATCAAGATCTAAAATTCACAGAAAAATACTTCGTGGATATCGGAGTAAATATACTTCTACAACCATTTGCTTGTCGACCATCTAGGGTCTCGATTTTCCTCTTCTGCGAATTCTCATGTCTTCTTATCGAACCAGTCCTGAATCTTAGGTTTCATCGGATGCCACAACATGTCCTCTTTCTTTTCATGCTATGGTCTCGACAACGAAACCATTTGTTGACACAGTTCTGTTGACAAGAGTTCATTTTGCACTGATGTCAACAAAGATCGACACAAACTCCCATAGACATCAGACCAGAAAGGTTTTACCCTTTCCAGTAACACCTACAAAACTAGTGAAGTCTCACCTGAGATATCTAAGTGGGCTGCAGGAACCAAGCTTCCGTAGTTTTAAGAATTCATGCATCAATTCACACTTAATCACTACAGAAACTAGAGATTCATGGTCGCATCAAAACATCATCTTAACAATCATATGTATTTAACCTAGACATAACCCTGATCCACATCATGCATCAATTCACACTTAATCACTACAGAAACTAGAGATTCATGGTCGCATCAAAACATCATCTTAACAATCATATGTATTTAACCTAGACATAACCCTGATCCACATCAAACATAATTATCTCGCACTCGAAAAGAAAACCAGATCGACAAAAAAACGATTTATCAAAGCATAATCCAAAGATATGAGATACATTATATGACTTCGATTTCATCCATCTAACATACTGAACACATCAGGCCATCAAATACTGCAACTGCCAACAATTCATATTCATTCATACTGCGATACAAAATAAAACGACAGAGAGATATCATAATCGAAAATCTTCATTAACTCATCTCATACACCGCAGAATACACTTCATAGAACCAATTCGAAACTCAAACCAAAGATACAAAGATCTAACTTAACTGGTATGACTGCGATAAAGCAGGAGATAAAGGAATGGAAAACTGTCAACTGTAGTAGGCTACATTCTCGGATTCAGGATCTTGGTCATAAGACTAAGATTTACTGAAAACAATTACTTAAATAACGAGATATAAACAGATAAGGATCTCGGTACTACAGTCATATGCCCAGACTGATTACTTGGCTGGGTTAGGTGTAACTCTCAAGAACACCGAATCCATTAAGAGTCAAGGAAAGCTAGCAGTTACACTACCATAGTTCACGCGAACTGTGTGGCCTGCGATTCGACTGGGGAAGACAACGTCCTATCAGGAATTATGGATAGGAAAACTCATAGTAAAAAGTTTGGTAGTGACCCAAAATATACCGTTAGAGTTGCCAGTATGGAAACATATATTGACATGGGAGGTGAGTTCTATCAAAAACAAAGAAAGAGCAGGTGTACAAGAAAACAAGGATTTTACCTTCATTCCGTTACAAAGTTAATTACAGATGAAGGTGCTACGATCTGCCTTACACAGGACAGTCATTTATGACCACCGGTTAGAAAGGTAAATAGTCACGTGGGCTGAAGTTAAAGGTGACAATAATGTGTGCTTAAAGTTATGCTAGAACAAACACATAAAACGAGAGTTCTGTGAGCTACTTGTTACAAACAAACAGAGTTATAAACTAAGGTATACATACTTAATTCCTCTCCATCTCCTATAGCTCAATAGAACGATAGAAGGCACATAATTGAATATAAACAAAATACAATGAACTTGTAATCTACACGTATATTTAAGTATGATACAAATACAATAAATATGTAATCCAAACATACATTAAGTATGAAAACAATTCGATAAGTCTACATTCCATGCATATATTAAATATAGAACAATTCAATAATTATACAATCCTCATATATATTAAATATGGAACAATTCGATAAGTCTGCAATACATACATATATTAAATATAGAACAATTCAACAATTCTGCAATCCTCATATATATTTTAAATATGGAACAATTCCATAAGTCAATCCATGGATATATTTAAATATAAAAAATTATAATATCCATGTAACCACTCGCTCAATCAAATATATTCAATCCATACGGCACTAAGTTGACATTTCTACAGACTATCCAATAAAATCCATTATATGTGTTTAGTAAAAAAATAACATCTCAAATTATTCAAATATCTCGAATGAGAAATCTAGATACCACTTGTCATAAATTCATAAGAATACAACCAATTTGCAATCCACGTTAAGTCAAATAACTTTCATTGTTAAAATATAGCCCATAATTTATTTAGCAAAAAATGTTCAATATAGATTAGCCAATTCGTATTTACTAAGCAAAATGAAGAAATCTGGGATTCGCCTGCTCAAAATTCGAATTGCAGTCCACCAAAATGGCATTCTCTCCCCGATTTCCAAGAAGGGTGGTTGCTTGGGGCAATTTCGCTCCCGATTTTCATCCCTGGTGGTTTCTTGGGGCAATTTCGCCCATTGATTTTCATCCCTGGTGGTTTCTTGGGGCAATTTCTCCCTTTCTAGTTCCAAGAATGGTGGTTGCTGGGACAATTTCGCCCATATTAGAGTTGAATTCATGTTTTGAGAGGGTTTTACAATTAGCTTTGTGGTTTGAGAGGGTTTTACACTTAGCTTCGCCCCTGAAAATTCGTTTGAAGTTGGTTCTAACCCTATAAATATGTTATTGCTCATCGCTCGGTTGAGGGTTGCTCACATTACTCATAGTCTCGTGCTGTTCATCTTAGTATATTTTTTTTTTTTTTTGTCTGGGTTTTCATAAACAGAGATTCCAGTAAACACCAGAGCTTAGAGGATGGGTCACGGGCTGTGGATGGGTCATGACAGTCACTAGAGGACGGGGGATGGGTCATAGTAGCTCCCAGGTGTGGCATTTTCTTTAAAAAAGCTTCCCATCATTTTTATCTTGTTGTAATTGTCTAGGTCCATTCTTTCAATCGATATCCTTAGCAGGTCCGTGCTCAACTGGAGCTAAGCATGTATAGACGAAATGTGCCTTATCTAGTTAAACTCGGGACAACACTATGTTTATATTGACCAACAATATTCCACACTAAAGGATAATATTGAATCATAATGAACTGTAATAGATTCCTCATCTATTGGGTGAATAGATAAGTGCCACGTGCATCACCATGCATATGTCATTTTGGGTTTCTTTCTGGTTCATAGTTTCTCTCCATATTCTGGTTCCCTATCACTTCACACACCTTTCTTTCCATACAAAATGACATACATTCTTGGTTCACCATTACTTCACCCTATTCCCATTTTATCAACGACGGTATGAAAAATTCAACATGTGCATGAATAATCCTGTTCCTAGTTTGTCATCACTTCACGTAATGTCTTCCAGAAAAAATAGCTTCTATGCTTAGGGTTTGGCCATCAATTTAGAGTTTATTGGTGCTATTGTCTTCTTTGTTTAGGGTTTTATTTCTATGTTCACCATTTAGTTTCTATTTTGGAGTTTTGACCCACTTCTTTACGCTTATACAACATTGCACCCTTGATATCTTGCCAATTTATCCCATTAATCTCCACTTAATCTCTCACTTAACTATCATGTCAGACATTCATGGATGTTATTGGACATACTGTCAATGCAACACCCTTCCCTGGTATGTTATTGCATGGATAAATCTATCAATACAAAGAGTTGTTTCCCATGGGATCTTTTGGTTTTGTCTCAATTCATTTCTTGTCGCTCTACTCTATTATATTTTTGGATATTTAATCACCTATAGAAGATAAATCCTACATGTGTCTCTGCATTATTACTCCTCCCATAACAAAGAAACTCCTTATCTGAAATTCCCCTTATCGTTCTCTTTATTTCGAGAGTTTCAACTTCATGATTGAAGGAGTGTGGCCATGTTTATAAAGTAGCAAAGGTTGGAAATCAAGAGAGATATTTATAATCAAGTGATATTGGATATGTGCTTTCGGTATTTTCCTATTCATTAGACTTTTGTCAGTTTCTATGGTGCATTGTACTCTCTAATGGTTCACATCTCTCTATTAGTTGGGCTTGTGCTTGTGTCGACAAGAGATTCTTGACATTTTCCCTTAAAGCTTTGTGCTCCTTTATGAAATCATCCTTTTCCTTTAGGCATCCAGTCTTAGCCTTTTGAAAGGGAACTTCCATACCTCCTACATAAACTTGCATATCTTAGAACACTCCTCTCATTATATCCCTCAATTCATTTTTTAATTTTCTCTATCCTCATTTGCTTTGGCCATTCTCTCACCCAGATTTGCTATCTTATTATGCATTTCTTTTTATTCAGTTGCAATGATGTAAACATCTCAATGTCCTTGATAATAGTTTGTGTCTTTCCATTCTAATGGTTCACATCTCTCTATTCCATATTTCTCCCCTAATCTCTGTTTAAGAGTCCAATGCTTTCCCCTTTGTTGAAACTTCCAATGGATTTCCATCGAAACCCTTCTTCCTTGACCCTCAAAGGATAATCAGGGATGCTTTGGCATAGAAATCCCACTGACAACCTTCATGGGAAGCCTTTTTTTTGGACTACTCTTGCTGCTCAACTATTGTTGTGGAATTGAGAGTGATAGACAAAAACCACATCAGGAGAAACCTGTAAATTTAGATGGGTAAGATGAAAAATGTCTCCATTGAAAGTTGGATGTACCTAGGAGTCAAAAGAATGTAGTAAATGCAGGTTGCTGGTGTCCCATCGATTATTTAATGATTTCCCCCAACATGACAATAGATAGATGCCTAAGATTGCCAACACCTTATAACAAAAAAAACTCCAAGTGTCTGTCATCCCAACGTTGTTTTGTCTTTCCTTTTCAATTATTTTTTCCAATTCTTCCTTCCACCCTGACACCTCACTTATTTGCGGAGTCTATTCAATCATAAGTTTTAACTCCCAATGCTTTATATTTAGAGAATATTTGGCTCATCAATCTTCCATCAGTTAGCCAATTGTCAAACATAAATATTCAACGTCAATTTTCCTGAAGTAACTTCCTTTACCCACATGTGTTGGGTTTCTAACTTTCAATATGAAACTAATATTGAGCTTTGTATCATATTGGAATATACCTTGGAATTCCCTTCTATATCTATCTCTTTCAGGCCCAGCTTATGCCAAACGTTAGTTTTCTTATTTAAGCTTTCATTTCTGCCAGATTTTTCATATTGGATCCTATATTGTTCAGATACATGACATTATTACAAGCCCTTTCTATCTCTCTGTACTCCCCAAACTTCTTTCCCTTCCTGCATTCCCTTTTGCATCTCCATCCAATTTGACTTTAAATCTTCCATAACTGAGTGGTTTCCTTGATCTTCCTTGATACTTGTTGATTTTCCTTTATCGGTAGATGGATGCTGATTTCTACCCCAGTTTGCCAAGATTTATTTTTCCTCTTGGAGAATAATATCTTCCTCTTTAGATTGGAACTTGATTCATGAAGATTCTTGGATAGATCTCTTTGTATTCTTCAATATCTGAAGAGTATTAACTGTTTTCTTCTGAAATATCCCGTAGTTTTTGGCAAGTCATAAATTCCAAAACTGAATAGATTGATATTGCACATTAATTTCTAAGTATTTTGACGTAAAGGAAGATGAATTCTAATTTTTAAATGGTTTTTGTACTGTAAAACCTTCTAGTCCATAGAATGATATTTATTTTTCCCATAACATCCATACCAACTTAGAAACTTCACATTTAAAGAAAAAATGACTAGCATTCCTGCATTTTGTTAGCAGACACTATATCTGGAGTGGCCTGCTACTCTCTTCCTCAAAGAGAACTGTGTAAGGACAGCTACCCATATAAATGCTGATATCTTTTCCAAAACTTGTTCCGGAATGAATACTTTTCTACTCCAAAGTTCGTGAATAAATCAAGATAGTACCCTTCTCTAACCAAATAGGTACCTTTGCCTTTCACATTAAAGCACAACTTTTCCAAGAAATAGTCTACACGGGATCTTTGTTTGATCAAGAGATTTGTATGGGCCATGCAAGACCTTTCTTTGATCAATATATTCATATTGGCCATTGATCAAAGTTTTCCATATTACTTCTATTATTCTTCTGATCTAATATTCCAATGGCTTGTGTTCCCAGTAGTCAGTATATTTCACTCATGCTCTTTTAGAACTCCTGTAGCATAAATTGTTTTGCAGAAACAAGCATTGAGTAGCAATGTAATTTAGTTCATGGTTGAGTGTTTTACAGTCATAGTAAGTTAGCCCAACATCCTAACATTTGACAACCTCAAATCTCTCCCTATGATGATAAAGTAAAAAAGCATTAACTCCCTATCCAAAATCCATTATTTGACCAAATCATAAAGCATCGGCTATACACATAAGAAGGGCCAACGAATTTTTTATTGACAGTGTAAGTCTTCCAGTTCCAACTAAGGGACAACAAGAATAGTTAAAGAGACCAACACCCATATATTTCATGGTTGGCATTGCATTCATATTGCTTCCAAAAATATGGATTGGAGTTAGTAGTGGTCAGTGAAGATGGCATGGTACAATCATTTTGTGAGAAAATTGTCTTTGGTACCATAAAATATCTTGCTGTACTTCCTTCAAATGATCAATGCCGCGTATCTCAGCCACAAGTGATGGTTCAGGTACTGTCACTGAGAGGGGGGCTGAATCAGTGACACAACATTTTAAATCAATTTATTTTTCTTAGTTATTTATGAGTTGCAAAGATAAACACAAATTTTGAACACAATAATTTATTGTGGAACCCAATTGGAAAAACCACCATTACTTTTCTATTAACTGCAAAATTTGTTTTACAATTTACAATAGAAGGAAGATATTTTCTTCCTCTTTATATCAACACCCACTGATTAGGATGCACCCACACCCATATTTAGTCAGTTACAACTGACAAGGAAGCACCTACTCCCCTGCAGGAACCAACCTTCCCTAGCACCTCCCTACCACCCTCTGTTTATAAATTTAGAAATATGATATTCAATCCTGTGGAAATCTTCTATATCAAATACTGGACTTCATAACTGCTGCTCTATCTTCTTTTGTTCTTGGTCTTCAATAAATCTTTGACACCATTCTTTTTTTGATCTTAGTAAATATATAGGTCTGTTGTCACACATGTTCATGAACCATCATCTTTGTTCATGAAAATACACATCTTCTTCATATCATCAGATCTCTTCATTTAAGTTTTAAAGACATTTAATATTTTTTTTAATAAGAGTATAATAGATTTTTTGCTTCGCTTTTGTGTAGGCTCTGATTTTGACACTTGTCTCTGTGTTTAAACAAGGTTTGACCTCTTTTATTTGGAAAACCTCTAGTCATAGTAGCAAGCAATAACTTTCTCCCCTTGTGGAAATCTAAGTAATCTCAACCTTCGTCCTCTGAATGCACTGGTCAAGTTAGAAATCATCAATCTCCAACAATCGAGCAATAAATCCACGAATAACTTATTAACTGCTAGTCAGTTTTGTCTTAACATGGTTTTATTGAAATCATTATATCCAAATTTTGGCATTCCACTAGAAACTTCGCTATAACAATATATTTGTCAAATAAAACAACTATACTTAAGCACAGAAACACTCATATGACCATGCCAACAAAAATGAATCAATTATTTTTTGTCGTTTATTTCTCACAGGCAAAACTAGCCCACAGTCCTATTACCTTCAAAAAGTTTACACATATATAAAAATTAGTTAATTGTTTTGTTGATTCTGCCAAAAGGTAACTGTTTTTGTCATTTCTACCAAAAGGTAATTGTTTTTTTCGTTTTTACCAAAAGGTAGGGGGCCTGGTAGGTCGTCCGAGCTCTAGGTTGTTGACTACTCGTGGTGTCCAAGCACCTAGAGCACCCACCATACCCTTGCACTTTGGGTTGAATAGATATAGTATGGACAACGTATATAAACACGCAACAAGATAGTTTACGCTACCAATGTGAGATAATTCCCAAAGACTAAATAGATCACCACCGTTGATCAACCAAATGAATGGTTTCTGTGACATCATAAACCTGATTGTCCTCCTCCCGCAAACTTCATGCTCAGTATCTAATCTTGCTAAGATTACATTGACTTTCTGATGGAATCTTCGCAACCCACATACCACGAAAACTATTCCATTTGGATTGGGCTTTAAGCTCTGTGAATATCGATCACAGCTTCTCAATTCCTCAACGCCTAACGACAATCTCTTCTACATCTGTCACCTCAACATCTGCTCCAACCTCCTTAATGTTTGATATGTCTTTGTAATGATGGTATAGTATTAATAACTTGCGATGTTTGCAGTATTAGCTAAGGAAAATACAAATTCTTATATTTCATGAGTAACTAATTGTAGAAAAGTTACTCAAATTGATTTTTGATGCCTTATAGTACTTGACTAAACCATTTGAATCATTCCATCTGTTTGAAAATTAGTTCCACTAACACTTGTGCAAACCATAATTTTTCTTTCATTGTGATTCAATTATACTCACATTAAACTTGTAAATCACATGTAATAATTATGTATATATGTTCACATGTAGTAACAGTTATATATGTATGTTCACATGTAACAGAGAATATATGATATTATATAGTATGTTTGTCTTCATTTTCACACTTTGTCATCATGAATATGTATAGAATTGGTCATCTATCATATGTATAGAGTTTGTCATCAATCATCTAGCTCTATGAATTTGTCATCTATCATATTTGCCATCAATGAACACCACTGGGATATATATGTCCACAACATCAGTCACCAAATGTCAACATATATGCCTTCAAATATTGACATCAATTCCAACTTGTATTTCCATATTGTCAACAACAAGTTTGTTTATCTATTGTTCAATGAAGTATGGGAGGAAATGTTTTCATGCTGCTTATTTATTAAACACAACTAGTTGATGTTAGTTTTCCGTTCTAAAATTCGTAGTTGTATGATTGGTTGTCATATTCCTTTTATATGTAGACCTATAGTAAAGATATCATCCAACTGATTGCTCTTTTTAAAATTGGATTTGTCTTCTTGTTTACAGCTTAGTGGTATTCATTTTATGGCTTTTACATTAGAATTCATAAGGATGATTTTTGATAGCAAAAGGAATCATACTTCACAAAATTATGAGGTTCACAAAAAAGTATTCATCCTACATACCTATCCCAAATCCATTTTAGGACCAAATTTATTCAATGCATGTATGTTTCCCAGTTGAATGCTGTCTGTACCAAGAGTTGATACAAACCAGACCATTCTAGGATGAAAATTTAGTGATTTCCATAAAAATTCCTTAACAAAAATTAATTGTAAAATGAAATCAAGTAAGCTTGAAAATATAATGCTAGGCATATTTTGAAAGCCTAATGTGTAGTCGTCCGCTATTACTTGTATGTTCCATATTTAAAGTTAGTATTTGATCATGTATGTGACTTATCTAGATGAAATAATGCTTACTAACTTGGGTAGAGAAAAAAAAATGCCACTTACTTTGATGTCAAACTCAGAGCAAAAAATGCCACTTACTTTGATGTCAAACTCAGAGCAAAAAATGCCACTTACTTTGATGTCAAATTAAGTATTATATTGCAGCCTAGGACTCCTATAGCATAAACTTTTTTGCAGAAACAAGCATTGAGTAGCAATGTAATTTAGTTCATGGTTGAGTGTTTTACAACCATAGTAAAGTTATCCCAACATCCTAACATTTGACAACCTCAAATATCTCCCTATGACTATAAAGTCAAAAAACATTAACTCCCTATCCAAAATCCATTATTTGACAAAATAGTAAAGCATCGGATATACACATAAGAAGGGCCAATGATTTTTTTATTGATAGTGTAAGTCTTCCAGTTCCAACTAAGGGACACCAAGAACAATTAAAGAGATCAACACCCATATATTTCATACTTGACAAACAACCAAAAGACAGTAAAAAATATACAACCATCATGTCCATATTGTTCAGACCTGTAACAGAAGTAAGACATTAATTATATTGTAGCCCATGATTTTGTATAGTTCATAAGCATGACATGGGTTGCAAGATTCCCATTAGATGATTCCCAACACATGTCCTCTCACCAATAAGGACAATATGGTTTAATACTTATGTTATTGTTGAATGAAACATAATTTATAGATAATTGGTCAATCATTTCGAGGTTGTCACCTCCTTATTGTATGAGTGGTGTCTAAGAAAAGGAGATGAGATCATTTTGAGGTTGTACTCATAAGAGGTGTATTGTTTTACTATAGGATTAGGGGTGGAGGACATCGTAGAAAAATTTGAACTTGGTGGAATGGAACCTTGAACTCAGAATTGAGGGATGGGATTAGGAAACTTGAGAATTGGACTTTTGTAGTGTCCCCTCCTACCATATCAGTGTGATGGGGAGGACGTGGTGCTCAATTCGGGCAATTAGCCCCAAAACGTTTGAATTAAAGTCATGGAAGCAAAGAACTGTATCTGTGCATACTATGGAAAAACGATGGTAATCAAATAAATGTTGTTGATCTCTAATACACATTCAAGATTCTGTGACAGCCATGAAATAAAGATCTGTGCAGAATTATACAAGATCATATGGAAATGCATGAACTTTTAAAAAACACAGCAGAAGCAAATTCGTTTAATACATCCACATACATTCATAACATTCATTAAATGATAATTGCCAATTTACACACGAGGATACTTATCTCAATAAGGCAGTCCCAAGCAACAGGCTATGCAACTGCAATGTTCCACCCAACCATAGGCCAGTGTGCTCCTCAATCTCTCAGCACCGCTGCCACCCCCGAGCTGGGCATGGTCTCTACAAGGAACCAGGGAACAGCAGACTCACACATAGCCAAGCATACACCAAGATGAGCCAAGCCAATCTGCAATTGGGTTTATCAGGCTGCTAGGACATGGAAAGGAAGAATTGCTAAGCTAGTGAGCTCAACTGCAGAGCTATGGGTACCTCTCCCAGATCTATTTAGCTTGACACTCACAATGCCTACACACCCAACACCAGGAAGTATTCTCTTCACTGCCACACAGTCCCTCGAGCCATACCTTCCTTTCTAGTGCTCTCAGGGCGTGCATAGAAGAGTAGCCAGCCTTCTTAATCTTCTTGAGAGGATACTCCCTACACTAGGTTTATCAAGCCAATTCTATCCACTACCATTCCAGTTTCTTGCTCATGGGTTCCAAACAAAACAGGGATGCACCTAACAGCAACCTACATTGGTTGAGCATGAGAAAACGTTTCCAACAGTGGGATGCATGAGATGGGGTTTCCTGGACTTCAGAAAAACTTGGGTAGACTCAAAACGTATTGGCACTTGGAAAATTCGACTGGGGAAGCAAAACCCATTCCAGAAAAACGCCCCAGGGCAAAAACGCCCTCTCCCTCAGTCCCAATTCGCATCCCTCCTTCCCCAGCTGTTGCACAACCCAAAAACGAGTTCCTGGGCATGGAAAAACGCAGGGTTATGGTGAAAAACGTGAGGATAACTTCCTGGGAGCTCAATCTGCGTGAGGGGAAGAGCGTAATGCATGAGGAATGGCCTTGGGTAGCATTTCGTGGGGGTTTTCTTGCCCAGCAAGCCAAAAATACGATTTTCAGGTTGGTAGCTTGCCCATGCACGAAAATCTGACTGCCATACCTCTCCCATCCCAAGACATTAACTGCCTTAACCAATTTCTTGGAAGAATTAAATGATTGGGTGCATGAGACAAAATGGGTAGTTGGTGGTTTTATGGGTTTCCCCATTGACACATGGATTAACACCATTGGCTCAAGGGTTTGAATAATTTCCCTCCCTTTTCCTTGTAGAGTCATGCCCCATCTCTTTTGTTGCATTGCATAGCCAGTCGTGGGTTTTTCATTGAAAATTCATAATTACATGATGTCTTATATACATTGTGCCCATCTCGCACCATAACCGTAGGCATCTATTTTTAATTGCCGATACATGAAACGCTAAATCAACGGTGGGGCCTTGGCCTTGAGCTCCTCACCATGATTAATTACAATATTTACATCATTTACGATTTAATACAAAGGGGGTCAAAATGGGGACATTACAACTTTGATATTGGAAAGTGGCTAAGGGATTTTATATATTTATCAGAGTTAGTGGTTTAGGGTGTTCCATGGACCCTTGCTGGTGATTGGTATATGTGAATTTGAGGTTGCATTTAAGGTAAAAATAGATTCTACATTGTAATTTTTTCTTGTAACATTGATTATTTGAGCTACATTTCCTTCATGCAATTTATTTTAAGATCGATGTTTTGATGTTCATCTCTTACATTGTCCCTTTCTTATATGTGACAGGAAATGATGCTGGAATTTGACAAAGCTAGGCCTAGGAGCTATCTCTTCACATAGATAGTGTCCTAGCATTACAGGATAAATAACTAGTTTGACAACACTTTCGTTAAGAAAGAATGGGCTCATTCAATTACATGAAACCGTGTTGGTGTTTATCTCTAATATCTTGACAAATTTTTATGGTTTGTTTATTGCTTTTGTTTGAAGCATTTTGTCGATTTTGGAAGTTGCGTGTATTTTGGTTAAATATTGTGTTAGTCCCTTGAATGCTTCTAATTCTCATATGATTCTTGATTTAACCCTTTGTTGTAGTTTGTTTTGGTTTTAGTTGATTTACATTGATTCAGGGTTTGAGGAAATATGTTTTTATTTCCTTTCAGTTGCATGAATTAATTGTCTTCACTTTTTTGAATCTATTATGTTCATTGTACATTTTCTTTGTAAATACTTATCGTTAGTCAGAAAAATAAATGAGCTCTACATAGCTAAGCGAAGAGAAAAATGGTCGATGCACTAGGTTCCTATTCATTGATCGTAGGAGACCTATTGGAACAAGACCAACATTTATCTAATGCAGTTGGCATAGTTGTTGACACAGCGATTGTCGACAGGGGTTCACTTCGCACTGTTGTCAACAAACCCTCAACAAAACTCCCTTACACACCGACCCAAAAAGGTTTTACCCTTTCCAGTAACACTCGCAGAGTGAGTGAAGTCTCACCCGAGATGAATAAGGGGGCTACAGGAACCAAGTTTCTATAGTGGAGAGAGGACATGCATCAAACCACACTTTTACAACTACAGAAACCAAAGATCATGTCTTCGCATCATACTAACAGTTCGTACATCTATTCATTCTCTTCGCATATAAACAACATTTGCATCAACATGGTTTAATCAATCATTCACATTAACAATAATTACCAAACCACATACATTTTGCAAACACTGCATTCATCAATTAATAGGAACAGAGACAAAAGATATAGCCATAATCGAACATCTTCATGCATTCATTAAAAACCTATGGAATGACCTTCGCAGAAACCATCAAAACATCTTATTGTGGATACAAAGCAGTTCAAAACATAACATTCTCTGATTAAACTATGATCTAAGATTCCCTTAGGCTTACAATTATATTCCTATTTATATGCAACTAAATGGTTACAAAATGGTCCACATGATCCATTTCTAACAAACTAAACTACTTCCACACTTTTGTCGGCTCCTTGTTCTTCGTAATTGGACATTTCTTCCGCAGATGGTCCTTCTTCGCACTATCAGCTTCTGCACTTCATGCAGACTAATCCCGTTCCAATAGGCCCCCAACACAAACTTGTGGCTCACCCTCAAGCCACCTTTGCTGGACACCACTGGTGCGTTAAATTGCTGCTTGAATTCATCGTATGCAGTTTTGATCTGGTCGACAACTTCCTTCACTGAAGCTCTAAGTTGTGCACATTCTCCCACTTACTGCTCTGTTGGGTGTTCCCAACCTTTTTGTTGCACTTCCTTGTAAGGCACCTGCAACAATTAATTAACAAGAATACGCGAAATAGTAGAAATGACAGAACTCAGAATCACTTTTGTATTGATCACAGGCCACTTCGAGGGGGCAACCTCCTTTGAGCAAGCTCAATACAAATAACTTCACGGTGCCTTCATAGGTCTCAACACACACTTATATACTAATTCTAGGCGCCAATATTATGGGTCGAAACCATGGGCCGTTACAACTATAGATCACAATACTACGGGCGATTTACAAAGCATATGCGCCAACAATAATAACATAAACTATTGATCAACAAATACTACGGGATGACTTACAAAGCATATGCGTCCAACAACAACCTACTAACAAAGTAAAGACATGGGTTCCTAACATCCCCTCCCCCTTAGAAAAAGCTTTGTCCTCAAAGCTTTAGATGTGGAAATTGTTGTTGAATCTGAAGGAGTGGTTCCCATGTAGCATCCTCGGGTTGCATGCTGTGCCACTGAATTAAGACCTCTGTGATAGAGCGAGAGCGAAGCTGACGCGTGCGCCGATTGAGGATGGCCTTTGGCTCCAAAAGGATGGATCCTTCATTATCCAGTTCGGGTAAAATCATTTGGCCGCTGATGTTGGTGCCAAGAATTTTCTTCAGACAAGAGACATGAAAGACTGGATGAATGCGGGAAGAAGGAGGAAGTTCCAATTTATAAGCAACAGACCCAATCTGCTGAAGAATTCGATATGGCCCATAGAACTTTGGAGCGAGCTTATGACGCCCTTTGAGTTTCAAGGAGGATTGTTTGTACGGCTGAAGACGAAGAAAAACCATATCTCCAACTTGAAAAGTGCGCTCCGAATGGTGCTGATCAGCTTGTTGCTTCATGCGATTTCTTGCCATGTGAAGATTGTCCCACAAAATGCGAAGAATCTGATCGCGGTTGCGAAGGACCGTGTCAACTTCCTGAACTGGTGAACTGGTGGGGGTGTATGGGAGAAGAGCTGGAGGTGCCTGACCATAGACTGCTTCATATGGGGTCATTTTAGAGGCAGTGTGGTAAGAGGTATTGTACCACCATTCAGCGAGAGGGAGCCACTTTTCCCACTGATGTTGTTGTTCTGAGGTGAAGCAACGAAAATAAGTTTCCAAGCATTTATTGACAATTTCAGTCTGACCATCTGTTTGTGGGTGATACCCTGAACTCATCTTCAGTTTGGTGCCAGTGTGGCGAAATAGTTCTGTCCAAAAATGAATAGTGAAAGTCGCATCACGATCCGAGACAATGGAAGAAGGGATGCCATGAAGACGAAAGATTTGGTCCATAAAAATTTGAGCGACAGAGGAGGCTGTATAGGGATGGCTGAGAGCACAAAAATGACTATATTTGGAGAGACGATCAACCACAACGAGAATCACTGTCTTCCCGCCATATTTAGGGAGCCCTTCAATGAAATCCATAGAAATATCTGTCCAAATCCGTGTAGGTATGGGCAAGGGTTCAAGCAATCCTGGAAGGAGTGTTGTTTCACCCTTATTGCGTTGGCAGGTATCACATTCGGCCACCATCTGTTGAATTGTCCTTTTCATGCCCTGCCAAAAGAAGTTACGCCATGCTCTTTCATATGTTTTGAGGAACCCAGAGTGCCCGGCCGATGGAGAAGCATGGAGTTCATAGAAGACAGCCTGTTGAAGATCTGTGATCTGGGGAAGCACCAGACGACCCTTGTATCGCAGAGAAGCACCATCCCAAGAGTAATGTGGGACAACAGAAGGATTGTTTGTCAAGCGTTGGATGATCTGAGATAAGGAAGAGTCATTGACATAACCCTGTTGAACAGATTGCAACCAATTTGGAACAGGCATAGAAATAGCTGAAAGAGAACCTTGGGCATCAAATGTGCGAGAAAGAGCATCTGCCACAATATTGTCTTTACCCTTCTTGTAAGTGATCTCATAGTCATAACCCATGAGTTTGCTAACCCATTTCTGTTGTGCCGGGGAGAAGACACGCTGGTCCAAGAAATATTTCAAACTCTGGTGATCAGTCTTGATGCAGAAATGATTCCCTAATAGGTACGGACGCCACTTCTGTACTGCATGCAAAATAGCCATCATTTCCTTCTCATAGGTAGAGGCGGCTAAATTCTTACCTGAAAGGGCTTTGCTGGTGAACGCAATGGGGTGTTCATCTTCAAGGAGAACAACACCAAGTCCATTGCCGCAAGCATCACTCTCAATAGTGAAGGGCTTGGAAAAATCAGGCATAGCTAGCACCGGTGTAGTACACATAGCTTGTTTTAGTTTGTCAAATGCACACTGAGCAACAGGTGTCCATGTAAAAGCATCTTTTTTCAATAGAGCCGTTAATGGTGCTGCAATCTTCCCATAATCCTTGACAAACTTGCGGTAGTATCCAGTCAACCCCAAAAAACCACGAAGGCTCTTGAGTGTTTGCGGATGTGGCCAATTGTTCATGGCCTCGATTTTGGCAGGATCCAAGCGAACCCCTTGTGCTGAGATAATGTGCCCGAGATACTCAACTTCCTTTTGTCCAAAAACACATTTAGACTGCTTGGCATGGAGATGATGGTCAGAGAAAAGTTGCATGACAAGATCCAGATGCTGGAGATGTTCATCCCATGTTTTACTGTAGATGAGGATATCATCAAAGAATACCAGAATGAATTTCCGCAAGTAGGGTCGAAATATTTTATTCATTAAGGCCTAGAATGTGGAAGGAGCATTAGTGAGGCCAAAGGGCATGACCAAAAACTCATAATGGCCATCATGTGTGCGGAAAGCTGTTTTAGGAATATCATCCTCATGAACCCGAATTTGATGATACCCAGAACGAAGATCCAACCTGGAGAAAAAGTGAGCCCCATGAAGCTCATCAAGAAGCTCATCAACAACAGGAATTGGAAACTTATCCTTGATGGTGAGGTGATTAAGTGCTCGGAAGTCAATGCAGAGGCGCCATGAACCATCTTTTTTGCGGACAAGAATAACTGGAGAAGCAAAGGAACTAGTGCTTGGGCGAATAATACCTTGCTTCAATAAGTCCCGAACGAGCATTTCAATCTCCATTTTTTGGTGAAATGGGTAGCGATAGGGCCTGATGTTGGGAGGAACGCTTCCAGGAAGGAGCTGAATAAGATGGTCTTCTAGCTTGGAAGGTGGTAATCCCACTGGTTCAGCAAAGACACCTGTATACCGATCCAGAATTTGTTGTAGATCTAAAGGAGTAGTGGAGACCGCTCATGGTTGCATCTGGATGGAATGGATCTGAGCGATGACACCATGTGAATTCTTCTTGAGGAGTTTTTCCATGCGATGTGAACTGATGATGCTGAGAGAACCTGGTTGTAATCCTGTCAATGTGTGTTTGTGTCCATTCTCGGAAAACTACATCCAAAGTTCGGCAAAATCCCATAAGATAGGGCCGAGTGTGCGTAGCCATTGAGCGCCCAAAACCACATCACATCCACCTAAGGGCAAGGCAAACATGTCAGAGCGCAAGGTATAATATCCCATAGAGATACGCACATTTCTACACTTCCCTTTGCAAGGTAAGGTGCCCCCATTAGCAATCATGACTTCAAAGTTGGAGCAAGGATGGATAAAACAATCAGCTTGTTTGGCGATCCGAGGGTCAATGAAATTATGTGTGCTACCAGAATCAATGAGGATTGTAAGAGGAAGCTTCTTGAAGTAACCCCTGACCTGCATTGTTTGGGGGGTGGTGATTCCAGCTAAAGCATGGAGAGATATCTCTGACTGGTCATCCTGAGACGGAGGGTCACTAGGCGGTTCCTGAATGTCGACCGGAGCATCCAGTGTTTCTGGATCTTCGTCACCCATTTCAGAGGCAGGCGGAGACTCCACATCCAGGAGATAGAGCTTTTGCTGAACACATCTATTTCCCCGAGTGAATTTCTCATCACAATTATAGCAAAGCCCCTTTTCTTTGCGTGCTTGCATCTCTGTTTCAGACAAACGCTTGATAGGAGTCGGTCGAGGAGCCTGCGGTATAGGTGGTCGCTGAGAACCCATATTTCGGAAGGGAACAAAAGTGGGCTTGGAGCGTTGTTGGGCTGCAATCTTGTCTTCTGCCAACTTATCCAACTTGAGTGCTTCCATCATTGTGTTGGGACAGAACATTTTGACCTCAGAGCAAATGGCATCCTTTAGACCACTGATAAAACAACTCCGGTAAAATTCATCAGACAATCCTTCGGTGTGGTTGGCTAGATTCTCAAATTCGGTTTGATACTCTCTCACAGTGCCAGTTTGGCGAAGTTTAGTGAGGGCTCCTGTGAAGTCATCAAAAGCACTAGGACCAAATCGTTGCAAAAGGAGTTGGCAAAAGTCTGGCCAGTTGGGCTTTGGATGAGCCTTGATGTACCAACGGTACCATTGAAGAGCTTCCTGTTCCAAATGAAAGGATGCCAACGGAACTTTGTTGCCATCAAAAGTATTATGCAGACTGAAGTACTGTTCTGCACGATAGATCCATCCAGTTGGATCGGTACCATTGAAGCGCGGAAAATCAAGCTTCGGACCACGAAAATTGCTGGAAGAAGAGAACCCATTGTCTACTGAAGACTCGGACTACCGTTTGTTGTTCATAGCTGAATGTTCAAGATGGAGACCGAGAAATTTTTCATCCAGATCCTGGAGTTTGGCTTGGATGGCTGCAAGTGCTTCCTCCATGGTTTTTGCTCCTACACGGGTGACAACCATAACCAGGATTTTTTTTTTTTTTTTTTTTTTTTTTTTTGACTGGGTAGGAAAACAAAAACAGGAACTACTTCAGTAAGGGAAAATTTGGATTTGGGAACAAATCAGAAGGGTAATTGGAGTTTGACTAGGTTTTGGACACTGTTGGATAGACAGGGAAGCAAAAATGAGGATTTCAGAAACGGGGTAAAAGAATGGGAAACTTTGGCAGAGGGGAACAAAGAAGCAGAATTCAGAAAGGAACTCTGTGGTAAAATTTGAAGGTGATTGGGTGAAATCTGAGGAAGTTATGGCAAACCCTAAAAATAGACAAATGTGGGATTTCGAGCTTTGGGAAGGGGAATTGGGGATAGGGTCCTCAGGACTGAAATATGCAGAATGGGATGACAGGGGTTCCCCAAAAATTTCAAGGAAAACAGAGTGAAAATAAGGGAGATATGGAGAAAAAACTGAATTTATGTTATTATTTTGTCATAGGATCATAAGCAAGTTTTTTTTTTTTTTTTATCAATAGTTTATGTTATTATAAACTAGTGATCATAACTTTCTAACTTGCTAACTTTCTAACTTTCTAACTTTCAAACTATTGATCAAAATAAACTAGTGATCATAAGCAAGTTTTTTTTTTTTTTTTGTTTTTTTTGTTTTTTTTGTTTTTTTTGTTTTTTTTTTTTTTTTTTTTTTTGTTTTTTTTTTTTTTTTTTTTTTTTTTTTTTTTTTTTTTTTTTTTTTTTTTTTTTCGGTTCAGACTGGAGCGGCTACGGCTCGAAAGAGATCTGAAACAACGCCGAATGGATTGAAAACGGCTGAATCTGGAACGGCTTGCAAAATAGATCTGAAACGGCGCAACAGTGATCGACAATAGTTCAGCTGAAAGTAGATATGGACCCCAGGTATGTGCAGCTTCCTAACAGTTCAGGGGTTTCACTCGGCCACCAATGCTGTCTGACGACTTGTGTATTGGGGCAATACCCCTCACTCCACGGCTCAGGTAAAACTGATAACCGCTTTGCCACAAACGACAGCTCTTGGTTTACCTCACGGGTGGGAACTAGTCAATCAGGTAGGGGTCGTTGCCCTTTTTGCTGGCAGGTCCTCTCAATGGGCCAGCTACTTCGGGGTTCCTATGGTACTCCTCACAATGAGTTTTAGGGCTTATGCCCAAGTACTTCCCACAGTTAAGCGGATAGGGATTATTCCCAAATCCGAACCTGCAACAGATGCGAAATTTTTTTTTTGATGGAAATTTCACCCAGCGAGCCCAAGAAAGTGCTCTGATACCAGATGTAAGGCACCTGCAACAATTAATTAACAAGAATACGCGAAATAGAAGAAATGACATAACTCAGAATCACTTTTGTATTGATCACAGGCCACTTCGAGGGGGCAACCTCCTTTGAGCAAGCTCAATACAAATAACTTCACGGTGCCTTCATAGGTCTCAACACACACTTATATACTAATTCTAGGCGCCAATACTATGGGTCGAAACCATGGGCCGTTACAACTATGGATCACAATACTACGGGCGACTTACAAAGCATATGCACCAACAATAATAACATAAACTATTGATCAACAAATACTACGGGACGACTTACAAAGCATATGCGTCCAACAACAACCTACTAACAAAGTAAAGACATGGGTTCCTAACATTCCTCTAGTTGCTCCTTAACCTGTTTCATTACTTCTATTACCTGTGCTGCGACAACTTCTGATTTTGTTTGGAGTTTGTCCAAATGTGTGGCCCTTCATTGCTATCTTTCGCGGGCCTTTGTGACGCACTGCTACATGATTTTCAGTTCTTGTACCTTTGTCATTTGTATCATTGTGGGCATCGCTTTGATCAATCCCTTAAAGGAATCTAACTGTTCTTCTGCTTCGCTGAGTTGTCCCTTTAGCACGGTCAGCTGGTCATCCTCGACTACACTACCCCAAAACTATGTGACACCTTCTACGACTGTCTAGGCTTCCTGTTCCATCTCCTAGATCTCTATCACTGCTTCCTCGATTGCCATCTACCGAATTTGAATGTGTGTCGGCAGTGTGCTGGGTATCACTCTAGTCTGGAGCTTTGCATTTTCCTTCCTTAGCTCGATGAGAGCCAATCCTAACATAACAGCTTTCGCTTCTGGATCTACATCCGGATCTAGCTCTGCCTTTTCTGATGCCTTTGCAAGCACTCTTTCTATTTTGGCTCGTTCCTCTATAGGCTTCTATTTCTCAGCTAGTGTTGTGGCTTGCTTGTCTCGGATATGTTGTTACTCCATCTCTTTAGTGTGCAGTTGCTTCTTATACTCAACCATCTTGTTGTACATTACAACCTCGCGATTGCGGATCTCTGTGCTTGCTGTGGCTTGGATTCGGTGTAATGTCAACATTGGGAGTAAATTGAAAAATACCATAACTAAGTTAGACTTCCATACCTTGAATTCCATGGCCTCATCACCTGTTTTCATGGCATGTGATTCTATTTGTACTATCTGTAGTTGTGTGCTGACTTCTACCTCAACTCTGGGTGTCGATAGATTTTGATGAATATGCCCATGCGGTATGCTTGAGTTTATTACTGAATCTGCTAATGCAGATAGTAGTTGGCCTATCTACTAGGAATGTTCGGTGGAATGTTGTGTAACCTGTTCATGGTTATCTTCCACCACTCCTGTGATACCCTCCAAAAGTATATTAACTTGCTTCACAGTGAGACCCTCCCATGGGATCCCTCCACTGCGGTCCATTCTTTTATTTGTCCTCATCTCGTCCTGCTATGCATACAACTTTGAATCTATTGGAGTGACTAATGAAGCATCATCATGACTAGCTGCGATTGTTCGTTCACAGGATAATCTCCGCCTGTGCCCTATTGTTCCCTGACTGAATTCCTATCTTCTTCTAACTATTTTTCCTGGTGGTCATCCGCATGATTTGACAAGTCCTTTTCTTCTGTTGGGACTTTCCATTCTGTCAGCCATGCTGCTATGATGGAGTCCAAATCAGCTTCAGTGAGCTTATACCATGTTGGTAGCTAGTTCTTCGCTTTTCCTGCTCTCGCTTGAAGGAAAATGGTCCGAGACTCAATGGATATTTTTGCAATCCGTCGATACTTCTCCACTACTTCTGTTGTGATTTGTGGTACTGCTTTCGCGTCTAGCCTCATCATGTCTAAAAAAAAAATTGCACCATGTTGTTTGCTTGTTGCTCCTTATCAGTAGTTGCCCATATATTTTGGTATCTTGCACCCTCGCATGCCCTGGCCTCTATGGTCTCCATACCCTGATAATGCACTAGCTCCCTCCATCATACTAGTGCGACTAGCAGGAGGAGCCATGAATATGTGAATGGCTTCACGCCCTCCTGCGGATCATAAGCGTCCTCTACCAACTGACTTAACATAAATTTGGACCAATTCATTCGTGTTGCTTTGGCACATAGCTCCGTGGGGGCGATGATGCCAGATGTGCATTCCCTTGGCCTATTCTTCCATGTCATCTTCACGGAAAGGATCTTCACTCTAACCCTGACGACTTGGTTCTGAATGGTGTGGATGAGGTATCCCCAAGAGTTTTTATCCACACAATACTTCAATTTCAGGGCATGTGCATGCTTTTTGTCATTATCCTTTCCCTGGAAAAATTGGGAGGGGTCGTCACCCTCCTGTGGAAGTCCGCTGATTCTGGAAATCAGGTTGACCATGACCAGAATATTTTCGTGCAACCATAGGAAGCCCCCATGGAAATGAGAGAGCAATTGTTTAACACACGCATTCACCTCCGTTAGCCTTCCAAAGTGCAGCATGTGGGTGAGGCCCAAAATTCCCAATTGATCTAACCCTAGCACCCACTTTGCTGGTTCCTTTGTAACGGGGCCCCCTAGTCCATTGGGAACATCAACATAGGCCTCCCTGCACTTAGTGTAATTCCTCAGGTCATGATCATTGTATGTCAATTTCTGCATATTTTTAATGATTCTGCCAGCCTGCACAACCCCTTTTAGTACCAGTGCCATTATAATCTTCTACTTGTGGTTCTTAGGGACATGAACCGCTGGTGTTCCTTCCTTGCTTGGTGGCACATAATCAGGTAATGTTGGACCTTGTCGCCTACTTTGTGATGCTGGTGTATTCTAGGAAGCGCCTGAGGTGCCGACTCCATCCTCCGCCAGGGATGTTGAGTTCCTGGTCCCTTTCTTTGGTACTCGGTCGGTGTCTATTGGCCGATTGGAGCCCCTTTTATTCTGAGGGATGCTTGACATAACTTCTGGTTTCTCCTGCAAAAATGGTGTGGGTTGGGGTCGTTCGGTGCTGGTGCTTGAAACATAAACTTCCATGCGGTTCTTTCTTAATCACTCAATGCATTCAACTTCCCCTTTTCCTGTATTTATAGCATTGGTTGGCCACATCCAACCGATTTTGGACCATGATTACCAAATCCGGTTGTGATTTGCCAAATATGTCAGATGCATTTGGTATTAAATGTCATTTTTTTCATTTTTGTTGTTGTCTATTGTGGCTTAACTGCTACATTTGTGACGGGATTTGACTCGTTCGCACCAAGTCCCGCGATGCTGCGATTCCTCTATCGACCAATGCTTCTGCTTCCGATAAATTCCTTCTTGTCAATGGATGCCTATCACAATCTTCTTTTTTTTTCACATTATTCGATTAGAAGCACTGCCAGCTCCGTTGTGTTGTTGGGTCACACTTTGTTCTTGTTTTTGCACTTCTTTTAGTTGTCGCCAATCCCTGTTGACTTCTCTGGTTTGGTGTCATGTACTTCCTGAACTCATCCATTTTTGGTTCTATAATTCCTGTGTCTATCTTTCTATCAATCTCATCCTTCACCCTTTCCTTGTACTTTGGATTCAACTGGTAGGGCCGCTGCTTGACTGGCTTCGAATCGGGTTTCAGTGGAATTTTGATTTCTCCTATGTCCCTAGAAATTCCTTTCATCTCTGAGAATTTCATTGGGAACAAATACTGAAACTCATGCAACAGATCAATCATGTTCGCGATAGTTGTGTCATCCCAATAGTCTCCAATACTTGCAAACTTCATATTCTCCTTCGATCCAATGTTCACTTTCTTGATTTTCAACGGTTGTTGAAACTTGTCGGAAGGTATTTCTGGTGCCTCGACACTGCAACTTCCTTCCGAATCCGGTACATACATATCCCTCAGATCATACTCGTCATCTGGCTCTCCTGTGATATTGTAGCAGTCCATTAACATTTCTGGTGTTGCAGTCCATTGAAGCCCCAACAGTTTCTCTATCAAGACTACTTCAAATACCTTCTCCCGAATCACCTGTAATGCACTATGGATGAAGGGGTTTTCATCAGAGAAACTAAACGTTTGGCTAAATCCAATTATTAGATGTTCCCAAGAGATTGTTCCACATCGCATTTCTGTTGCGACATACCAATTCTGCGGTACCTCATCCAGCGTGTGAATAAACGCATGGACCCATTCCTATTTCGCTCATAGTCCCCATTTGCTTTCGCACTTAGCCAAATGATCCTTCGGGTCACTTCTACCATCAAAATTCCTTTCCCATCATTGAACCTAACCATCATTAGGTGGCGACATAGTGGCTAGGTAGTTATGGTGGAATTGTGTGCTGCCCACCATCGTGCTAATGTAGTCTTTAGGGCTTCTTCCAAGGCCTAGAGCCATTGTGTTTTTGCCACATTTTCCTCAAATTCGGTGAGAAATGTAGCCAAATTGGGAAATCCCTCATATGTGGGTAGCTCACACTCTTTTGTGGCTACCCGTCACAGCGACTGAGTGATCCTTGCACACCTCCTGAATGATACTTCATGTAGCCTTTTCTGCTAATTTTCAAGTGCTTCGTCTGAATCTGATGACGCGAAACTTCTATTGCGTCATCCTAATTCTCCATCCACAGTAGGGTTGATATAATCTTCAGAAATGTTGTATACATTATGCCATCCCTCATTGAACTCATCCCTCGATGGTTCTAGATACCTTTGACCTTCCGCAGGGTCAAGAGGTGCAACAACCCTTATCTCCTAGTTCTCAAATGACATAATTCTTTTCTTGAAGTTGATAATGGCTAGATTATCCATTTCATGTCTATCCCTAGCAGTGCTAGGTAGGGGATAGTGTTGTCCACAATTTCGATTACATCAAAATTTGCATAAGTTTTGAGGCCCTCAATCTAAACAGGGACCTGGCATAATTGACCAAGCGGGTTGACCTTACTTTAGTTGGCTAGGCGCAGTGGCACTGGGGACCAGGCCAACTGTGGTTTCCCCATCGTTTCCCACATTTTTTTAGTCAGGATGTTCATGTCTGACCCCAAGTCCAAGATAATTAAGTCAACGGCGAATGCTCCAATCTACGCAGACATCCGCATCTCTCATCTTGTTTTTCTCTTATGTATGCGATTGACCATTCATTCTAGCTGTGCACCCTCCTGTCTATGCAACAGGTTGGCTATCTTCGTCAATGCATCCTGATCCTTTTCCAGCTCTGGGAAACTCTCCAAGAAGAATCGTAAGGTGTTTTCTTTCCTCTATGAATTCATTGTGTCAAATAGCGGTGGCATGTCATATGTAACTGTCTCCTGCTGAAGAGGTGGTTTTCTTAACTTCCTCATTGCTTCCTATGTTTTCAGAAGAAATATCTCTTTCTACCTTCGCATCAAATGTGACTTATTTCCTTATTGTCGGTCGAATGCCATCCTGTGACCTGTCAGCCTCTATCACAGCTCCTCCTCGCGTCACTATTCCAACAGTCGCATTGTGACTTCTAACTTCTACTGAGATCTTCTGTATTGCTGGTGGATTCTGATTATGATTTTGATTTTGCGGAGGTGGGGGGAGGTTCTTAGTTTGCCACTTCACAAAGAGTTGAGGACAACCTTAGACCCCATGGTCCACGGCGATACAATAAGTGCACTATGGTGTTGGATTCTGGAAATACCTCTGATAATTCCCTTATTGACCACAATTATAACATATTATGGGTTCTCAACCTCGTCTAGTAGATCCTCCTCGATTGACACCCGCACCTTGGCCTCTGCGGAACCCCCTCTAACTCCTCCCCGTGGTGCCTTGTATGGTGGGTACCGCGGTTGATTATATTGTGGCTGTGGATATTGTGGTTGTTGAAACTACGGTTGTAGATACTGCGGTTGTTGAAACTACGGTTGGCCATACTATTCCTGGTCATATTGTGGCTATGGGTTATACTACTGTGGTTTCTTATTATATTGGGAAGACGGTGGATTATACTGCTGCTACTATTGCGGTGGGTGCTCTTCTCCCATCATAAAGTATGTAGCTGCAATCCTCTCTTGGAGTAGGCCATAACCTCTGCAGTCGTTCTCACCGTAGCCAACCGATTTACAAAACTTGCAATACAAGTTCACTGGTTTTGACACTATCTTCTGCAGGTACACACACTCTTTTGGTCGGTGGCCTCTTGTTTGCTAGACACGACACCAAGGAAACCCTCCCTGACTAAGGGGATTTGGTGTACCCAATTGCAAATATTCTCAAAATTCTGGGAACTGATCCTTGTGGTGTCCTTTCGTCTTGCATCTAGTGCACCAGACATCTTCGCGGGCCTCTTTTCCTTTCTTCATGTCTTGCAGTTGGATTGTCAAGTTTTCTAGCTGTGCTTGTATTGGATCCATTCCCAAAACCGTTTCGCCAAATGGTGAATCCTCCAGCTTCATTGTGATCTCCAACGCTTCTGCCTGAGTCGCAACATTTTGTTGCATTAGTGGTTCACGAATGTGTGGCACCAACCCAGCGATAAACCATTCTTTGTGCTGAATATCATTCATCCCAAAAATCACCTTCTCCATTAGTGTTTTGTATCATTGGTCGAAGTCCCATACTAAATCATTGGGGAATTGTTTGATTTCTTTGAGCTCAGTAATGTATTACAACTTAGATTTTGTCTTTCTGAATTCATTGATCATCCCTGCTTTTATTTATAGCGATGTCTTCTCTTGATCTCCCGTCGGTACCCTTGTAAAATTCATGTACCAATATAGCGCATGGCCCTTTTAGGGTCGTCGCTATTTGTCCCTTTTTTATATCTTCATCTTGGACCTGCTTCACGGTCCATACTGCTTCGCACACAAACCAGTATTGTTCGGGATCCTCGGTCCCATTACCGTGGAAGGTTGGAATCTTCGCTTCATCACCCGCCATTCTTGTATTCCTACTATTATTATTTATTGATGCGCTACTCTTACTACAATTATGGAATGTAGGACAGCTCTGCGAATAGCTTTTGTTTCGTTTTATCAAATTCTGAGTAGTGTGCGAAGTTGAAGCTACATTTTAGCTTCGGGCCCGTCCTTCTCCTGCTTCTGGGGTAGCCTGTTCACTTTCTTTGTCACAATAAGGTTGCTTTTTCCCTTGTGGTCTTGTATCGTAGTCTTCTATTCTAATCCTCTCAAAAGAATCTCTCTCAGTCCTCCTCTTCTTCTCACAACACTAGAATATCACCCCACTCCTCAAGGTACCACACTCTTCATCATCTTCCCTTAAAAACGCATCGTGACTCATGTCCATCTAACCCGCATCTTTCTACCGGACCCGCATCCACGCGGTACCCACAACTTCTGCACACCTAATCTTCTACTCATCAGAGTTCATCCTTAATATTCCCTTTTCGCAGAAAAGCATCTTAATCCATGGTTTCAGTGACAGTAGGAATCTCCCCCTGGGTCCTTTGAAAAATTTCCTTTCTGCGTCGCTATATGATTTGATCGTGTCCACAGAAAAATCAGTGATGTATCCTTCTAAGATACTATCTACCCAAAAGTCAACAACTCGTGATACCTTAGTGTTGACTCATTTTCAGCTGTCGAATCAATTCCGGAGTCCATTGGTCCGACTCAGTCTCTTGGAAATGGTTTTTCTGAAATGTTAGCTGCGCCAACCACTCGTGCAACAGTACTGGGAATTCACAGAAAAATATCTTGTGGATATCCGAATAAATGTCCTAATGCAACCAACTGCTTACTGTCTATCTAAGGTTTTGGTTTTCTCCTTCCGTGAATTCTTCTGCTCTCTTGTCAAACAAGTCTTGGATCTCCGGTTTGTTCGGGTGCCACAACATATCCTCTCCTTTTCCTCTTCAGGGTCCCGACAATGGAACCATTTTTTGACACAACGACTGTCGACAGGGGTTCACTTCACGTTGTCGTCAATAAACCCTCAACAAAACTCCCTTACACACCGGTCCATAAAGGTTTTACCCTTTCCAGCAACACTCGTAGAGTGAGTGAAGTCTCACTCGAGATGAATAAGGGGGCTGCAGGAACCAAGTTTCTGCAGTGGAGAGAGGACATGCATCAAACTGCACTTTTACAACTACAGAAACCAGAGATCATGTCTTTGCATCATACTAACAGTTCGTACATCTATTCATTCTCTTCGCATATAAACAACATTTGCATCAACATGGTTTAATCAATCATTCGCATTAACAATAATTACCAAACCACAAACATTTCACAAACACTACATTCATCAATTAATAGAAACATATACAAAAGATATAGCCTTAATTGAACATCTTCATGCATTCATTAAAAACCTACAGAATGACCTTCATAGAAACCATCAAAACATCTTATCGTGGATACAAAGCACTTTAGAACATAACATTATCCAATTCAACTATGATCTAAGACGCCCTTAGGATTACAATCATATTCCTATTTATATGCTACTAAATGGTTACAAAATGGTCAACATGACCCATTTATAACAAACTAAACTACTTCCACACTTTTTTCGGCTCCTTGTTCTTCGCAATTGGACCTTTCTTCCGCGGCTGGTCCTTCTTCGCACTGTCGGCTTCCACACTTCATGTAGAATAATCTTGTTCCAACAATAGTTACAATGCATAATTGCCTTAGCTTCCATGGGCATAATTGGCTAGTGTAGGACAAAATTCCCAATTCTATTGGTTTGTCAAGATTCAAGTCCCCACATGTCCGTTGGATCATTAAGGGACGAGATAACAAGTGGAGTCCCCACTTTCCTTGAATCTAGTTAGTGTAGTTGTGTTTCACTGAAAAATTCTGACTGTGAGTCTAGGTGTTCTATTTTTTATGATGTGATTCATGTTATTCGAGTAACTTTGTTGTTCCTCTATTTTTGAAGTAGGTTGGAAAGCCTTTATGGTAGAAATATCACTATATGTCAATTTGAGGTTGCATTTTAGGTAAAAATATATTCTATATTTTGTGTTTTTCGTTGTAACATTGATGATTGGGACTACATTTCCTTGATGTAAGTTATTTAAGATTGATGTTTTGATATTTAACTATTACATTATCTTTCTTGATTGTGATAGGAAATGAAGATGGAATGTGACGAAGCTGGGGCCTATCTCTTCACATAGATAATGTCCTACTATCAAAGGATAAATAAGTAATTTAACAAGACTTTCGCTAAGCAAGAATGGGCTCATTCTAGTACATGAAACCGTGTTAATGTCTAGCTTTGATACCTAGGAAAATTTCTATGGATTGTTTATTGCTTATGTTTTTAGTTTTATGTCGATTGTGGAAGTTTGGGTTTATTTTTGTTAAAGATTGTGTTAGTCCCTTGAATGCTTCTAGTTCTTATTTGATGCTTGACTTAACCATTTGTTGTAGCTTCATTGGTTTCTTTTGATTTTCTTTGATTCAATGGTTTGAGGAAAGATGTTTTTATTTCCTTTCACTTGTATGAATTAAGCATCTTCACTTTTTAGAATGTATTTACTTATTTCATATTTTCTTTGAAAATACTTATCAGTATTCAAAAAGGGAAATGAGCTCTACATGCTTATCAGTATTAAGTATTGTGTTAGTCCCTTGAATGCTTGTAGTTCTTTTTTGATGCTTGATTCAACCCTTTGTTGTAGCTTGGTTTGGTTTCAATTGATTTACATTGATTTAGGGTTTGAGGAAAGATGGTTTTATTTCCTTTCAATTGCATGAATTAATTGTCTTCACTTTTTCGAATCTAGCTTTGATACCTTGGAAAATTTCTATGGATTGTTTACTGCTTAAGTTTGTAGTATTATGTCGATTGTGGAAGTTTGGTTTTATGTTTGTTAGAGATTGTGTTAGTCCCTTGAATTTTTCTAGTTCTTATTTGATGCCAATTGAACACTTTGTTGTAGCTTCATTGGTTTCATTTGATTTCCTTTGATTCAACGGTTCGAGGAAATATGTCTTTATTTCCTTTCACTTGCATGAATTCAGAATCTTCACCTTTTAGAATGTATTTACTTATTTCATATTTTCTTTGAAATACTTATCAATATCGAGAAATGGAAATGAGCTCTGCATATCTAAGCGAAGAGAAAAATGGTCTATGTACTAGGTTCCTACGCATTCATCGTAGGAGACCTATTGGCAGGAGACCGACATTCCTCTAATGTAATTGGCATAATTTTCATCTTTCCACAGACTATCAATACAATATTCACTTGAATCTCAGCATCTGCAGGGAAACATACTGTCAAAGGAGCATTCCAAACCTTGCTACTATATAGGTTGATTTATAATCAAATCCTTTCTACTATGAACCTAGATCAACAGTTCTACAATGGTCAAGGCTTTGGGGAAGATGAATCAATTGGTTGTTTATTTAGAGTTCTTCTGATATTTCAATAAAGTGAGGTTCTAATTTAATTTATCTATTTCTATTGGCATCTACAATATGGAGGGGATTTTTTTTGTGGGAAATATCTAATTCTTTTTAATGCTTTCAATTGTTGGTGATGTAGGGTGGCTGTGCAATCAAGCCTTACCTCAATGAGTTAATTCCATTGATTATAAAGGAGCTACTAGATGGAGCAACTGTTGTTAAACATGAAGTTGTTGTTGCTACTCTTGGTTAGGTTATTCAAAGTACAAGGTATGCTAAGTTGGTCCCATGTCATTTTTTTTTGTTCCCTACTAATGGAACTGGATGAATTTATGTTTATTTGATCACATATATGGGTGAAAGAGAAGCTATTTTTTTATTTTCTATGGGTGAAAGAGAAGCTATTTTTTTATTTTCTAGTTTTAAAAGATGGTTCAATTCATTTGATGGATTTAAAATTAGATTTAAAAGATAAATGAGATTTGTTTTCTTTCAATTTAAATCCATATTTGATTTTTGGAGTTACATTTGAGTTCCAAAACAAAAAGGGGGCAAAACCTATTTTTTAATGACTAATCAAAAAGAAAAATTATGTAATGCCCAAACAATGGCATGGCCTATACAAACAGACACCAAACACCATTCAATCCATATTAATCTATTCAATTGCACTTCTAGGATGTACAACCTATACAAGAAGTTGTATGACACCACCAAAGAATAATAAGGCCTATACAGACAGCTAGGAATGAAATTGACAGTCATAAAGTGACCCGACAATAAATTTTGAAATCTAGTAGATGAAAATAGATGCCCAACAATTGAAATTAGTCAATTTCCTACAGATATTGGTTGTATAGAAGTGATGTTTGTCCAATTAAGAAACAATTTGACAGATCGGGCATATATTTGTATTTTTTCTGATGTATTTTCCATAAATATCTGTCTTTGTATAAATTTGGAGGATTCATGGCAAATACAATGGTTTGGTAGTAAATCAAAAGGTTTTCAGCAAATGTTTCAGTAGACATCTCCCGATTTAAAATTTCAGTAGTTTGAGCAGGTATTCTCTACTTTTCTTTGTTGATGTATTTGTAACTTTAGAAGATATTCACTTGTATATTGTATTTGTACTTTATTGTATCCCCAATGGAGAGGTATTATTCCTCCGATTGGAAGTGTCGTCAGTTGTACTTGCATGTGTCGCAAGTTATATTGTAAGTGTCGTAACTTATACTTGATGGGTTATTAGACCACCTTGATGGGGTCGGCCCTGTATGAGTCATGTGGGTTAAAGGGTTATTAGACCACCCTAGTAGGGTTCGGCCCAGTTAGATTTATGTTAAGTGGTTAAGTTGACGCCGACCTAGTTGAGTAAAGGTCAAGTCAAGTTAGTGTATAAATAGAGAGTGTCTCTCTCTCATTTTACACATTCTATTCTTCACTCACTTCGCATTAGTGAGAGAGAGGAGGAGTGCGCACAAGTGGAGGAGGAGCATGCTACTGAAGATATCTATATCTTGGGTTTGATCATTGTGATCCTTGTATTGATGCTTATTCTATCTCTGAGGAAGTTGCAGGGTTTTTCACCTTCTTGGTTTTCCTTGGTGAAATGTTTTTGTGTCTCTTGTCTCTTGTCTCTCATGCTTGATATGTTGTACATGTTATTCTTTCAGTTAAGATCCTAGATATATTAAATTAAATGATGAAAATATAACATGGTATCAGAGCTATCCTGAAGGAAGGCATGGTATGGCATTTATGAGACTTGTTGCACTTGCGACAAATTGGAAGCTAGGGATTGATATAGCAAAAACCAGTCATCGTGGAACTTTTGACATAAATCCATTTTGGAGAAGGTTCAGGTTCTGAAACTTCTACAGGTCGTAGATAAAATCCCCATGTACTTGTTTCTGAAGAAAAGCATCTGATTCATTGTACTTTGTGAGATATGATCCGTACAATATAGGGTTTCTGCCTCTTTCAGATCTCAGTCATAAACAGATGACCTAGGAAAAAAGGTCACAAATTGGGATAGGAAGCTCCAAATGAAATTATGTAAAAAGTGATAGTAAGAGAACAGACTGTAGTTTCCTAGGTAAGTTTTTCAAAGGTCGAAGTTGAACTAGTGACACGTGGCACGTCGTACAAGTTTTCTCTCCTGTTTTATCCTATAAACATGTCATGTTGCGACACTTGGAATAACTCTCTCTCAGAGAATCCAATTGAGGTCATACCTATGGGGTTGGAAAGATGACAGGTCAGGATACCACAAGTCGAAGTTTCAAACCCTGTGGATTTTTAATTTCAAAGATGCACCAGAAACAATCAGGTGCATATTTCTATCAAAACAAAATTGGATTATGAGAACCTTCATTCTTGGCTTGTCACTGCTGTGAGAATTTAGGGCTTTGGAGAAAGTTGGAATTTTTGGAATCGGAGTCCACGACTGAATTATCCTCATCAAAATAAAAATTTAAAGACCAAGATCGAATTTTTTGGTTGGGCAGAAGGTCGGGCTTGATCAAACTCTAGTTCGGGATTTTGATAAAAAAGGTGGAAAATTAGGGATTCTACAAAAGTTGAATTTTTTGAAATATGTGACCATGGCTGGAAGCTCCTAAAAAAAATCAAAGTTTAGAACACAAGATCAAACTTTTTGGATGGGCAGAATACCGGGCTTAATCAAACCCTAGTTCGGGATCCTGTCTAGAAGATCCAAAAGTTTCAAAGGCATTTTTGAGGGGTCAAATTTTGGAGATTTCAAAATTGAAGTATACCAGCTTGATCAACTCAGCAAGGCACATCTTTTCATCTAATCAAAAGTTTGAAATTCAAATTTTGAATTTTTAGGGTTTCTTTGAAAAACCCTAATCCAGCTCCAGATCCAGTTTCAACAAATCAAAGTGTATTGGGTTAATCCTAGAAGAGAATGAATTGGACACCTACATAAGTGAAGAAGTTCTAGCTCTAGAGGGAGATAAGGCTAAGGCCTTACATAAGAAGACTACAAGTAATCTCGACAGGTATGACCTGAGGAAATAAAGGTATGTTTTTGAAATATGTTCATGATTAAGGTTATGATATGTTTGTCTTCATATTATTGAGGTTAGTACAATATTGATTAATTTTAGACTAGTCTTATCAGCCTAGTAAAAGTATGAATGCATGTGAATGATAGAATACATTCATTGATTAGGGTTATGACACTTATGATTGTACTAATGCACTGTGGTGTTGTATGAGGATGATATTGTCCGCTAACATGAAAGGTACATCAAGAAAGACAAATCGAGTTCTAGATCAAGAACATATGACCATGGTGACATGAAGACAAAGACTCATCCATAGTCATGGATCACATAAAAGCTCTACTTACGAGGTATGTATAGTTTGGTCCTACAATGCTTAACCTATGAGATATGTAGGTTACTAGCACAAGTCATTGAAGAGAACAAGAAGACATTATGTGGGTATGTTAGACATAACTAGCTAACATGATAATCCAGGTATGTTTTTCCTATATCAAGTTAGAACCCTACCTTGTGTTAGGATCTCTTACATAAGTATACCTTTGTATGATTGATGATTATTCATGAAGTTATAAGTTTGAGTAATCATGGGATTATGCATATTATGTTTCTTACTTTGATTAATGATATGACTAACCAGAAGAGTCCTATGGTCAAATAAGAATATGCATGAATAATAGAAGTCCTCCCTGAAACCTTGAATACTAATGCTTGTGATAAACTACCTGTGTGTGAAATAATCATGACCATACATGTTAAGTTTATTTAGGATCATAATGTTTTGATAGTGTTAAGATTTAATATGCTAAGACATAAGATAGCAGCATTACATTCCATTTCACAATAATAGCATATACATGATCACTGAAGAAACAACAATCACAACATAAACACAAGAGACATAGATTTATCCTGGGAAACCCTCATGGGGTAGAAAACCGAGCAAAGCTTCCTCAATATAGATGACCAGCAAGTACAAAAGATGTAACCCTGAGCATAAGCTCCTCCTTCTCCATAGTAGACCTCTCTCTCATAAGTGCGCCACTCTCAAGTGAGTGAGTGTGTGTTAAATGAGGAATACACCTCCTCTATTTATACACTACCCCGACTTGTCTTTTACACAAATCATGTAGGCTCGTATTTAACCATTGGGTTAAATACCCCATTACAACTGACTGGGCCGACCCCACTAGGGTGGTCTAACAACCCTTTGACCCACATAACACATACAGGGCCGACCCCCACTAGGGAAGTCTAATAACCCAAGTTACCACAAACCATCAGAGGAATAAACATCTCCGGATACATAATAGAATCACCTCAGAGGGATGAAGCATCTCCGGAATAATAAGGTACAAATATAATATTCTTTGAAGTTACAATATCTCAACACTCCCCCTTAACGAGAAGGATATTATAACAACATTTGCAGGAGCAAGGAGCCATCAACATGATACATGATACATTTATAAATCATTGGAAGCTTTCTCAACATCATCAGTAACTCAAGCAGTTACTGGAACATCTTCAATACTAGAACATCAACATCTTCAGTACTGAGTCTTTATCTTCTACAACACTCGAACAACTACAACAACATCAACATCTGGATCCTCACGATCATCAGCATCATCATCATACGATCATCAACATCAAGATCATCTCGATCTACAACATTTGGATCGTCATGATCTACAACATCTGGAACATCTTGATCTACATCATCTGGATCATGTCGATCTACAGCATCTGGATCATCATGATCTACAGCATCTGGATCATCTCGATCTACAGCATCTGGATCATCTCGATCTACAACATCTTCATCTAGATCATTAGTATTAGTATCCACACTAATACAAGTATACACATCATCAATACAAGTATCCTCATCAATACAAGTATACACATCATCAATACAAGTATCCTCATCAATACAAGTATACACATCATCAATACAAGTATCCTCATCAATACAAGTATACATACAAGTATCCTCATCAATACATATCATCAATACAAGTATCATCATCAATACATATCATCAATACAAGTATCCTCATCAGTCAAGTATGCATAGCAGCATACCCTGCAACACACACGATCATATTACAGGATGATCAATCCCGCTCTATTTAGGACATAGGTCCATGGATGATGCAATCCTGTCATGTACCTTTTGAACCGAGGTCCAAGGATGATCCAGTCCTATCATGTACCTTTTGAACCGAGGTCCAGGGATGATACAGTCCTATCATTCAATTCTCGGAGACCTCATGTCTACGGCTCAATTCAAAGGACCAAAGTCCGAGGATGATCCAATCCCCTTACCTGTTCTTTTAGGATTTTATTTTCGGAGACATCTTGTCTACGGCTCAATTCAAAGGACAAAAGTCCAAGGACGATCCAATCCCCTTACCTGTTCATTCAGGATTTTATTTTTGGAGACATCTTGTCTACGGCTCAATTCAAAGGACCAAAGTCCGAGGATGATCCAATCCCCTTACCTGTTCATTTAGGATTTTATTTTCAGAGACATCTTGTCTACGACTCAATTCAAAGGACAAAAGTCCGAGGATGATCCAATCCCCTTACCTGTTCATTCAGGATTTTATTTTCAGAGACATCTTGTCTACGGCTCAATTCAAAGGACCAAAGTCCGAGGACGATCCAATCCCCTTACCTGTTCATTCAAGATTTTATTTTCGGATACATCTTGTCTACGGATCAATTCAAAGGACAAAAGTCCGAGGATGATCCAATCCCCTTACTTGTTCATTCAGGATTTTATTTTTGGAGACATCTTGTCTACAACTCAATTCAAAGGACAAAAGTCTGAGGACGATTCAATCCCCTTACCTGTTCATTCAAGATTTTATTTTCGGACACATCTTGTCTACGGCTCAATTCAAAGGACCAAAGTCCGAGGAAAATCCAATCCCCTTACCTGTTCATTTAGGATTTTATTTTCAGAGACATTTTGTCTATGGCTCAATTCAAAGGACAAAAGTCCGAGGACGATCCAATCCCCTTACCTGTTCATTCATGATTTTATTTTCGGAGACATCATGTCTACGGCTCTCTTTAGGACTGAAGTCCAGGGATGATCCAATCCTCACATGTTCACCAAGGATTTCATTCTCGAAGACATACGTCTACGGCTCTCTTTAGAACATGTGTTCAAGGATGATACAATCCCTCTTCTTTCTCGGAGACATCTGTCTACGGCTCTCCTTAGAACATGTGTTCAAGGATGATGCAATCCCTCTTCTTTCTCAGAGACATCTGTCTACGGCTCCTTTTAGAACATATGTTCAAGGATGCTGCAATCCCTTTGTCACTTTAGACCCTATCTAAGGACCATCCACCAACCTCTCTGTTGGCATCACCAATATAGGTATCCACATCATCGACCTCACTGTCGATGCGGGCAATATCATCATAAGTGATCACATCACTCCCCCTTTCGAGGAGGGTCCTTCTAAACTATATTAAGTTTGTCTTGAAAAAATTTACTTGAGGTAGAGGTTTGGTTAGTACATCGGATCGGTAGAGGTTTGGTTAGTACATTGGTAACTTGTTACAAATTCGAACTTTAATTCCTTTCTGCACCATATCTTGTATATAGAAATGTCAGATCTCTATGCGCTTTGACTTATCATGGAACACTGGATTCTCTACCATTTTGGTACAACTCTGTTTGTCACATAGGATCACAGTTGGGTCTATCTCGAAGTCAAACAATCCTAAAGCCATACTTCTTCACAACTAGCAGAGCAAGCAGCCATATATTCCGCTTGTGCTGAGAGCCACACTAGACTGCTTCCTGCTAAACCACAAGATCATGGCTGATCCCAGACAATAACATCTTCTTGATGTGCTCTTCCTGTATGATACACTTTCTGCTCAATCAACATTTGTGTAGCCATCTGAAGTCATGATCTCCAAGATAACATAGATCAAAGTATATCATATCCTTTAGGTACCGCATCACATGATTTACAACTTATTAGGTGAACACATCTAGTTTCCACTAGATACTGACTCAAGGTGTTCACAGCAAAGCATATATCTGACCTAGTATTCGTTAGATACATCAATGACTCAATAATTTGTCTGTACAGAGTTATATCCACTAACTCCGATGAGTCATCCACTAACAGCTTCAAGTTGGAATCCATGAGAGTGGCCATTCCAACACATCAAGTCCTTTTAATATTTATCGACATATTTTCCCTGGTTGAGAAAGATTCCTTCTGAGCCTTGCCATGCTTCAAGACCTAGGAAGTAATGCATCCATCTGAGATCTTTCATTTTCATTTTTGCAACCATCTTCTTCTTTATTTTCATGATCTGTTTCTCATTCCTTGTCAGAAAGAGATCATCCTCATACAATAATGATATGATAGGTTCATCATCCACAACCTTAAGGTAAAGGTTAGGATCAACTTTACTTCTATTAAAGCCCAAGCTTTGTCAAGAAGCTGTCAATTCTCCATCATTCACACTTTGCACTGAGTGATCTTATGCATATCTATCTGTGCCATCTCTTGTCAGATGGGTCTACTGATATCAGCCTCAATATCATTCGAACTCTGTGGTGATTTCCTTCTTGCATCCATGTCATCTGTGTATAGAAGACATATTCAACCTTGTAGCAAAGGTTGAGATCCACATCACCCATGATGATTATTAATCTCATCAATTGACTACCAATCCTGGGTACCCATACAGAACCTGAATCACACTTCTTCTTTAATTACACCATTAAGAGAATGGTCTTATCTATCCACTTGGAGCAAACATCTTGTCATGATTCTCTTCCTCTTTCTAAGAGAATCTTCTAGCCATGAGCCTTCTATATTTTGTTTGATTTGTAAATCTTCTTGTTGAACATCCATAACTTGTTCGGTGTTCATCATTCTTCATGATCTTATCCACTTGGAGCAAACATCTTGTCATGATTCTCTTCCTCTTTCTAAGAGAATCTTCTAGGCATGAGCCTTCTATATTTTGTTTGATTTGTAAATCTTCTTGTTGAACATCCATCACTTGTTCGGTGTTCATCATTCTTCATGATCTTTCCTACAAAACAAAATTAGTACATGATTAGTAATACTTCATAATCATGAAATCATGTTGACATGATAACCTATTATGCATACAGATATCATTTACATAGTTATGCAACTATCTTGACCAATACTTTGGCACAACACTTTTCCATATCCTGTATGCATACAGTGGCTATCTAGATGCCTTCCATCTCTACCAGAACATACTATCGAGAGTGTGCACAGCTCTCAGCATGTCAGCAAAGAGGTTTCATTCTAGACAAGCAACAAAGGAATGTTTGTCCAACTTACCAATCATATGCATATTAGTAGTATATTGTTCAATGTCTATGAATGTTTACACTCAGCATGATATATTCTAGGAATACAAATATGCATACAAGCAATATCATTTACTATTTCAAATAACAACTCAAATACTTATCTTTTATGTTTGTGTGGTTGCCTCCCACTTGATATTCTATATGTCTTTTGAACTTCTATTCATTCTGTACCACTGTGCATGCTCAAGTGTGCATTAGTGTCATCCTCATGATCTCATACACAAACATACATTCATTAGTATATTCTCAATATTATCAAAACATTATAATTCTAAATAATCTTGAATATGTATAGTCATGATCATTAGTATTCAGGGTTTCAAGGAAGTCTTCTTTTACTCATGTATATTCTTCTTTGATCATAGTACTCTTCTGGTTAATTAAATCATCAAGATAAGAGACATAATATGCATAAACCCTTGATTACTAACTTTATGAATAAGCATAACCAATCATACCAAGTATACTTATATAAGGGATCCTAACACAAGGTAAGATTCTAACATACCTAGATTAGTATACCTGCTTAGTTATGTCTAACATACCTAAACAATATCTTCTTTGTTCTCTTCAATGATTTAGAGATCCTGTGCTAGAACCTGCATATCTCATAGGTTAAGCATAATATAACAAAGTCATACATACCTTATAAGTAGAACAAATATTATGGATGATTCTTTTCTTCATGTTGTCATGGTCATGGAACTTGATTTGTCTTTCGTGATGTACCTGTATCTTGTTATCAACCTCATACAACACCATAATGCATTAGTACAATCATATAGCTCTAATCAATGAATATCTTCGATCATTCACATGCATTCATACTGTTACTAGGGTGATAAGACAATTCTAACATTAATCAAGATTGTACTAATAAATAATATGAAGACAAACACATTATGAACTTAATTAGGAATCAGATTTCAAGACATACCTGAACCTCCTTAAGTCATACCTGTCGAGACTTCTTGTAGTCTTCTTATGTAAGGCCTTAGCCTCAAATCCCCCCGAAACTTGATCTGGAGCTTGATTAGGGTTTGCTAGAGAAACCCTAAAAATTCAATCTTTGACTTTCACACTTCTGAATGGATGGAAGGATGTGTCTTGTTGAGCTGATCAAACTAGCATACTTCAATTTTGAAATCTCCAAAATTTGACCCCTCAAAATTGCCTTCGAAACTTCTGGATCTTCTGGATAGGATCCCGAACTAGGGTTTGATGAATACCACCCTTCTTCCCAATCAAAAGGTTAGATCCAAGGCTCTAAACTCTTATTTTTCTGAGGAGCTTCCAGCCATGGTCACAGACTTAAAAAATTCCAACTTTTGTTGAAGCCCTAATTTTCCATTTTTCTGATCAAAATCTCGAATTGGGGTTTGATTAAGCCCGGTCTTCTACCCAACCAAAAAATTCGATCTTGGTATCTAAATTTCAATTTTCCTAAGTAGCATTCAGGCATGGAATCTGATTCCAAAAATTCTAATTTTCTCCAAAACCCTAAATTTCATAAGCCATGAATGAAGGTGCTCCAAAAATAATTATGTTTTGGCAGAAATATGTACCTGATTGTTTTTGCTGTAACTTTGAACTTTTTGCTCCACAGGGTCTAAAAACGTTTTTTGTCATAGCCTGACCTGTCATATTTTAATCCCGATAGGTCTGACCTCAATTTTATTTTTTGAGAGAGAGTTATGCCAAGTGTCGCAACGTGACCTGTTTATGGGATAAAACAGGAGAGCGAACTTGTATGGAGTGCCATGTGTCACTGGTTGAACTTCGGCCTCTGAAAAAGTTTCCTAAGATAGTACCATCTATGTACTACCTATCACTTTTTACGAAATTTCATTTGGAGCTTCCTAGCCCAAGTTATGACCTTTTTTCCTAGGTCACCTGATTTTGACTAAGATCTGGAAGAGGCAGAAACCCTAACTTGTACTGATCATAACTCACAAAGTACAATGAATCTGAGGGTTTCCTTTGGATGCAAGGTACCCGGGGATGTCATCTATTACCTGTAAATGTTTCTGATCTTGAAACTTTTCCAAAATGGATTTATAGCGGAAGTTCCACAATGACTGGTTTTTGCTATACAAAACCCAAACCTTGAAATTGTCGCAAGTGAAGCAAGTGTCATAAGTGCCATACATTGCCTTCCTTCAGGTTTGCTTTGATACCATGTTAATATTTGATATGATAAGACATAACATAGCAGCATTACATTCCATTTCACAATAATAGCATATACAGGATCACTGAAGAAACAACAAGCACAGCATAAACACAAGAGACACAGATTTATCGTGGGAAACCCTCATGGGGTAGAAAACCCAGCAAAGCTTCCTCAATATAGATGACCAGCAAATACAAAATATGTAACCCTGAGCATAAGCTCCTCCTTCTCCATAGAAGACCTCTCTCTCATAAGTGTGCCACTCTCCAACCCCACTAGGGTGGTCTAACAACCCTTTGACCCACATAACACATACAGGGCCGACCCCCACTAGGGAAGTCTAATAACCCAAGTTACCACAAACCATTAGAGGAATAAACATCTCCGGATACATAATATAATCACATAGGAGGGATGAAGCATCTCCGAAATAATAAGGTACAAATATAATATTCTTTGAAGTTACAATATCTCAATAGATATTATTGAGATTATACTAATGGATGTATGATCATGTATGAGATCTTGAGGATGACACTAGTGCACACTTAAGCATGCATAGTGGCCTAGGATGAATAAAAGTTCAAGGACAGGTAATCCAGGAAGCAAAGATCAAGAGGGAGCACATTCCAGTATTTCTTGCAAGGAAGCAAAGATTGAGAGGGAGTCCACCCTACAACTAAACAAAGATAAGTATTTGAATTGTCATTTCTTATTACTTAAATGATGTTGTTCAGTCATGTACATGTTCCTAGATTTAGGATGTATATTATACATTTTAGAAAAGTTGCATTAATGAACAAGATACTACTAATATGCAAGTAATGGGTAAGTGGCCTATGGTACTATACAACATTCCATTGTTGCTTATCTAGAATGAAACCTCTTTGCTTACATGATGGGAGTTGTGCAAACTCCTAACAATGTTCTGATAGAGATGGAAGGCATCTAGAAAGTTACAAATATGGATAAATGTTGTATTGAAGCATTGGCTAAGACAATTGCACGACTGTATGACATATGCCTTTATGTATAAGACTTTGTTATGTAAACTATGAGAAGTTTCTAATCATGCAATTGAATTTTACTTGTAGGAAATATCATGTACAATCACCTACAAAAGAAGGACTACAACATTTGTTCCAGCAAACGAAATTCAAAGAAAACTGTCTATTAAATATATTGAAGAATCTGAAGTTCCCAGGATTAGGGATGCAGTAATAGAAGGATGCCATGGTCGAGGAATACCAGTCGATCATGAAGAATAATGTTTGGGATGTGGTCCCAAGACCAGAAGGGAAGTCTGTTATGACTTCCAAGTGGATCGATAAGATCAAGCATGCTATAGATGGCAGCATAGAGAAATACAAGGCGAGGTTTGTAGCTCGTGGCTCCTCATAGAAAGAGGGAAGAGACTATGAAGAGACTTTTGCACCTGTAGCCAGATACACTTCCATCAGAACAACACTTGCTCTAGTTGCAGTGATGAAGTGGAAGATACACCAAATGGATGTCAAGATAGCTTTCTTGAATGGTGTAGTCGAAGAGGAAGTGTATGTGGAGCAACCACTCCTTTTTGAGACACATGACAGGGAGTCATATGTGTGCAGCTTGAAGAAAGCCTTGTATGGCTTGAAGCAAGCTCCTAGGACTTGGTATGGGAGGATAGATAGCTTTCTATCCAGTTTGGGCTTTACCAAGAGTAAAGCGGATTCCAACCTTTACTACAAGGTTGAGGAAGGAAATCCAGTGATACTACTATTGTATGTGGATGACCTATTTGTTACAGGTGAGGATAGATTGATTGCCGATACAGAGAGGAAGCTTGCTGCTGAGTTCGAGATGAAGGACTTGGGGATGATGCATTACTTTCTAGGCATGGAGGTATGGAAGAGTGCAGATGGAATATTCCTTGGACAAGGGAAGTATGTAGTAGAGATCCTGAAGTGGTTCGGGATGATGGACTGCAAGGCCATGGCCACACCTATGGCATCGAACCTAAAGCTTCTATTTGATGCTTCATCTAATTCGGTTGATGTCACAGTGTATTGTCAGATGATTGGGTCCTTGATGTACCTGACGAACACAAGACCAGATATTTGCTTTGTGGTGAACACATTGAGCCAGTTCCTGATGGATCCTAGAGGTGTTCACTTGGTTGTTGTAAATCATATTCTAAGGTACTTGAAGGGTACAATTGATTATGGGCTCAAGTATGATGTGAATCAAAAGTTTAACTTGGAGGGTTATGTTGATTCAGAATGGGCTAGCAGCATTGCAGATAGGAAGATCACTTCGGGGTGTTGCTTCAATATGGGATCATGTGTGATCTCTTGGTTTAGCAGGAAGCAGTCCTACGTAGCACTGAGTACAACCAAAGCAGAGTATGCCGCAGCTTGTTTGGCTAGTTGTGAGGTAGTATGGCTTAGGAAGCTACTGTCTGAGTTATTTGATCTCCCGTTGGATGCTACTGGTATCTTTTGTGACAACCAGAGTTGTGTGAAGCTATCTGAGAACCCGGTTTTCCATGAAAGGTCAAAGCAAATCAAGATCAAATATCACTATATTAGGGATATGGTGCAGAGAGGAGCAGTGAAGCTCTTGTATGTTGTGATGGATGAGCAGGTTGCAGATGTGTTGATGAAAGCACTAACCATAGTGAAGTTTGAGTACTCCAGAGAGAGGCTTTGTGTTCTTCAGATTGAAGATACTTCGAGGAAGAAGAGATGGGACACATTTGTAGGAGCCATTCCAAGCATGGTGAGAGGAGGATCCTTCCCATGGCTGTGGATGTAAGCGTTGTGTGACAAGCATCGGGACGATGCTCCAGTTACTGCTTTGGATATGCATTAGTTGGATGCTTTGTATGATCAGTTGGATCATGTATATGTATATGCATCAGGTGGATGCTTTTAATGATCAGTTGGATCATGTATGATGACATGCATAAGGACGATGCAGTGACGATGATCAGCATGATCATGTGTGATGAGTATCAGGACGATGATCTGGATGACATGCATCAGGACGATGTAGTGATGATGATCAGGATGATCATGTGTGATGAGTATCAGGATGATGCAGTGACGATGATCAGGATGATCATGTGTGATGAGTATCAAGATGATACTTTGGATGATATGCATTAGGACGATGCTATGATGATGATTAGGATGATCATGTACATCAAGATGATGTATGGTGAGTATTAGGTTGATACTCTGTGGCCATGGATAGGTTGTGCAGATGAGGGTGTAAGTTGACCTGGGAGACCTTACCGGTTGTGCTACGGCACATAAAGGATCCTGGGATACTCTTTTGAGGCATTGCTCTGGGAGGAAATGCAACTAGACTTGGGAGATCTTGTCGGTCGTGCTCAGACACATAAAGGATCATGGGATACTCTTTCGAGGCTTTTTCCTATGGCATATAATAGCACCCTGGGAGATCCGATAGGTTGAGCAGTACACTCGTAATCAGTCCTGGGATTCTCTTTTGAGGTTTTTCCATGACCACATGTAACTAGACCTGGGAGATCTGATAGGTTGAGCAGTATGCTCGTAATCAGTCCTGGGATTCTCTTTCGAGGATTTGTGGTGACCACATGTAAGTAGACCTAGGATATCTTGCCGGTCGTGCTTTGGCACATAAAGGATCTTGGGATACTATTTCGAGGTATTGTGGTGGGAGTCACATGTAAGTAGACCTGGGAGATCTTGCCGGTCGTGCTTTGGTACATAAAGGATCTTGGGATACTCTTTCAAGGCATTGTGATGCACGTAATAAGTCCTGAGGATTCCACAGTATGGATAGTATTGATGAAGACCTACAGGTGGTGGGTCTACATCCAACATGAAAAAGGGCTAGCTCTGTAGAACTTCCTATGACGAGAAGAATTCAGAGATATCCTAGTGATCAAGATGAGGAGTACATTAGCAGTGATGATGATGATGCTTCATGATCCAGTGATGATGATCCAACTCCAGAATTGAATACTTGTGCCTATATGTATTGATGACTTGTGTCAAGAGAATACCTTCCGAGTTAAGAGGGAGTGTTGATGTATTTATAAATTCGAAATATATTCACTTGTATATTGTATTTGTACTTTATTGTATCCCCAAAGGAGATGTATTATTCCTCTGGAAGTGTCGTCAGTTGTACTTGCATGTGTCGCAAGTTATATTGTAAGTGTCGTAACTTATACTTGATGGGTTATTAGACCACCTTGATGGGGTTGACCCTGTATGAGTCACGTGGGTTAAAGGGTTATTAAACCACCCTAGTAGGGGTCGGCCTAGTCAGATTTATGTTAAGTGGTTAAGTTGAGGCCGACCTAGTTAAGTAAAGGTCAAGTCAAGTTAGTGTATAAATAGAGAGTGTGTCTCTCTCATTTTACACATTCTATTATTCACTCACTTTGCATTAGTGAGAGAGAGGAGGAGTGTGCACAGGTGGAGGAGCAGCATGCTGCTGAAGATATCTATCTCTTGGGTTTGATTATTGTGATCCTTGTATTGATGCTTATTCTATCTCTGAGGAAGTTGCGGGGTTTTTCACCTTCTTGGTTTTCCCCGGTGAAATGTTTTTGTGTCTCTTGTATCTTGTCTCTCATGCTTGATATGTTGTACATGTTATTCTTTCAGTTAAGATCCTAGATCTATTGAATTAAATGATGAAAATCTAACATTCTTCGAGTATTTGCAATTTTGCATAGGAAAGATCATATATGTAGCTCTACATCTATATTTCAGTAGTAGATATAATGATAGTGCCTATGTTGTTAAGGCCATTGCTTGGTCCCCTCATCAACATGGCCTCCTTGCTTATAGAGGTGGGATAGTAGATAGGTGCATTCACTTCTAGAACACAACAATAGGATCTTAGTTGAATAGTATGGATACCGGAAGTCAGGTATATACCCTTGATTCATTTGATAATATAACAAGATTTCATAGTGGGTCTCTGTGTTATAAGCATGTGACACCTGGTTCAAGTTTATAGGTTTGTAATCTTATTTGGTCAAAGAATGTTAATGAAATTGTTAGCACTCTTGGATATTGTGAGAAGAAAATAATATTATAATAGTGTGGTGATGTCCATCCATGTCAAAGGTTAGTTGATTTTATTATCTTGGTTTAGATAATTCTGCTATCCAAACTCGTGAAATCCATAATCTTATGTTTTAATATGGTAGACTCTGTATCAATTTGCACATGTGTATGTAGTTTGGGTACTAGGTGGATCTTGGGTAGACCAAGATGGTAATTATGTGTGATGTCCTTCTCTCCTAGGTCAGCTCATCAAAGGACTGGCCACCCTTTGATGAGGTACCTGACCTTAGGAAGAAGTTAAGGACTGAAGGATCACATAATCGGGATGATCCCTTCAGTACTGTGATGACAAAAATTTCAGTAGATGTATGGAACATGTGTGGACACATACCTAGAGAGAGAGACCTTGTCACCCTATCTTGTTTGTCCGTGTGGTTATCCTTCTTATGGTACTTGGCCTTATCGGGTTGGTTGTTTGTCGAGTCACCTTTGTTGTTTTGGTATCATGATTGACCTTGTAAATGGTCATGAAATTGGGAGGTGAATGCCATTTTGGTGGATTGCAATTCGATTTTTGAGCTGGTGAATCCCAGATCTCATCATTTTGCTTCGTAAATATGAATTGGCTAATCTATATTGAATTTTTTTTGATAAATAAATTGTGGGATATATTTTAACAATGAAAAAAAAGATTTTAATATAAAAAATCCCCCCAATAAATTTTAAATCCCCCCTAAAATTCACCCATGGGCTATAATTCGCCCCTAAAATCATCCCTGTAAAAGATAAAAGTTAAAGATAAAAGATAAAAGTCAAAAGGAAAAATTTAAAAGTTAAAATACCAAGCTCCTAACTTAAAGTTCATTTGATAAATTAAAAGAATAATTTATATTTTTTTTAATTTGAGAAAATTAAATTGATTATTATATTCTATGTTGTGAACGTAGACTGAATATAAATGAAAGAGGGTTTATTTCTAATTTTAGACTGACATACAATTTCTCTTCCACTCTGATTTTTGTTTGAACCTCCACCAAGCTTGATGTCAAGGACTTGGGGTTTAGTTTGGGTTCTGTTTTTTCCAGTCTCCTTCTAGGGCATCGTTTGGTAGTTGGTTGATTGAACATTTTTCTGTTTTTGATGTCAAGGTTTGAGCCCTGTAGGGCTATTTTTTTGCTGCAGTTATAAGCCCTCTAGGGCTGTATCTTTCGCCTATGAGAGGTCCTCCTAACTATATTGTTATTTGATTATTTGTTTAGCCCTTCTAGGGCTTTCATTCTCCATTCTTTTTGATGCTCTTATTAGTTGCTGCCACTTTGTTAGTGGGTCTATTCAGGATTCCGTTGAACTTTTTGGTTAGGGCCTACTGATGCTATTGTTAACCTATGGATTTCTGGTTGTTGTTATCAAAGACTATTAGAGTCTGTTGAGGTCTCACGTTGTATTATGAGCCCTATTAGGGCCAGTACTAGTTATTGCAGCTTGACTGGTGGTTGACATTGGTTGTTTCCTAACTAAGTTAGAAGGTCTATTGGTGTTTGAAGTTTGTCCTAACACAATTGTACCAGTGTTGACACTCTTCCTTGGTCTCTCTCTCTCTCTCATAGGTATGATGTTTTCCTTCTGGGGCTATTTATGTTTATATATCTATTATTCCTTATTGAAAAAATTGAAAGCAGATTTGAGTACATTAGAGAAGGGCTCATCCCCAGGTAAGTACTTATAACCCTGTCATTTACTAGCATTCTTAATTTTAGTTTATTGTGGATTATTGGAATAGTGACCTATTGGTAGTGCCCTAGTTAAAAGAAATGAAAATTATTTTTTAAATTTATTGGCACAGTGAGCTATTGGTAGTTCCCTAGTTGAAAGAAATGCAAATTATGTTTTTAAATTCTTACAGTTGTATTGTATGATTGATTTACATTTATGATCTACTGCATCATTGTTTAAAAGTTGTTCTTTATTTTATAAAACACTAACTTTATAAAAATCAACATGGTATCAGAGCTAGTTTTGTAGCTAACTCTATTTTGCAGCCTATCAGAATCTACAAAGTTCCTCAGGTAAGGGTTTGAGCACTAACAAATTTGATTGAAGAAGATTCAAGTATGGTCAGTGGAAGAAATGTGGGCTGATGTGGCTCACAACCATAGTGAAGCAGATGATACATTTAGGTTCTCGGACAACAATATCTGAGAAGTAAGTCTAATATGATTCTTGGGTTTCATTTGAATTTCATCATCCCAGCTTATTGAAAATGTTTTGTGATCCTATTGTTCAAATATCACATATTCACTCTATAAAGGATATTATTTCTGATTGTTGAACTTTTTTTTCCTTAAAGAAAAAATCTTTATATGTGGTATTTCAGAGTTTGAAATCAGAATATACTTCAAAATGTCTTATACAGATAAACTCTTCGCAATTTCTTCATTGTCCTATCACTACTTTAGTACAATCTTCATGGCTGCAGAAAAGACAGCTTTGACATCTCATTGATCAAAACTATGACTCACTTCAAAACTAAACTTTCCAACTTGAACATATGGACATGTTCAATAAACTTCAAAGCAAGCTTCCTAGTACTGATTTTTAATAAAGAGCCTTTCTGTAGTTGATATGAGAGTTCCTTCTCTAAATTCATGCTTAGAAAAAGTACCCAAAAGGAAATTGACCATGAATTTTTGGAAAACTATAGTATGGTGTTCCAATCTTAAGAGTTTCCAAAGGATTGAATCCTTTCTCTTGTAAAATATAAATAGAAACCCACGAGGTGAGCAAGTTGAACAACTCATTCTGTCAAAATATCTGGTTGAAAGCACTCTTCAAAAAAAATATGTGAAAGTAATTCAGCCTCGAGTTATTGTACTATTTGAGATTCTGATTCAAGAAATAAAATTAGTCACTCAATGTCTTGGTGAATGCGAGTCTTAGTTGTGCAAAACATTGTGGTTTCTTTAATATATTTTACAATTAATTATAATAAATTATGATTTTCTCATGTACTCAACTCCATATGAGTCAATGCTATGAAAAAATACTCCATTAATAGTGAAAGTTGCACCTTATGCAATACTTCTTGTATTTGTAAAGATTTGGAATAGATCTGCAATAAGATAACACAAAAAATCAAGGATGATAAAGAAATTTTCTACAGCATAATCAATGATGCCAAGTTTGACCATGCTAAGATTTCAAAGGGAACAATACTTGGTTAATTTTAAAGAGCACTAACTACACCCTCAAGTAATGGATAACACATATCAAATTCATGAAATCAATGAACCATGGGATATTGCCACCAAGAAGTGCAAACTTTCAAGTGATGGAAGTGGGTAAGATGCTAACAAAAAATATTTGAGGCCGATTCCCAAGGCTTGTCAAAAGGACAAAAACAGAACACGTGTTTTACCATTTCATATTCAATGAAAAAAAAGACATTTAGATTAGGTAATGCCAAAGTAATTTACACATAGCCTGAATAGAAGGTTGCACAAAATTAAGGACCAAGCAAAAGATGTTTTTCTTTTTGCTCAATGTATGATTCCAACATGGTTGAAGTTGAAACAACCATGTGGTCTGCTTAGAAAGAAACTTACAAGCTTTGTCCATTTTTTGAACCACTTCATATGATTCCACCTCTAGTCTCTCCACCATTTTGGGAAGGTGAGTCTAACTTAAGAAACAAATCCTTTGTAATGAGGTTCTTTGACCATGTTAACAATGATCCTATGAATAGTATTGAGTTGAAGAATATATCTTCAACTTTGGATAAGGCTTCCAATCATGAGTCTAAAAATCCAATATCTCAGATGGAATGATCAATAAAAGACAAACTAGTTCATAAGGAACTTCTTTTCCAAGTAATTCAATGCTCGATGGCTCCCGAAGCCTTCCAAATACTTCATGATACAAATGTAACCTAGATTTTTACTTTGGCATGAGTTAAGAGGAAGGTTTGAAGGCTAATAGTCCCCCAATTCCATTTTCTTGATGGATTACACTAAGAGATACAATTTTGCAACAACAATTTCCAATTGGTCTTAGCCTCCACTACCTATATGACCCATTTTTCTCATATGATCTAGGACCAACGAAGGAAGCCAGTCATACCCATACCTCCTCAATCATTGGAATTGCAACATAGACTATAATTGACACAATGAAACCGCTATTTCCTTGCAAATCAACCAAAAGAAAACCCCAAATGAGCTGCTTGGGTCTTCAAAAGGTCACAATGGATAGAACCCAACAAAACAAGTAATACATGGGTGGAAATGTGGACTTTTTAGTGAATCTAAAACCTAGCTGCTAACAAAATAGGTTTAGAAATCCATTTATAAACTTTTTGGCAATTGATTGTAGACCTACCTCCTAGATATCCTTCAAGGAATCCCAAAAAGAAAAGGGACACCCAAGAACTTTAAAAACTTGGCCAAGCTATAGCTAAGCCCATCCCAAATTGGTGAGCCATGCAAGGGAGTTGTTCTAATAAATACTATAAAATTGTGTTTTAGCCATTTCTAAAGTATGGATCTAACCCATTATGTTGTCCATAGACTCTTGTTCTTCCAACACAATAAAAACATGAGTTATATGTGAGAATATTAGGTTTTGGGAAGGGGATGCCCTTGATAATCCCTAGTGAAGTTCTAGGTTGAAGCGAGGACAACAAGAAGCGTTACTTGATTTCCCTGAATAGACCAACATTGTGTAATTTGCCTTGATTTATAAATAGACCAACATTGTGTATCAGAGCTAGTTTTGTAGCTAACTCTATTTTGCAGCCTATCAGAATCTACAAAGTTCCTCAGGTAAGGGTTTGAGCACTAACAAATTTGATTGCAGAAGATTCAAGTATGGTCAGTGGAAGAAATGTGGGCTGATGTGGCTCACAACCACAGTGAAGCAGATGATACATTTAGGTTCTTGGACAACAATATCTGAGAAGTAAGTCTAATATGATTCTTGGGTTTCATTTGAATTTCATCATCCCAGCTTATTGAAAATGTTTTGTGATCCTATTGTTCAAATATCACATATTCACTCTATAAAGGATATTATTTCTGACTGTTGAACTTTTTTTTCCTTAAAGAAAAAATCTTTATATGTGGTATTTTAGAGTTTGAAATCAGAATATACTTCAAAATGTCTTATACAGATAAACTCTTCGCAATTTCTTCATTGTCCTATCACTACTTTAGTACAGTCTTCATGGCTACAGAAAAGACAGCTTTGACATCTCATTGATCAAAACTATGACTCACTTCAAAACTAAACTTTCCAACTGGAACATATGGACATGTTCAATAAACTTCAAAGCAAGCTTCCTAGTACTGATTTTTAATAAAGAGCCTTTCTGTAGTTGATATGAGAGTTCCTTCTCTAAATTCATGCTTAGAAAAAGTACCCAAAAGGAAATTGACCATGAATTTTTGGAAAAATATAGTATGGTGTTCCAATCTTAAGAGTTTCCAAAGGATTGAATCCTTTCTCTTGTAAAATATAAATAGAAACCCACGAGGTGAGCAAGTTGAACAAATCATTCTGTCAAAATATCTGGTTGAAAGCACTCTTCAACAAAAAGATGTGAAAGTAATTCAGCCTCGAGTTATTGTACTATTTGAGATTTTGATTCAAGAAATAAAATTAGTCACTCAATGTCTTGGTGAATGCGAGTCTTAGTTGTGCAAAACATTGTGGTTTCTTTAATATATTTCACAATTAATTATAATAAATTATGATTTTCTCATGTACTCAACTCCATATGAGTCAATGCTATGAAAAAATACTCCATTAATAGTGAAAGTTGCACCTTATGCAATACTTCTTGTATTTGTAAAGATTTGGAATAGATCTGCAATAAGATAACACAAAAAATCAAGGATGATAAAGAAATTTTCTACAGCATAATCAATGATGCCAAGTTTGACCATGCTAAGATTGCAAAGGGAACAATACTTGGTTAATTTTAAAGAGCACTAACTACAACCTCAAGTAATGGATAACACATATCAACTTCATGAAATCAATGACCCATGGGATATTGTCACCAAGAAGTGCAAACTTTCAAGTGATGGAAGTGGGTAAGATGCTAACAAAAAATATTTGAGGCCGATTCCCAAGGCTTGTCAAAAGGACAAAAACAGAACACGTGTTTTACCATTTCATATTCAATGAAAAAATTTACATTTAGATTAGGTAATGCTAAAGTAATTTACACATAGCCTAAATAGAAGGTTGCACAAAATTAAGGACCAAGCAAAATATGTTTTTCTTTTCGCTCAATGTATGATTCCAACATGGATTGAAGTTGAAACAACCATGTGGCTTGCTTAGAAAGAAACTTACAAGCTTTGTCCATTTTTTGAACCACTTCATATGATTCCACCTCTAGTCTCTCCACCATTTTGGGAAGGTGAGTCTAACTTAAGAAACAAATCCTTTGTAATGAGGTTCTTTGACCATGTTAACAATGATCCTATGAATAGTAATGAGTTGAAGAATATATCTTCCTTTGGATAAGGCTTCCAATCATGAGTCTAAAAATCCAAGATCCCAGATGGAATGATCAATAAAAGACAAACTAGTTCATAAGGAACTTCCTTTCCAAGTAATTCAATGCTCGATGGCTCCCGAAGCCTTCCAAATACTTCATGATACAAATATAACCTAGATTTTTACTTTGGCATGAGTTAAGAGGAAGGTTTGAAGGATAATAGTCCCCCAATTCCATTTTCTTGATGGATTACACTAAGAGATACAATTTTGCAACAACACTTTCCAATTGGTATTAGCCTCCACTACCTATATGACCCATTTTTCTCATATGATCTAGGACCAACGAAGGAAGCCAATCATACCCATACCTTCTCAATCCTTGGAATTGCAACATAGACTATAATTGACACAATGAAACCGCTATTTCCTTGCAAATCAACCAAAAGAAAACCCCAAATGAGCTGCTTCGGTCTTCGAAAGTTCACAATGGATAGAACCCAAAAAAACAAGTAATACACGGGTGGAAATGTGGACTTTTTAGTGAATCTAAAACCTAGCCGCTAACAAAATAGGTTTAGAAATCCATTTATAAACTTTTTGGCAATTGATTGTAGACCTACCTCCTAGATATCCTTCAAGGAATCCCAAAAAGAAAAGGGATACCCAAGAACTTTAAAAACTTGGCCAAGCTATAACTAAGCCCATCCCAAATTGGTGAGCCATGCAAGGGAGTTGTTCTAATAAATACTATAAAATTGTGTTTTAGCCATTTCTAAAGTATGGATCTAACCCATTATGTTGTCCATAGACTCTTGTTCTTCCAACACAATAAAAACATGAGTTATATGTGAGAATATTAGGTTTTGGGAAGGGGATGCCCTTGATAATCCCTAGTGAAGTTCTAGGTTGAAGCGAGGACAACAAGAAGCGTTACTTGATTTCCCTGAATAGACCAACATTGTGTAATTTGCCTTGATTTATAAATAGATATGGAGAAATATCAAGTCATTATTGCTTGAAGGAAAAGTTAGACAAAAGCCAAAGCTCACAACATTGCTAGAATGGAAGGCCATTTGATATGATCACGAGCCTTCTCAAAGTTATGTTCAATGAAAATACCCTTCAGCACATATGTCCCATTCCATCCCTTCTCAAATGGCCAAGACATTATCCAAAATAAAGTGGCCTCTGAAAAACACAATTTGCTTCAATTGAACAACATGCTTTTCATTTATATATGTTGTGTGCCCCTCATCTAGGATCCATTTTTTTCCTCTCCCTCTTGCCCCTTCATTTTTACTTTATTGAGAAACCATTCTCCATAGAATCTATTCTCACAAAACAATAAAAAATGAGTCATGTGTGAAATGGACATTAATAAGATCATCAACATTAGGTTTGGGGAAGGGGATTCCCTTGATAAGCCATAGTGAAGTTCTAGGTTTGATGCAAATAGCTGAGAGCCTCAACTGCCATAACATACAATGTCAAGGACAACAAGAATCATTACCTGATTTCCCTGAATAGACAAACATCGTCTAAATTTTCCTTGATTCCACCTTAGATATGGATAAACATCTAAAAAAAAAGTCATTATTGATTGAAGGAAAAGTTAAACAAAACCCAAAGCTCGCAACATTGCTAGAATGGAAGGCCATTTCATATGATCATAAGTTTCTCATAGTCAAGTTCAATGAAAATACCCTTAAGCACATATGTCCCATTCCATCCCATCTCAAATGACCAATACATTATCCAAAATAAAGTGGACTCTGAAAAACCCGATTTGCTTCAGCTAGACAACATGCTTCTTTTCATTTATAGATGTTGTGTGCCCAATACATTATCCAAAATAAAGTGGCCACTGAAAAACCCGATTTGCTTCAGCTGAACAACATGCTTCTTTTCATTTATATGTGTTGTGTGCCCCTCATATAGGATCCAATTTTTTCCTCTCTCTATTTCCCCTTCATTTTTACTTTAATGAGAAACCTATGGGACTTTTGGTCCAATGTAGATGTCTCGTCTAGGTTTACACAAAATTTGTGGGATTTGCACATTTATTCATATGCCTATATATATGGAGAACTTACAAGTATTATGGATGATAGAGTTCTAGTAGATTCCAAAATTTATGAAATCAAGTACTTTCCTTTAACTTGTTGGCACTCCATAGATTTTTGGTAGTTATAGCAGGTGGGGGAAATAGTTATATGAGTTTTATGGCAGTCAAATATTGTAAATAAAAGAGTGGTCTTACGTACAGCCACATATGGTTTATAGTTGCAAAATATACCAGGTTGTTGAACCCAAGACGAAAACAAGGATCGCCAACCTCAATGGCCAAATGTATACTGCATAGCTAACAGTGAGCTATCATGGTCAATTGGTTGGGTCAAGCAATCCAATAATCTTAGAACCAGAAGCACATACCAATATTGAATTAGATGTTCCTACAGTAAAGCAAAGATGATCAATGAACATCATCTTTCAAAATTCAAAACACATCAAACACTACATCAAAAAGTACTGGCATCGTCATTTATTTGTATTACACTAATAGAGATCAAGTTTGGATTGTCCAAGACAAGGTCCTTTTCCAATTAATGAACTCTATTTTCCTCACTTTAATCAAAACGAAATAGCACCTCTTCCTGACCAACTTTGGAAAATTTTAATGTACTGAGGTCAAATTCCTACAACACCTTGTCCACTTGAAATACAGTTTTATAACTTCACTAAACTTACCCACAGTGGTTGTGGTATTTTGTTTGTAGGAACAAGAAATAAGGAAATGGAAATAGAAATATAAAGATGACTAGGAAGATATTCAATATAATCAAGACATGGTAGCTGGAAGCTAAATATAGAGAGGATGTTTTGATTTGGAGGAAACCAATGAAGATAGGAAAATACACAGTCGGAGAAATTCATCACAACTTATTATCTTAGTCCAGCTCCTTGAAATTCTGAGTGTAAACATAAATCAGTGTTGGTTATAATCTTCTATACCAAAAGTCATGCCTTTAAGAATTGTTCTTTGTAAGGAAGAAGGAGAAATATATTGACATATTTTTATGGATTGCATGGCAACAAATTTTCATAAAGCAGGGAACAAAATGCAACTACAATTTGAGTCATTGTTATACCTCGAATTTGCCACCCGCAAAATAAACACCAAAATAATTGTATGGGAGTGATATTATGTGATCTTGTGAAAGATCAGTTGTAATGAGTAGCACAAAATGACATGTAATAACATTATACTTCAAAAATAAGAATAAAAAAGAATAAAATAAGCAAGTATCAAGGAAATAAACCTATGCAGGCCAATGGAAAGCATTCCAATTTCCAACCATCAATAATAGATAACCTGACATGAAAGAACATGCTTTAAATCCTTCAGTTGATATAGTTCCTCTAGAAAAATAGACTGCATTATATTGCCACATTGTCGAGAGTCTGATGTCTGCTTCAAAAATCTTGCAACAAAACAAGCATTATTATAGAGACATATAATTTGGACAGAAATACCCTAACAATAAACAACTCAAATCATTCATCCATTATTACCATCGCAGTGTATCTTAGTATTGTCATTCCACTACAAAGAAAAATAAAATACAGTGTAAAATTTCCCTAACTCTAGATAAAGTTTTCATAGCAGAAATAGGAACATATCTAAAGTAATACTCATTTCATACATTACAAATAATTCTTGAAAGACTTGAAAATATTATCTTATAAGAGTTGAAAGTACATAGACACATATACATGATACGTCATTAATAAACCATCAATCTAATTCTCCATCCCTTGTTTCAATACCATAGTATCACCATCATCATCTATCCTTTCATTAGTTAAGATGTTCCCCTGAACACCATTACCATCATTTGGTCTTTCAGAAATGATCTCCCTGATGTTTACAAGACCAGAGATTGTTTCATCTTGATATACCTGACTTGTTGACATGGAACTCGTAAACAGACCAGTAAGAGAAACCTGGAAGCTCCTGCTTGTTCCTCTACGAGTACCATTGAATGTAGCTTCATTAGTGGGAAACATAGGGGTAAATATAGACACATCTACATGATAAATCAGTAATAAACCATCAATCTAATTCTCCATCCCTTGTTTCAACACCACAGTATCACCATCATCATCTATCCTTGTATTAGCTAAGATGTTCCCCTAAACATCATTACCAGCATTTGGTCTTTCCTAAATGATCTCCCTGTTGTTTACAAGACTAGATATTGTTTCATCTTGAGATACCTGACTTGTTGACATGGAAATCCTAAATGGACTAGTATGACAAACCTTGAAGCTCCTGCTTGTTCCTCTACAAGTACCATTGAAACATAGGGGTAAATATAGACACATATACATGATACATCAGTAATAAACCGTCAATATAATTATCAATCCCTTGTTTCAACACCACAGTATCACCATCATCATCTATATTTGTATTAGCTAAGATGTTCAGCTGAACATCATTACCATCATTTGGTCTTTCAGAAATGATCTCCCTGCTATTTACAAGACCAGGTATTGTTTATAATACAAAACATATTTACCCCTATGTTTCAAATACAAAATGTAGAAAGGATGCATGCCCTTGAATGATTTGGTTGTAGTCTATGGTAGTGACTGGTTGATGGTTAGTCAGAGGAGGGGTTGCCACTTTCATGCATAACCTTGCCACTTTCATGCCTAGAAACTTGTCAGAACTAGAGGTTAAATGTTGCTTCATGGGGGAAGTGATCCCAGGAGTGCCAATAATCATTTTCAATGTTGTTTGAAGGGTCAAACAGGTTGCTGCTATGGTGAATCATCTCATACTTTGCCCAAATTATCTCAGATCTAGTCTAAAATTGAATTCAAGGCCATTTATTGTTGTCTTTACCACATAAATTATTTTTTTATGGTTGTTGGGAGGCTAATCCCATCCATATGCATGCCCATAATTAACATTTAGTTGCACAGACCTCATCAAATTTGGATTTGCTACTGCTGTGGTCTAGGTGCTAACACTAAAGTTTTGAACTTGAGATTTTATTGAAGTGCATGGGAATTTTTTATCATCCTTGGGAGAATTTAGTAGTACATAGGAAAATATTGAAGTTCTTAGGGCAATTTTATCATCTTTCATAGAATTAGCGTGCTTGGGGCAAGTATTGAATTTCCCGGGGCGTTTTTCTCATCACTGGGTGAATTTAGAAGTGCATAGGAAATTTTTCTCATCACCGAGTGAATTTAGAAGTGGATGGGTCATTTTTCTCCTCACTACGTGAATTTGGAAGTGCTTGGGGTTGTTATTGATCAATGTATGAATGCTTTTATAATGTTGCAACATTTTAAAACAGTGATGGGAAAAGTTATCAGTTGTCGGGGCAAATTTGTGTGGATTGAGGCATTTTTGTGATTGCATGGGTGATTATATCACTGTCAGGTGTTTTTATCCCTTTCCTAAGGAAAATATTGAATTACATATGGCATATTTATCATCATTGGATTAATTTTGAAGTTATTGGGAAAGTAATGAAGTGCCTGGAAAATCATGGAAGTGGATGGGCCCGTTTTTATCTTTGCTGCAAGAATTTTGAAGTGCCTACGAAAAAATTGAAGTGCCTGGGAAAAACTTGAAGTGTTTGGGTGTTTTTATCATCGTTGGGGTAAGTATTGAAGTTCCTCGAGGGAATTTTGAAGTGCTTGGGGAAAATATTGAAGTGCATGGAGAGTTTTTATCATCCTTATGAGAATTTAGAAGTGCCTAGGAAAATATTGAAGTGCTTATGAGAATTTTGAAGTGCCAGGGTCTGTATTGAAGTGTCTGGGGCATTTTTCTCATCACTGGGTGAATTTAGAGGTGCATGAGGTGTTATTCTCATCATTGGGTGAATTTAGAAGTGCATGGGGTTGTTATTTATCAATTTATGGATGCTTTTATGGTGTTGGGACATTTTAAAACAGTGATGGGTGGAGTTATCACTTGCTAAGGAAAATTTGTATGGATTGAGCCATTTTAAGTATTCACTGACAAATATGCAACTCTCCTACCATTCGATTCACCAAATTTTTACTATATTTTATAAATCAATGAAATATTCACCAATTTTTTACAATTTTTTATAATTAAGTGAAATATTCACCAAGATTTTACAATATAGTATAATTTAGTGAAATATTCACCTAGATTTTACAACATTATATAATGAAATGAAAAATTTGCCAAAAAATTATATATACATATTATATTATTGATAAAATTGCCTTCAAGTTTTCCTATGTATCGAGGAGGTTCACCCATTTTTTATACATATAAATTTTTGGGGGGTTCTTAAAATCATCCCTAATCCAAATCCAAATTGTCTAACTCCATGAAGAATAACAAGTAATTTTCTTCTGGTTTACTAAACTTCTTGAACACATAAATGAATTTGTTATTTCCTACTAAACATGGCCTTTTCTCAAATCAATACAACATTGTACCTGGTTCAAATGCCCTCCATGCTTTGAAACATAGAGCATTGTCCTAAGTTAAAATCCAATTCTAATCCCTCACTTCTACATTTGCGGTGACTCATGTAAATTTGAACATTGCTTATCAACAAGTCTCTAAAAGAGAGTTTTCCCTATTTATCAATAGGAATGAAATTTATTAAGAGATCTATGTAATATGCTTTATTAATTATTTTTGAAAATATATGATATGATTCATATGATTTATGAACAAGTCTCTAAAAGAGAGTTTTCCCTATTTATCAATAGGAATGAAATTTATTAAGAGATTTATGTAATATGCTTTATTAATTGCTTTTGAAAATATATGATATGATTCATATGATTTATGATTGATTAGTGTAGTGAGATTGAACAAAATTGATAAAATGTCTATAATATGTTTTAGAGTCATAAAATTGAATCCAAACTTTATATAATCTATTAGATATGGCTAGCTTGTAGTTATTAATCATAGGAAATATGCCTGATACATAGTGGGGCTTCATTATTTCAAAAAGCAAATTATTTTTACTCATCATTATACAACTTGTCCATAAGCACGCAAGTTGAGGCCTAGGAGAGGGATGCCAGTAAGTGAAGTGAGTGTTTTTTTTACGGGTAGTGGTGCAGCTTAATTCTCCATGTTCCTGAGCTTGTTTTTCCTCCAAATTTTTATCACATATACTTTGTCATGTTCTCTATCTAACCATATTGGTCTTGAGGTGTGATGAATCCAAAATGATGCCATGTCAGCCACAAAGTTCCAAGTTGTCTAGTCGTAGTGTGCCTTAGTGTATTTTTGATTGGGACCAATGCTTGAACATTGATGTGACTTAAAATGATTTTCCAATTTCAAATATTCATTTTATTTCAAAATGTAGTTCAATTTTTTTTTTTAAATAATTTTAAAAACATGAAAATATTGAGAATTACTTGTACATAAAGTGCTTTTATGAACCACTTATAGTAGATAGTTTTTTCAAAACTAAGGCCAATCAATACCATTACTATTACCACTATTGATCACCCTATCTCAATTACTGGTCTTCCACTAACTCCTCTCCCCTAAATAACATTATTAAAATAAAATTCAAACTAATAACAATTACTTATTTCAAACTCAACATAAAACTATAAAAAGTGTTGTAAAGAAAGAACAACACGAGGAAGTAGGGCGTTACTATAATAATAATTGTTTCACATGGAGTGATGTGGTATATGGTATCTACATTACATTTTGATTTGAAAAGTATAAGAAATAAATAATTATAAGCTTTAAAAAGAGTGTTTGTTAGTAAAGAATATCACATAAAGTTGTTGTTAGAGAAACATTAAAAAGTTATTCCTATGTCATGTTTTTTTTATAACATTTTATTTCATAAATATTTATTTTTGTCATGTTTTTTTTATAACATTTTATTTCATAAATATTTATTTTTGTATGTATGTATGTTTCTATGGTATTCAATTATTGTGTTAAGAATTTTGGAATATTATTATGCAGTAATTTAGATAGATTTTTTTTTAAAATAAACGTTCCACCTATCATCAGGATCATATGAATCTTATATTCTTCTCCTCTTCCAAGTTAGCTTATGCATGCTACATTGTAAATTGCTATAATTTTACATTGATGTTCTTTTGTGTATCTCATTCATAATACACATTCATTTGTTACGGTTTACGATCTAGTTGTTTGTGTTTACTTGTATCTCATTATTCTTCTTTCGTGGATGTCAATTTTTATTTGTTATGAGAAGAGAATGAAAGAATCATATGACATCACATATTTCATAGGGAAACATGGATGGATGGACCTATATGGGTTCTAGTCTTTAGAAGAAGGAATTAGTTCGTTCATGGATGTAGAGCTTCGTCATGATATTTGTATTTACATTTTCTCTATAATGAAAATAATGGTAGTACATCTTTATTATTATTTTTTGAAAATAATTCCAAGAAGCTTAGTTTAAATTGTGTATATACTTTTGGTTGGATTTGAATGATTATTATATGTAATAATTTATTTATTTATCTTTTCATAAGTTAAAATTTTATAATTTTTTTTTTTTACGGGAAAAAATGTACTTTTGTTATTTCAAGGAAATTAAAAATACAAAAGTAGAACTGAACCTTTCCAATTCAAAACTTTCAACTTCTAAACAGTAAACCAAAAAACAAACTATGTGCTTCAAATTCTATCCATCATTAAAATATAATTGACCATTACAAAAGCTTACTAATTCAAAGCGTCTACAAATTACAGAAATATGCTTGATCATGAAAATCATAAATAAAAAAATTTAAAAAGTTTAATAAAAAAAGCAAAGTGAGAGCTAGAAAAGATGAGTACATCCTCTACCCATTCTTTATTTATTTATTGGCTGGCTTTGAATAACTATGGTATTCCACATATAAGTTAACTTGTAAATTTAAACAAAAACAAAATGTATACATTAATTGGTTTGCAAATAAAATTAAATTAATTTGTAGATGCATGCAACATTGTGTTTTGAGCTAGTATTTTTTGTTTATGATAAATTAATATAAATATAATAATGCAATGATTTATTTCTCTATCTTTGTATTCAACATAAGTTTAATTTTATTCAGATATTTCCAAGAGCTCGTCGAGAGAAAAAAAAATCAGCATTTTGATTTCAAATATTCCACGTTTGAACTATCTTTGATAGGAATCTAAAAGTCAGTACACCTCCCACTCCCCATAACCTCACAAGTATTTTAATAAATAAAATTATGCTTCCAATGTCATTTGATGAATAATATATTAACAGGTGTTACTAGTGTTGTTATTGATAATGATATGCCAAGTGATTTTATCAACTACCTTTCTTCTATATGAAAGTAATAGAAAAGTAAAATTCGTTGTTAATATTTTTTAATATTATATAATGTATGGGAAGAATATTTAGCTATTATTATTCTATGAGATATGATAATTTATGTAATAGTGAATTATTGTAAATATAATTTTTGAAGTTTAATTATTATTAATTTATGAGATATGAAAATTTATGTAATAATGTATTATTGTAAATACAATTCAAATTCAAGTTCAAATATGTATAATTTTGATTAAAATAAATTTTATACAAGTAATATGAATACTAAAATTTTATCAAAAATCTTAAATTTGTTTAAGTAATTGAACTTGAGTTACTTTAAAAAATATTGTATCAGATATTCATAAAAATATGTCAAAAAGTTAAAAGTATTTTACATAATATTACAACCTAAAAATATAGACATAATATCTATTGTGTTATCATAAAAACTTCCCAACAAGTTTAATTGCAAATGGAAATATAAGAAAGAAAATTCATAAAGCTATAAAAATTTGGTAATTTGAAATCATAAGAAATTATAGTATTTTAAGGAAGATATGATTGTTTTTCCTAGGCATTCAACTATTTTTTTATTTGTCAAATCACCATCATCATCATCATTATTAAAATAATGAAAATAATTATAAATATTTCATTATCATGATCATCTTATCACCTCTGTATCAATGGTAGATAGATGCTTTCATGATTGTCTTCTCAATTTCTTTGATAGCTTGACATCTAGTATTTTCTTGTCGAGCATATCACACTACTACACATAGGGGTATAAAGACAATATTTGTGTAAATTGTCTCAACTTAAGACAAAAAATAATATGTGTATTGTCTTAAATATTGTCTTTAATCGAGTGTCTTAAACTATTTCTTAAATTATTGTCTTAAACTATTGTCTTAAATTTAAGACAATAGTTTAAGACAATAATTTAAGAAATAGTTTAAGACACTCGCTTAAAGACAATATTTAAGGCAATACACAATTTTTTTTTGGTCTTAAGTTGAGACTATTTACAAAAATATTGTCTCAAATATTGTCATAATACCCCTTCTATGTAATAGTGATAGAATGCAGATATTTATGATAGGGAATGGTGGAATCGAACCACCAATCTTCTGCATTATACAATGTAGACGCTGTACCATTGAGCTACCACCTTGCAACTTCATTTTCAAGAAGAATAATTATATTTTTTAGAATTATCTTAAATGTTGACTGATACACTTATTATAAAATAAGCCTAAATTTTGACTGCTACACGTCGTATAGATTGTAGGACGTAGCATCTATAACCCACCAAGAAATCTTCAAGAGAATCTATAAGACACCAAGAAATATTCATAAACTAAGCCTAAAGGTTGACTGATACACGTATCGGGACAAAGTTGACAAGCCACTATGAGTTGAAAAGAAAAGGAAACCGGGTTTATGATCTAGAGGCTCGTTCAACAAACCCTCCACAACACATAGACAACGGAGATAGCCTTGGCTTCCAAACGTCATGAGATGCTTGTATTGCATATCCTTTTCATGACCATTGAGAACAACCCCTATATCCACATAGGTCGTTACGAAGATGAAGAGTTTTGTTTGTTTTCGTGGAGCTCCTTGTATTACAAAGTTACAATTTATTCGTGATATATTAATGGAACAAAGAATAAAACCACTAGCTTAGAAGATGTTTCCAAGATTCACAACCATATTCATCTACGTGAGGTCAAGACCATAGATTTGTATCATTATCTTTCTTATTTTGAAATATGAAATTGATAGTGAAGAGTTCTGGAGTTTTATACGGGTGATGAGTATTTTTTGGTATTATTTTACTTTCGAAGTGATTCTCTCAAGGAGGAATTTGGCATTTAGTTTGCTCTTTTCCTCTTGAGTTTCCACGAGACAATGAAGACATGAGTTCAAAGAGAGAGTATTGTGGGATCTCAATCCTCATTTCCAAGTGATATTTTTTCCATGCAATTCTTCATTTTCTATGTATGTGTTTATCCCAAGATCTTGGAAAGTGGATTATCTTCAGGATTCATTGTGTTTGGTGTTGCGTCATTTACTACTTGATCCTGTGTACACTTTTGGGATCTTGTGGCTCAGGATATTTGGAAGAAAAGTGAAGAAGGAGTTTGTTTGATAATGTGAAGACTTAGTTTGGAGGAAGATCTATATATGTATGCTCTAAGGATTAGTTTTCATTGAGATGCATTTATAATCCAAAGGGAATGGAGTTGTCTAGAGGAAACTATATTGAGAGCAGAGAAAGGATGGGAGGTTGAAGATTCTAAGGAGAACAGTTTCTCACGAGTGAGTAGTGTTGGGTATGTGTTATATTATTTGCATGTATGTGAAGGGGAGAGTGTGCTTGTCAGCACTGCATGTGACGATCCCTTCAACATCTAGGTCGTTATGATCCCTAGGTCGTTTTCATTTGCGAGCGAAGCGAGCCAAAATTTTTTGGGTTGTTTTTGGTTATTTTGGGGGATTTTTCTAAAAATATGTGATTTAATCCCATTAAGGGATTGGAATCTATTTACTAATATGGGTTAACGGATTAGGGTATTGGATGTTGCCGAAGACCTATATTGTATTGTGAGTGATTCATAATGAAATAATGAGAATAATAGGAAGTGTGGCTCCAAGGTTTGTTGGTTTTTCCGGTGAAGGGTTTCCACGGTAAATATATGTGTACTATGTGTGAATGTTGTGATGTAATCTTTATTTTGCTTAAAAGAATCTATATGCTTTGCTTCTAGGTTTAGAACTTACAAGTAGTTGAGAAGCCAAAGAGAGGATAGCTAGCTAACAATGGTATCTTGTTGAGGAAGAAGCCTACAATATTCTTGTACAATATTGTTGAGGACAAAACTTACAATATTGTTTGTACATTTGCTAAAAGAGTGTATTTGGAAAATATAGAAAAAATGAAGCAAATATTGGATAAGATGGAAACTGGAAACAAAATTACTAAGCACAAAAAGACAAGAGCCAGCTTTGCAATAGTCACAAAAGTTGAAGACACTAATGAAATCATCAAAGAAGAATAAAACTAAAATCATGCCTGGGAAGTAAAGTGGAGGGACATTGCTATGAAATTCCTATGGGAAATGTTAATTTCCATAGAGCTAACCTTGTTTATTTCCCTAGCTAACCTTGTTGGTATGAATGAAGGAAATAAACCTATCGCGATGGTGAAAGACTACTAGGGGTTAGTAATTTCGAAGAGATGTATATTGAAGTGGATATGCACCTAGCCAGTAGTGCGACACATGGAATGATTGAAACAAACAGTCCATCAAAATTGGGCATTGAGAAGGAGATTTGCTACCAAGAAGAGGGTGATGCACTTGAGTCAAGAGTGCAATGTGGTGGAAAATGAGCATGCAACTAAGTGTGTGCATGAAGAAATTGAGGAAGGTGCATTGGATTCCAATACCTACAGATGAAGTTGACTACGGTTGATGGAGAGAGTGAGAAATGTCTCCTTAACAAATAATTTACTCTTTTTTAACCATAGGGAATTGGTACTTGGGATACTCCCAAGTTTCCATCAAAAAGTCTACCCAATTATGGCTAGGGTTTTCACCGTAGCTTGTGAAGATGAGCACCTACTAAGGAGAATGGAATCCTTAGTAGCAGTTCAAGAAAATAGTAAAAAACCAAATGCAAAACAGTAAAAACTAATCTAACATGTGCATGGGCATTAATAAAACAAACTTGTAGTAAACAATAAACATTCATATTTTTTCATATAAAACAAATATCCAAGAGATTGATATCTTTTTATTCAATAAAAATGGAGTTAATACATGAAAGGTTACCTCAATGGTGAGGTTGGTTGAGCTTGAGCGGTCGTAGGGACGAGTTGCTCCAATGCTCCAATGGTTCCTTCTCTTCTCCAAATGCAATGGGGATTGGCCCAATGGCTCACTCAAATGATGAATCTAAGCACAAATGGCAGGCTTAGGGTTTCGGGAGTGATTTGAGTAGCATGAGGGTAATATGGATTTCGGATGAATAATGGGGAGCCTCTATCACCTTTTTATAGATTTCGGGTGATGGAGTATTGAACCATGGTTTTGGGAAACCAATGGTATTGGTAAATGGTTTAGGGTTTCTTTTCCTCTTTTTCCTTTTTGAATTTTATTCCCTTTTAATTGATTTTTGGGAATTTTGGGCCCTTTTGGAGGGTTTTTTGGTATTTTTTGAGGAAATTTAATTATTTTGAGGAAAATATTGATTTTGGCCTTTTTGGTGACCATTTGAAGGTTTTTTGAGGTTTTAGAGGCCAAAATGGTAGGAAAAGTGGACAAATGGGTCATGTGACTAGGGAGATGAGCTAGTGAGCATTTTTTGGGTGTTAACAAATTGCCCCCTGATGTGTGAGGGCAGGAGCTCATTGTATGGCCGATAGAAAGCATACTTTCATTTTCTTTTTCTTGGGTTTGTGGAGGAGAGAAGAGGCTGATTGGAGACAGGAACAATGTCCCCATACAAACTGCAATAACTGAACATACATGGCCTCAAAATGAATGAGGAATAATCTCTTATATATGGACGAGGCAGGCATACCCATGCTCATGTCAAGATATACAAAATAATAATAATGAGGTCCAATGTGACTTGAAGAATACATGGAGAACTGTTGTGTACATCATAATGGTCCAGAAGGGACACACAATTGGGATATACTCATGGTCCTGCCATGACTGATCTGAATCACTGATACACTGGAAATGACAATAGTCGCTCTGAATGTGGTACCAGAAGGACTGATGAGCTGCTGGGTCTGAAGGTGTCCAATAACTGGGTGGACTCAATGACTGAGAGTCAAAATATCAATGGTACACTGGACTATATCTGAATAGGGTACTCGAGGAAGCATATGACTGGATGGCTTCCAAATTCTGTCGCCAAGTGCAGCCCAGATATCCATGGGAACATACAACAGGGGGGGTTCCATAATAGAATCACCAATGTGCTAGAGTTAGGGGACATCCGGGGTCTTCGAATAATAACTGAAGGGACCAATACCCTGCACGAATCTCAATGGTGCGATCAAGGTGTTGAATTCGAGCACGAGAGAAACAACCATTCAGAGAGGCACTAAGGACTCCTCTCAAAAATGGTCTGTAGGAACTCACCACCAATGGTGATGAGTCCAAGGCACAGGGACCTTTGGGTCTATCCTCTGGAATAGATTGGATGGCGTCGACAGAGGGAGTCCTGCAACTACCTAGGTAATGATATTTCCTTGATAGGAGCGTGAGGTGTTCAACCAAAAGGTGATAGTACTGAAGGTGGGACTAGCATACTTTGGGGGTGGGGAACAATTGAGGTTTCCAGGTGGGGGGGACTCAAACTTCCTTTGTTCAGAGTATGATGGCATGGTTGAACTAGAAGCATATGAAACTGACTTCTGGTATGGGGATCATAGCTTAAGGGACCAGGGACTGTGACAGCAACGGGAGAGACTCTAAGGGTGACACATCACAGAATACTCCGAACAAAGGAGACCATGTTGGGGAAGCTACCATAATTGTGTGACTAGATTTGATCTGTCATGGCACCAAGAGGCACCATTTGGGGCCTTCTTCGTGGTTTAAGGAGTTTAAAGAAGGGATATAAGGATGCTCAAAATGGTACTGTCATGTGGATTTGTACGAGTCAGGACAGTTCATGCTCGTGAGTGATTTCAATTTTAAGGAGTCTGAAAGCAATAAGAAGACTCTGAAGTGGTGGAATGGTACCGTCTTGTGGATTTATACGAGCCCAAGACAATGCATGCTCGTGGTGGCTTTCAATTTAGAGAGTTTGAAAGCAATAAGAATACTCCAAGGGGGTTCTTTTTCGTGTGTTAGTCTCCAAGGCCCGAAAAAGCATAAAAGGATGCAATGAAGAACTCTTCTAGCCGATGTGACTATAGTATTCCTTTTTCATAATTAGTCTACAAGGTCTAAAAAAGGGTTAAACTTATAACAGGTAGATGTCCTTCAGATACTTTTAGCGAGTATGAAAGGAAGCAAGTTTGCTCGACGATCTTTTCATTCTTTTAGTAGTAAGAAAAGAGCTTAATAGAAACTCCCTAAGTGCCTTTTTCATAAAGGAATTGTTCAGCTTGAAAAAGGCATAAAATTATACCAAACAAAAGTAAAGTCCAAGCAAGGAGGAAGTGCTCAATCAGGGGACAAGTATGTGATCCAAGAACAGTGGTGGGGAGAGGGAACATTGATGGTGCCTCATTGCAGGTTGATGAATGGTGGAAAAATAATGTACTAACTGTAGTATGGATGGAATGGAGAGCTCATGGATGGGCATTGATGCCAAAATTGGTAAAAAATGACAGTGGCCGATGTGGCACGCAAATCGAGGCAGTAAGGTGTATGGAAAAAATGTCAAAAAAATGCTTGGTGGGAGAGAGAAATGATCTCAAGCATCATCACGGGTTTGGAAAACTGATTTCGATGGTATAAAAATCGCCAAAAACTGATAACGACCAATGTGACACGTAAATTGAGGTGACGAAGGGAAGACCTGAAAAATGTGGGGGTGAGAGCGAGAAATGATCTCAAGCATCATCATGAGCGCGAAAAAATGAATTCGAAGATATACAGAAAATCAAAAACTGACAACGGCCGATGTGGCATGCAAATCAAGGTGACAAGGGGCGCGTTAAAAAATGCTCGAAAAAGGGCCTGGTGAAATCTGTGAAAATCCTCACAGCAGATCTGAGAGCTGATGTATACCTCACAAGAAAGATTAAGGTTAAGCAGGAAAATAGAAGAAGAGTGGACACTGCAGTGTAAAAGAGCAGTAGAATTATGATACAATAGAACTCAGATATAAGCATAATAACATCACACACTAATTCATTAATCATAATATGAACAATAAATAATACAATGCTGGAGAGGATTTGAATAACAATGTGGCAATTTGAATTAGCTTGCATGGGCATGGCTTATCCACACTAGGATTCATCATCATCATCAGTGGAGTGTCAATAATACACCACTAGGAGTCCTAATAATCATCAGTGGAGTGTCATCGATACAAAAGTGATTATCAACCAGGTGGCAAACCGAGTCTAACTAAATGTAGTAGGTGTAACACATGCATGGTGCACTAATGTAGTGAAAGAGGCTCGAAGGAGAGTGCAAGAGGAGCTAACTTGAGTCAAAACTGGCAATCTAGTCTCACTGGAGGTCCATCAGAGTGTCTCAGTTAGTAAACTAGTAAATTTGTCCTCAAATCAAAGAACAGATCCACAAATCACTCAGCTAACTGAATTGTAACTGGTGGTAGGTGAGGGAGGGCACCTTTCTCATGTGGCTGGTAAGAGGAGGGTGCATTACTGACTAGGAGGTCTGGAACTGAGCAGAAACAGGCTCTCGGGGCTAGTAAACAAAGCTTTAGGTGCGGGGAGACACCAACCTGATGACTGGGATGCATGCAATTGCATGCCTGCATGTAATTGCATGACTGCATGCATGACTGAAATGCAAAATAATGAAAATGTTGGTAGGAATAGGATGGAGTATAAGAATATCCTAACACCCCCCCCCCTTAATCCATCCTGGGGCCTAGTAACTGAGACCAAAGGTCACCAAATACAATGAATAATAAATAATAGTCCATAAACCTAGGAAATGGGGAAAACCTCATGGGAAAAATACCCCCCCTCAAAATAGACTGTAGGGCATACCAAAATAAATGCTTCAAACTCAAGTAGGTGTGATGCTTGGTCATATGTCTAGAGGTATATTCTTCTTGGGAAGAAGTGGATCATGGTAAAAAAGCATGTGCTTGTACTTGCTCTTCAGATCGAATGTGATGAGAACAAATCCAGAGGTATGAAGATGATCCCGGAACCTGTGATTCGAATCAGCTGAGGTAGGATCAAATCCATGAATCTGTAGATATTCTTTTGTTTTCTCCTTTGAACCATCATAGGTGAGATTATTCCCAAAAGAACCATCACATGATAGTGATTGCTTGGAATCCAAATCAGATCCAAGACTTGAAAAACAGTTTCTTGAGATTTCCTTTGAACCATTAGAGGTGAGATCAAAACCATGAAATGCATGAGAAATTATCTCAAGCGAATGGAAATGCCCTACATCTTCAATAAAATTCTGAGAGCATGTACAAATGATATTATAGTAGTACATAAGAGGTGAGTGATCAAGGTGAGGGAATGCATTACCTCCAATTGGTGATTTAACCTACGAAACATTCATGAGATCATCATTATGCAAACCAATAGACTCTTGTGCAAGAGAGGATTAAAGAACCTCTATAGTTTCTAGAGTGTGAGATGGCACATAATTCGAAATAGAAGATATTGAGAGCATGAGTGTGGAATCTGCAAGTTCTTCTTCTTTGTGGACAAATTCATTATGAGATATGTTTGATAATGATTCATTATCAGAGAGACCATCAAGGAGGGAGAATGCATCAATGAGCTTGCTCTCGAAATGGTTTAGACCAATCCCTTCATTCTCTTTGCCAAATATTTCATCCAAATGGGCCCATAGCTCTTTTGGAGATTCAACAGAAAGGAAGTGGGTTACCATGCAACAAGACATAACATACATCATTGCTGCATAGGCTCTGTCACCTTCATTTAGCCAATCATTCTCTTCTTCAGAGGATTCAAACTCTCTTTCAAAACAATAATCAAAGAGACCATGTCTCTTCAAATGTGCTATCATCTTTGGTTTCCACTCATCATAGTTGAATGGGGAAAGAGGAGGAATTCCTTCCAGATTCATGGAAGCTGTTTCAGAAGACCTGCAAAAAACAATAGAAAATGTCTGCAACTGCTACTGCTGCAATAGTGCAGAAACTGTTGCAACTTCTGCACTCAAAATCTTGATAATAACCTGCAAAAAACTCTCAGGAATGTAGATAGACAATACTCTCAACAGGTTCTGATACCGTGTGAAAATCCTCACAGCATATCTAAGAGCTGATGTATACCTCACAAGAAAGATTGAGATTAAGCAGGAAAATAGAAGAAGAGTGGACAATGCAATGTAAAAGAGCAGCATACTTATGATACAATAGAACTCAGATATAAGAAGAATAACATCACACACTAATTCATTAATCATAATATGAACAATAAATAATACAATGGTGGAGAGGATTCGAATGCCAAGGTGGCAATTCAAATTAGCCTACATGGGCATGGCTTATCTGCACTAAGATTCATCATCATCATCAGTGGAGTGTCAACAATACACCACTAGAAGTCCTAATCATCATTAGTGAAGTGTCATCAATACACAAGTGACTGTCAACCACGTGGAAAACTGAGTCTAACTGAATGTAGTAGGTGTAACACATGCATGGTGCACTAATGTAGTGAAGGAGGCTCAAAGGAAGGCATAAGAGGAGTTGAATGGAGCTAGAACTGGCAATCTAGGCTCACTGGAGGGCCATCAGAGTGCCTCAGTCAGTAAACTAGTCAATCTGTCCTCAATTCAAGGAACAGATCCACAAATAACTCAACTAACCGAAGTGTAACTATTGGTATGTGAGGGAGGGTGCCTTTCTCATGTGGCAGGTGAAAGGAGGGTGCATTACTGACTAGGAGGGATGGAACTGAGCAGAAACAGGCTCCCAGGGCTAGTAAACTAAGCTCTAGGTTCTAGGAGACACCAGCTTGATGACTAGGATGCATGCAAAAATGCATGCATGAATGAAATGAAAAATAATGAAAATGCTGGTAGGACTAGGATGGAGTATAGGAATATCCTAACAAAATCGAGAAACCGACTCGACCACCATGAAGGTCTCGTCGTGTTGAATCTAGTGGTATCAATGGTTTGGAAAACGGACCTCGAATGACTTTGGGATGGTTAAAATTGGTCAAATGTCTATAAATAGTAAGTGGACCCATGGTGACATGTGTCATTTGTACGGTTGAGTTTGACAGGAGAATTGAGTGATCCAGAGGAGATTTGGTGTTTGTGGGAGAACCAACCGGCAGATCTTCACTCAGCGAGTTGTAGGTAACTCTCTGAGCTGTAACCTTTGATGTTATTTGATTTCGAGGGGGGGGGGGGAATGTGGTCCTCGGGGGCGGTGTATCGGCCACATGGTGTGACCAAGGTGGCATATTGCTGGTTCAGGGGAAATTTGCGTGCTCCGGATCGCGACTGTGTCCCCCACAGTCGTGGTCTCGAACTGCGACTATGACTCCTACAGCCGCAATCTCGGACCACGACTGTGGCTCCCATAGCCGCAATCCAAGACCGCGACTGTGGATCTCATAGCCGTGATCTGGGAACGTGGCTGTGGCTCTCACAACTGCGATCCAGGAACGGGACTGTGGCTCCCACATCTGTGATCTAGGAACTCGACTGTGGCTCCCATAACCATGATACAGGAACGCGACTGTGCCTCCCATAGCAGCGATACAGGCATGCGACTATGGCTCCCACAGCCGTGATCTGGAGAGTGAATGTGGGCCTCAAAATGTGTGCTGAGATACCATTTTGTTGGTGCACCAATATGGGGGGATTGATGATTTATTTGATGGGACTTTGATGGTATTTCATTGTGTGATTGGCAGGATGTTGAGGGTGCAGTGGAGAGAGCGTGAGATACCGTCGAACCTGATGAGGCTCATCTAGCAGGATCATCGAGTACAGGGGACTTTTGCACTGTGCGGGCAGCTAAAGTTTGCACAGGTGACCCTTATTCATTCAATGTCTCTATTGTTGAACATGTTAGTCGAGTGTTGGGAGCCGAACATACAGGCATTCATGGTCCAAGGTGAGAGACTGGATCTCACCCTAGCAGATGTATACTTCTTGAATGGATTTCCCTATTTGGGTAGGGTGGGGGATACGTAGCCTCGGAGGTCAGTGGATGTGGTCATGGAGAACATGCTGGAGAGGCATTGTCTTTCGGGGTCCTATGTGCATAGGAATGCACTGATGGTGTGTGATTTGCAGGCTCCAGAGACCCGAGCGATCGCATGCGTGGTGCATGTGTTGGGATCGCAGGCGCCCCACCGTGTGTAGGGAGTGCAGATGCAGATGATTGAGCGGGTGCTGGAAGGGACCTATTTTTCTTGGGGTTAGATGTTCCTCACCTGTGTTCAGCTAGAGCTTATCAAGGCGAGGCAGATTTGGGGGGAGTTTTGTTATGGTGCTTTCCTATGTTGTTTCATTTTTTAGCAGATTCCTACACTGTGGCCTCGCGTGCCAATTCGAGATGGAGAACTAAGGGAGACACGAATGGTGCAGTGGGGGGAGATGATATTGCGCCGTGGTGGTGGGGACGTGGGCCAGTATTTTATGACAGATATTTTCAGGCAGTGGTTGCAGATGCCGGTTCTGTTCGATGACTATCCGTACTGGGATATGGACCACTGGGGGGATCCTGAGCTGTCGTGGCCTCATGGACAGGTTTGGGGGCCATATGGTACGTATGTGTTTTGGTATCTTTCTGATCACATCATGTTTTATTTTTGCTTGACAGTCTATGATGACAGTTATATATGTTTGATGATGCTGACCTTCCTGGTGTTTATTTGTGTAGATAGGGGACCATAGCCACCATCGGGGCATCGGTACCACAGAGGTTGCATAGTGATGGAAGCTCCTCCTGCTCAAGGGGAGGTCTTGCGACGTGACGACGATGGTACACTGGGGCCCTTACGGACCAGTTTTGATTGGTTGTTGGTTGAGGTGGAGGATGAGGGTTAGCTGGACTTGGACCCCGAGCTTCTAGATGTGTGTTACGATGCTCCACGGGAGTGGAGATCTATCCTGATGTAGGTTGCTAGATTGGGAGCAGAGAGGAGAGCTCGGGACTGGTTGGATGCTCATGAGGATGATGAGGAGGAGCTGGAGGAGGAGGATCCAGAGGATCTAGAGGAGGAGCTAGAGGAGGAGGATCCATAGGAGGAGGATCCAGAGGAGCTAGAGGAGGAGCAGGGGGAGGATGAGTCAGTAGCAGAGACAACAACTGCAAGTGATGATGAGGACACGGATCAGGGTTACGACTCTCATTAGGAAGTTCATGGGACTACCCCCAATGCTTGGGGGCATTCGAGATGTTTTGTATATTCGGGTTGTATGTATATGGCGAGGATGCTCTTGGGGCTCCTTGATGTATTTTTGTATAGTTGGGTTCTGATACCACTTATGACATTTTTATGACGATATGGTATATATATTTATGCACATGGAGGCATTTGTTGATGATGAAGTCTCGTATGCACGTGGATGCACATTTTAGTGTTGCTTGTATTGTGTTGCATGTGGATGCAATTTTTATGTTGTTTATATGCACGTGGATGCATTTGTTGTGTTTTGTATGCCCGTGGAGTTGTTTTTTATGGTGATGATATGCACATGGATGCAGTAATATGATGGACTCTTTTTTTATTGTTTTTATGGTTTTTTAGATGCCTATATGATGTTATGATGATGGTTAATGTCCTACATGGTTTGGTTGATGTGCCAGTCTAGAATGTTGTTAGCCATTTGATCTGCCACACTATTTTGATTTCTTGGGACATGAGTAAATGTAATGGATTCAAACTGTCTGATAATTTGTTTAGTGCATAGGAACTTTCTAAAGATGCATGGATCGCATACCTGGTTACAATTTTTGAGTTGGGCGACAAGAAGCTGGGAGTCTAGGAGCACATGAAGGTGACTTATACCCATCTGGAGGGCAGCAATCAAGAGATCGGTCACAGCATTGTACGCAGCCTGGTTATTAGTGGGAGCACCTATGCAGACTCCATCGAGGTGAATCAACTCATGTGAGGGGGAATAAAGTACCCATGCTGCAGAGGCGAGATTTGGAGACCAACGACTTGCACCGTTGGAAAAGCCAACATAGTGAAGTGGAACGGGATCCATCTATGGTCATGCAGGGAAAACAAAATGTAAGGTCTTGGATGATGAAAGTGAAAAAATAATCAAAATTGTACAACATGGACTGCTGTGTCCAAAAAGTGCTAAGGGTAAAAGTGTTTGAGATAAAACCCATTAGGGGGGTTGAACAGGGGGTTTCCTTCCGAATTGGTCATAATGTATGCCTTGTGTCCAAGGTAGGTGTGCACAATGTATGGGCCTTGCCACATCGATTCAAACTTTCCTTTACCCATTTTATCATGGGATTGGTCATAAACGAGTATAAGGTCTCCTTCACGGAAGGCGCATGGGTTAAAATGCTTATCGTAGTTGGATTTGGAGCGGCTCTTCGCGGCCTCAATAGTTTGAAGGGCTGCATAGCAGTCTTCGTCAGCCTGCTCCAACAGAATTAAGCGTTGTTTAAGTGGTGAGGTATCCAGGAGGAGTTCGATAGTGATGTGCAATGCTAGGATCTATCACTCAACGGGGAGCACAGATTCAACTCCGTGGACCAAATGAAAAGGGGTAAAACTGGTGGCAGTCTTGGTGGACGTACGGTGAGACCATAATGCGGGAAACAACATATGATGCCAATTGGACTTAGGTCGGTCAACGGTGCATTGAAGGATTTTCTTCAAGATTTTTTTAATGGCCTTGACTTGGTCGTTCCCTTGGGGGTAGTAGGCAGATGCATATTGATGTTTGAATTCTAGGAGAGTTGACAACTCTCACCAGATAGCATCTTCGAAATGAAAGCCATGGTTGGAGATGAGCTGCTTGGGGACTCCAAAATGAGAGATTACATGGTTAGAAAAGCAGCAGGCTGTAGTGTCGGATTTGTAGTTGAAGGTAGGCATGGCTTTGGACCATTTGGTAAAGTAGTCGATGGCTACAATGATGTACTTATGGCCATTTACGAAGGGAGGATTACATTCCATGAAGTCAATGGCCCATTTGCAAAACGGACCAACGGTGACGACCGAATGAAGGGGGGCGAGGGGTTTCGTTGCCTTGGGGGCAAAGAGATGGCAGTTGCGGAAATGTTTGACTACTGTGATATAGTCAGTAAATAGTGTGGGCCAAAAGTACCCTGCGTGGATCACCTTTTGGGTAGTGGCCATTCCAAATAAATGGCCACCACAGGATCTGTTATGATAGTTGTTGAGAACTTGTTATGCTTCATCTTGTGTGAGGCAATGTCGCAAAATGGTGTCGACACCACGTCGATATAAGAATTTCCTAGGAGAAGATAACGGGAGGCATGTTGATAGATGTGACAGCATTCATTGCGATCAATATCACGTCGAAACTTTTGAGTACAGAGGTATACCAAGATGTCACCGTACTAAGGGTCGTCTAACGAGATGATAAACAAATGGTCGTGAGGTAAATTAGTAATGATCGAGGGTGATGGTGAGAGGGATGGTAAATCCATCATGAATTGGGAAAGCCTGAGGGCTTTAGTACTCTTGGGGGTTGTGAATGTCAGGTCGTACTCTTGTAGGATGATGACCCATTTAGCGACGCGGCCTTGAAGAAGGCGGCGCTTCAAGAGGTAGACCATGGGGTTGGAGTCTTTGTCAACTGTAGTGTGACTCATAAGGATGTAGTGTCACAACTTTTGTATTGAAAAGACAACGATGAGGGCCAGTTTCTCTTCATATGGGTAATGTAGCGGTGGAGCTGATAAGGTCTGGCTCACATAATAAATGGCATGCTCTTAATGAGTAGAATATTATTGAACAAGAACCCCCAAAACGACATAATCAGATGCTGAAACGTAAAGGATGAAGTCCTTTGAGAAATCCAGAGGGGAGATCATTGGTGACTATGTGAGAGATTTCTTAAGGTCCTCGAAATCCCCCTGCGCTTGGTCATCCCACACAAAAGGGATGTGGGTGCGGAGAAAATGTTGGAAACCATGAAATGTCGTGGTGTAATCGAGGATAGAGTGGAGGAGGAAATTGGATTTCCCCTGAAGGCTCTGTAACTGTCATAGTGTTCGTGGTGATGGGAGGTCTAGGATGGCCTAGAATTTTAAAGGATCTACAACAATTCCTTTCTGGGAAACGATGAAGCCTAACAACCGGCCTGCCGGAATGAAAAATACACACTTGAGTGGGTTCAAGCGAATTTTATACTTGCGACAACGCAGAAAGACTTGTTATAGGTCGTTCATGTGGTCATACCATTTCTTGGATCGATCCGTGAGGTCGTCGAGGTATACCAAGATGATGTTAACAAAGTCATGAAAATAGTAAGACATGGCCTGCTGGAAGGCAACACCAGCATTTTTAAGACTGAATGGCATGACGTGATAGGCGAAGGTGCCCCATGGGGTGGTGAAGCTACTCTTGTATCGATCTTCTTTATGAATTTGAATTTGATTGTACCCAGAGAAACCATCCATGAAAGATAGTGTCTCGTGCCCCGCATAGGCATCGATTAGTTGGTCGATAAATGGCATGGGGAAGTTGTCTTTGGGACAGGCGTGATTAAGGTCACAAAAATCGGTGCAAACATGGATCATGCCTTGTTTTTTATTGACAGGTACATGATTGGATACCCAGGTAGTGTAGGCGATGGGATAGATAAATCCCGCTTTCCACAGTTTTTCAATTTCATCTTTGACGGCGGGGAGTTTGGATGGGTGATTGGGTCTTTTCTTCTAGCCAACAAGTGGGATGTTCGACCAAGTGTCAATATGGTGTTTGATAGTGGCAGGATCTAAACCCGGCATCTCGGTGTAGGACCAGGCGAATATGTCACAAAACTCTTGGAAGAGTTTCTTGTACTCCTCGATTTCATACTCCATACAGGAAGCACCTAAGTTAATGAGCTCAAGTTGGCCACCCAGGCGAGAGATGTCGACTTGTATAGTGGGTGAAATGTTTTCCATGTTTCCTTCCTCAAAGGCATCAAGAGCTAGGATTGGATCTTTAAACCAGTCAACCTTGGATGGAAGGAAATATTTGGACTCGACAGTGAACTGGGTTGTCATGGAGGTGGTAGACTCCTCGAGGATGAAATACGAGCGATGGTACATATCATCCTAGGGGTAGTCAGGTGTGGTGAGTGCTTCGAGGATCTCTTCATCACTATGGAAACACTGTGTCCAAATCGCTTGACTGGGGTGCGCTAGCGGTGGATATCATGTAGATGGTATTAATTTCTTTCGAGGAGGAAGATGTTGGGGGATAAATTTCCTCAATGGTAGGAGGGGATATCTCTAAGTCAGAATGAGTTAGTTCATAGAGTGCCAATCTGTATTCCGGGAGATCGAGGAAGTGATGCGAGTAATGGTTGTAAATACCACATACTGCATAAGGGTGATTGGTGTGCAATGATTTATCACGGGGCTTGGGGGTAAGGTCAAGTTTGATGATCAGGATGTTGGGATCGTCATCTAATGTTTGCATGTGTTCCTGAAGTGCTAGTAGGTTTGGACATTGATGGGTAGCATGGCCCAAATCGTCACACAAAGAACATTTGAGGGGAGTACAAAATGGTGTAGGATTCTTTGTTGGCTTTGGTGCAGGTGGGGCAGTGTAAGTTTGTGGACCCTTGCCCCCACTATGGCGAGGTGGAGATTGTGCACTACCTGATGTTGATGTGGTTGCCAACCCTAGAGGTGGGTGGTTTTTCACGGTATTAGGTTGAACCGGTTGTGAAATAACATTTGGTGTCGAGGTAGGACTTGGGGTGGGTAGATACCACACAGGTAGTCCTAATGTTAACCCGAGAAGGTTTAGTGTAGCCATTATTGGGGTGCTAGCTGCTCCTGATGGGGGGAATAGGAATGTGATAGTATGGATAGGTGTGGCTCTGACATGACTGGGAATTGATGGGGGCTGTTGGGTGGGTGTCTGAGTATTGTGTGAGAGGGTGCACAAATAAGATATCTCAGTTGATCGTGAAGGAGGCGGAATGGATTGGAACGTGGAAGTCATGGGTGTATCTACGTATATCCCGGGTCTGACTGTGGAGACCAATGATGTAGGTGCATTGTGAATAGGTTGTTCAACCATGGGGAGAATGTTTTCGGGTGTGACGGGGGATTTGGGATCGTAGTACATAAGTTGGTCGATATTAATCACACATCCTTCATGGGGGAACATCATGATGCAGAAAAATGAGGAAGTGACAACCTTCATGGCATACATGTAACTACGTCCAAGTAAGAGGTTATAATCAAGCTGGTCAGTGATGACCTCTATGTCGATAAGTATTTTTTTTCCTGCTAACTGGATATGAACATTGGAAAGGAGGCCTTGTGGTTGTGCTGAGCGGCCATTGTAAGCTCGTAATGTTGTGGTGGATTGTTGTAGTGTAGGCGATCCAAGCTTCTGCCAGACGAAAGTCAACATAACGCATGTGGAGGCACCTTCATCGATGATGCATCAGTGGATCACAAGATTCTGAATGGATACAAAGACTTGAAATGCTAATGTGGAAGCCGTGCATGGTTCAGATTGGTCTAGGTTGAATGTCATCATTGGTGAGTCAGAAGGGTCAATGGTGCTATAAAAGAGTCTTGCGTTGGGCAAGACAATTCTTTAGAACCTCTAAGGTTGACATAGTTGCAGTAGATTGGGCTAAGTCATCCACAATGTTGTAATTAGAGGTGGCACGAGAGTTAGGATTATTATTGATTCGACGTAGTGGGAACCGAGGGGCTTTGGGGACCCCATCTAACGGTACATTAGGTATGCGTAATGGCTGATCAATGGGAAGAGAGTTGGTGGATTTATTGGCTGGGATGGCTTTAGAGGTGGAGCCATATTGATTTCGACATGTTTGTAGGTTGACATCTGCCAAAGACATCATTAAAAGGTGGTGAGTACTTGATTCCATGGGTTGATCAGTTGGTGCAACATAAGTAACGTGATGCTGAGGTGTCGTGGTTCCTTGAGGGGAAGCCAACGATTGATTGTTCACCACTCCTTGCAAGGGTAAAGGATTCTGCAGTACCAGGGGTTGTGCTTGAGGTGGTGGGGGGTTGGGTGGCGTCAGCAATGCCTCGTGCCCCTAGAATTGGGCGTCATTGGTCCAAAGTTGGCACGCTTGTTGTAAATGGGGACAAGTGTGTGTATATTGGTTGTATACCCCGCATATGGAACAAGGGTGGTTTGTTCATAAATTGGGGTTCTTTCCTTGTTTTGGTTGGTGATCAGGGTTTTGGTTGGCAGGAGCGGCGTTGTTATTGTTTGTAGGATTAGGTGGCTGGCTGCCTTGATCCTAAGGTTGTTTGTTTCCACGGTTGCATCCTCTTCCACGGTTTTGTTGGCCTTGTTGATTACATTGGGTATTCTCGGTTTGTTGCGGGTTTTACTGCGCATACACTTTCCCTTGAGCGGCAGGGGGATTTTGAGGTTGTGCAGCTGTCGGAGCATGCTATGGTGGGTAATAAGCGGGAGGGGCTTGAGGTGGTCTAGGTGCTGGTACCGATTGTGGTTGTTTATAAGTCTGAACGACTAGAGGTTGGGTTGCTACAGGCGCTACCAGTTGCGAGTAATAAGCCGGTGGGGCTTGAGAGTGGGCAGGAGCATGTGCAACCTACTGATGGTAATATGTAGGAGGTGAAACTAGAGGGATGTATGCTGTAGGTACGTGACCGTAACACTGTGGTGGACATGAGGGTCCATGGGTGTGATGAGCGTGTGCTGTGGGAGCATATGAATTTGTAGCTCCAGAGTGGGACGTAGCTCGTGAAAGGTTGGGGCCAGTATTATTGCGCATAATTGTAAAAGGTTGTTTGTGTGATGCAACATGTCCAATGATGCCATCGATGACATGGGATTCCCTTGGTGCATTGTTCTGAGAGGAATCACCATAGGGAGCATCAGGTAAAATGGTATATAAGTAGCCAGATTGGGTGTAGATGAGGTCAAACTACTAGGCTTCTAGAATAGCTTCTTCTTTAGACTGGGGTCGTTCGGATGCCACATCCTTGGCAATATTTGGAAGGAGAGACTTTAGAAACCAATCTAGGAAGATATGGTCATCTAACTTAATCTTGCACAAGCTTCGGCATTTACGCCACTCATGAATGTGATCAATGATGTGGGTGGCCGTGTCCTATCTACAAGATAGTAGGATCTCTACTCCCACGTCGTAACATATGGGCAACTGAAAGAACTGTAGAAAGGTTAAGGCGAGGGATGTAAATGTGGATTAGGTCCCATGAGGTTTCTCAATGTACCACTTAGCTGCAGAGCTAGTAAGGTTTCGTTGTAACAGGCGTAGGAGGATGGAGTCATCCACTATGGAGTTGGAGGAACACCATAAATGGAAAGATATGATGTGATTCTGGGGATCCTCACTTGCCTTTCCATCAAACTTAGGGATGTCTAATGGGATTTTGGTAGGCATATGAGGCCAAATGGGGTCATGCCAGATAGGGTCATTCATCAATCTGGCCAGGTCAGGAAGGTTGAGGCTATCCATGAATGGAAAACTGGCAGAAGTATGTGACATGATCGCTGGGGCGTATGTGCTAGCAGTGGTGCCTATGGTAGGGCTAGTTCCCCCAATGGAGAGAGCAGTGGTATAAGTCACGATGGGGGTCGTGGGGCCTCTAGTCATAAGTGGTTGTACTGTGTAAGAAGGGCATGTGCCCCCAGTGTGTGCAACGAGAATATGAGTCGGGGATATTGGGACCCCCAAACAGAGGTGTGGAGATCGTGTGGGAAGGGCCTACGCCTCCAAGTGTACCATGAGTCATTGATGGGGCGGTAGTGGGTCTAGTAGTTGTTGGGATTTGAGTGGTGATAGGGATAGTAGGTGTGGGTCCTACCGATGGCATACCTAGGGTGCGAGCGGTCGTGGTGGTTGGAGCAGTGGTTTTCCATCCACCGACAACCCCTCCAATGAATGGGTTGGGATTCATGTCAGTCATGGGGCTAGATGGAGGTGTGTATATAGTATTTTCTGATTCTGCCTCAGAGTCAAATGTGAAATAGGGGGTGTCGGAGTTAGGTGACAAGGCTCTATGCCTATGATGAGTGGTGTCAAGTGATGAGGCTCTACGCCTGTGACGAGTGGTGTCAAGTGAAACGTGTTGCGGGGGCTCGCCCCAGAAGCGCCGAGAACGTCTCGGGGACTCAATGGTGATAGAAAGAAAAGCTCAAAAAATCCTAAAGCAACTGTGTGTGTAGAAGGAGAGTGCAAAAAATATGACACTTAGTCCAAAAACAAGCTCAAAACACTCACTATAACACCTGTGCTATGGTAAGTGGAGCAACAAGAAAAGGTGGTCAGAATACCAACAAGCAAACAACTCCTAATAAAGAAAAAATAGTGTACTCGCTAAACAAGGGGGAGGTAAGGGAGCATGCAAACACATAACTAAAAGGTATGTTGGCTCCAACTAGACATATCCTCTGCAAGGTGATGAAATCCAAGTCATAAATTACACAAAGCAGAACCAAATGGCTAAGGATATCCTCCTACCGAGAGGGACTCCAGGTAAAAGAATCCTAGAGAATGGCAACTAGGATACCCCATTCATGGTACGTCTAGAAAAAGCATTCACCATGTCAGTCCTTTGGTCACTACACCCCAAATATTGGAATTAAACGAGTAGGTGTCCTTCGGAACTAGGTGGAGTGCGACATTCCACATAGTCCTTCGAAACCAGTCTCACGACTTTCCCTCCTAAGGGAGAGGCCTTTTTTCTACAAATTAGTGTATAACTGTACCAACAAGTAATAGGGGATTTTGGTACCCTAAAGGAAAAATTCTATGTCTCAATTGTAAATGACCGAGGGGTATTATTTGGATGCCTATCCCCCTGTCCTACCTAACTACAATGTTCTTTCGTGTTCCCCAAGTGGGGTTAAAAAGTTGGTTGAGTTAAGTAATTTTTTTGGCTCACTTGAATTAAGGTGATAGAGTGTGTGTAAGTGAGATGATGTACCTATCAAAATGCCATGCTTGGGAAACTCTCTAAAAAATGTAAAAACTGAAATTTAACTGCAAATGCTAGAATTTAACTGTAAATGCTTAAAATTTTCTTTTCAATGTAAATGCTGAAAAATCTGTAAAATGGTAAAGTGAAGCAAATAACATAAAAACTCAATTAGTATCTTGGGCTATAGGAAAAATAGGGGGCTATGAGGGCGCAGGAAGAGATGCAGAAAAATCTAGGCCAAAATGGGTGAAAAACTCAAAAAAATAGATCGCGAGTTTCGAGCCGAAACTGGGGGTCTGGAACTCGACATTCTGGTCGAAACCTGTAGCCTGGATTGCGGGTTTTAGGGCTGGAGTATGCAGGCCAGATCGAAGGTTGAGTGCTGTGATCTGTTGTCTGGGTCGCAGCTTCGACTCTGAGGTCTGTAGTCTGGGTCGCGGGACACAGGGAAAAAAATGCTGTGATTGGGGTCGCGGGACACAGGTAAAACACAGTGGTCGGGGACACGGGACATATGGAAAATGCAGTGATATGGGCCACAGGAAACAAGGAAAACGTTGCGATATCGGCCGTGGGACATAGGGAAAATGCTGCAATATCGGCCGCGGGACACAGGGAAAACGCAGCGATCTGGGCCTTGGGAATGGGATAGGGTTCTGTGGTCAGGACCGTAATAGGGAGATCAAAATACGTGATCGGGGTCGTGGGAAGAGGCTGGGAACCTGCAATCTGGGTTGCAAGTTAGGGACGAACAATCGTGATCCGAAACGCAACTGTGGGGTGAAAAACAACATTTTCCAGCGCGGAAATGGCTGTTGAAAACAATGGCCAAACAAAAAAAACCAGAATAACAAATAAAACAAAAAACCTCAATAAAATTTTAACCAGAGATTCAAGAAACTAGTGGAGTTGCCAAAAATTGTGGCTAGGGTTTTCACCCTAGCATGTGTAGATGAGCACCTACTAAGGAGAATGAAATACTTAGTAGCAGTTCAAGAAAATAGTAAAAAACCTAATGCAAAATAGTATAAACTAATCTAACATGTGCATGGGCGTTAATAAAACAATGTAGTAACTAGTAAAACATTCATATTTTTTCATGTAAAACAAATATCCAAGAGATTGATATCTTTTTATTCAATAAAAATGGAGTTATACATGAAAGGTTACCTCAATGATGAGGTTGGTTGAGCTTGAGCAGCCGTAGGGACGAGTTGCTCCAATGCTCCAATGGTTCCTTCTCTTCTCCAAATGCAATGGGGATTGGCCCAATGGCTCACTCAAATGATGAATCTAAGCACATATGGTGGGCTTAGGGTTTCGGGAGTGATTTCAGCAGCATGAGGGTAAGATGGATTGTAGATGAATAATGGGGAGCCTCTATCACCTTTTTATAGATTTTGGGTGATAGAGTATTGAACCATGGTTTTGGGCAACCAATGGTATTGGTAAATGGTTTAGGGTTTCTTTTCCTCTTTTTCCCTTTTTTTCCTTTTTTGAATTTTATTCCCTTTTAATTGATTTTTGGGAATTTTGGGCCCTTTTGGAGGGTTTTTTGGTATTTTTTGAGGAAATTTAATTATTTTGAGGAGAAAAAGATTGATTTTGGCCTTTTTGGTGACCATTTGAAGGTTTTTTGAGGTTTTGGAGGCTAAAATGGTAGGAAAAGTGGACAAATGGGTCATGTGACTAGGGAGATGAGCTAGTGAGCATTTTTTGGGTGTTAACACCTACATAATTGGAAATGAGGTTGGAAAGTGAAAACTACTTGGTCTCACCAATAGACCCCAAATCTTTAACTAAGGAGTAATTGATGTTTTTAATATGTTAGAGTAATTGATGTTTTTACTATGTTAGAGTAATTGATTTTTTTAATATGTTAAAAATATTTATTGTTGGATGAATGTATTATTTGTTTTGGGAAATAAATTTTGACTATCCTTTCCATATACTCAGTTAATTATTTTAAGTAAAAGAAAATAAGATTTAAAATTGACTATTTTCTTTTGATAAGAGTATAAATACAATTAAATAAATATAAGTAAAGGGTTGATATGATTTAATTAATTTTGCTAATTATAAAATTATGTTAAAATTTGATAAAATTTGTAATTTTGTATATCATTAAATTTTACCAAATTATATTGAATTTAGAAATTCATATTCATGAATATGGTTGTTGGGATTGAAGGAAAATATGTATACACATTGTTTTGAAATCAATGTTTCAGACTTTATTCAGATGATTCCATCATCATTTTTTTAAATCAATGTTTCAGACTTTATTCAAATGCTTTAGACTGTATTCAAATGTATCATCAAATATATCAAAGATTAAGATGAATTCTTCCTCCTCCTCTGATCCTTTCCTGTACAAACAATTTTAACCAAACTTTATAAGAGGTGGTCCTTTTCTAACTTTAAATTTTTTTAAACATAATATGCTTACAGTTAAACAAGTCTTCCCAAGGATCATGGTTCCTCTTCCTTCCCATTATCATCAACTTCATGCTTTGTATATAAATCATTAACCAAAGTTATAATAGGTCATGTGCATTAAAAATATTATATATTCAGTATCGCTGAAAAATTGAGAGTACTTACCATTTTTTAAATAATCTTTCCATACATAATTTAATGTCATGATCATGTTCCCAAAATAATTTTTCCCACCAATTTCTATTTCCAACTATTACATTCAATCTCAATAGCTTCTCCATTCCAGTAGGAAATCTTGTTAAAGATGGGCAATTATATATCTTCAAGACATGGAGTTTGGGGAGTTTTTTTTCATTCCACACTTCATTGTTGAATAATTCTGCCATGCTTTTCAATAAAGGAAAGTCTTGCAAAACTAACTTCTCTAACACTTGAAATCCACTTGGCCTGATAGAGATTCCCACTCCCAACTCCTTCAATTGAGACAAAGAAGACAACTTTAGCAACCTCAGATTTGGAAATAATTCTAAAGTCGAGAGTTCCATGAGCTGCTGGAAATAATATAATGTTACCTTTTCAAGGTGTTCAAAATTAAAAATGGAACTGGGAATACTTAACCCGTGGTAATACCTCATGTATAAACCCTGTAGCTTCTTCATCTCCTGCATGTCCTTAGGAATTTCTTCTATTAAAGTGTGTAATAATGGGTTGAAACTCAACCATAGATGTTTCATCTCTGACCAAGTCTTCAATATGCCTTCTCTAATTATTGACTTTCTTCTAGATTTCATTATTACTTTTATAGCCAACTGCATAAGATTTTTGTGACCTTTCAAGCTCCAAATACTTGCAGGTGACAGAGCTCTCACTCTTAATCTCAGAATTAACCATAAATACAACATGCTCAATTTCGTAAGTTTAGAAATTCCACGCCGAATCATCCCTATAAAGCTAGGCGATGTAGATAAATGATTAGGTAGGTATTACTAATAATTCATTTAGGTTCCTACAAAGAAGACATATCCATCGGGCAATTTTCTAATGGGGAGACAACTTAATGTAAGAAATTCAAGCATTTTGAGCTTCCCCAGATAAGTTGGGATTGAATACATTCGTGTGTTAGATAGATCGAGAATGTTGGCCATGGAGATTATGGAGCCCTTCTTTCGCGGGATCATCACCCGAGCCATGTGTTAAATTACCAACATTACTCCTCTCACGTTTACCCTCATTACACGATCGAATAGCTCCATATCATACTACTACGCTTGCAATACAATACTAGTTCCTTACTAATATTTTAAATACTTATTTCTGAGTTATGCTCTACTTATTTTCTCAAATTTAATAGAGATGAAATAGCTGGTCGAAAAATTATAATGATCCAAACATCAGTTCAATACAATTTCAAGTGCATAAAATCCATTTACAAGGAAACTGAATTACTATACTTAACAACAATAAAAATGAGAATCAAGGTTGAGTTAAAAGAAATATACTGTTGTGGTTCTCCAACTTTCGAATGCCAATAAGTGAATCTACACTTTCCTCAACACCTAGCCATTTTTTATCTGTGTTTTCGGTGATGGCTCTACTATTTTGTGAGGTTTGAATGATGGTTGTGTTGTTCTGCGAGGGTTGTTCAGGCTGTAAAACAATACTAGAAGCAAGGATCCACCATATCATATTGGTGAACTACATAATTTGTTTAGCAAAAATCTGTATGTAAAAGCCCAATTCTTTTTTACCTCCAAAAAAATCATAACCAACTTTATTTCCTTTCATAAAATCAAATAAAAACAGTTTCTAGATATGAAAAATAGTAATTAAAAAAACAATATAAAATAGAAATTTGATAGAAATTTGAGAGAAAATGTTGCTATCGTCTTAAAAAATTAAGAAATTGTCTTAATATAAATTTGAGACAATTTCTTTAAAAATCGTCTTAAATATGTTGTCTTAAAAATTCCTAAAATATATAAAAACAATCTAAATTAGAATTTAAGACAAAATGCTAATTTTGTCTTAAAAATCATCTTAAACATCCCTCTTAAAAAATTAAGAAATTGTCTTAATATAAATTTGAGACAATTTCTTTAAAAATCGTCTTAAATATGTTGTCTTAAAAATTCCTAAAATATATAAAAACAATCTAAATTAGAATTTAAGACAAAATGCTAATTTTGTCTTAAAAATCGTCTTAAACATCCCCACCTTGTAGTAGTTTCATTATTGACTTTCTTAAACGTTGAAATGTTCAACTTTATGTCCTTATTTAAATATATCCCAACTCAATGGGAAATTCTTTCACCTAATAAGCACATAAACAAGATAAATACCCATGTGGTCTCTTGGTTTCTCAAATCCATAACAAACATTAGAATAATAAATAAAATGGGACTAATTCTTTTGGATGAAATTATTTTTGTTTGAAGCGAGGGGCTTCCAAATGAAAAATCATTATTCACGTGAAACATCCTAATGGTTATTGTATATTTAATAAATATGAAATAACAATCTTCTCTATGTAATAATCACCAACTAAAATAGAACGTATTCCCATTTTTTCTATCTATGTTCATGTTTATTGAGTGAATAATTAGAGAATTCATTAATATAAAGTTGAGTGAAGAATCTATTGGTGGAATTGGTCTTGGAATATATGAGCATATAATATTCAAAAACATACTAAAATAAAAACATGCCAGTAAAATTATGTACCATAATGTCCTATTTTAAATGTGCACATAACAAGATAATATTTATGAAATGAAACATCATGAGCATAACAAAATGCACGTTTGTACAGAAACCCAATCTCGATGTCAAAAATGCACATCACAAAATAACATTGTTTGAAATGAAACATGTGCATAAAAAAAATGTCTAGTACAAGAACCCGAACCCTAATGATTTTCATAGCAACTCCTTATTCATTGCAATCATGTTTCTTATATATGTCACTTGTATTCAATTACTCCACTATTATTTCCAATTTTAAATTTTTTTCCAAGTTAATATCTAACATAAACTTTGAAAAATACCCCTACTCCTCCCTTGTCCCTATATGTCACTTGTATTCAATTACTCCACTATTATTTCGAATTTTAAATGCTTTTCCAAGTTCATATCTAACATAAACTTCAAAAAATACCCCTACCCCTCCCCTGTCCCCCTCTCTCCCAGTCCCAGTCCCACTATTTCACTCCCACTACCTCCCTCTTGCTCTCTCCTTCACATTCTATTTCTTCCACTCTCTCTCACTCCTCTTTCTCTTTCTAACTACCACTCTCCCTCCCCTACTCTCCTTCCCTCTCTCTATCTCTCCTCCCTCTCCTTCTCACCCTCCATCTCTCTCCCTCACTCCCTCTCTCTCCCACTCTCTCTCCCTTTGTCTCTACCTCCCTCCACCTCCCCCTTCTCACTGTCTCTCATGCTCGCACTCCCTCGTTCTTGATATATTGCTCTTGATCTCTGCGTTTCTATCCACCCCCTCCCTATCCCCCCCTCTCTCTCTCTCCTCCCTCTCCCTCACTCTCCCCTTCCCCCTCCCTCTCCCACACCACACCTCATTGTCTCCTACTCTCTTCAACTCTCCCTCCCTTCCCCTCCCCCTTTCTCTCCTCATTTTCCTACCTCAATACCCCCCTCCCCCTTCCCCACCCTCTCCACCGCCCCCAATACCCCTCCTTCTCCATGTACATCTCTCTTCCCTTCCCCCTCCGCCTCCCTCTCCATGTACCTCTCCCTCCCAATCCCCATCCACCCCCCTCTCTCTCTAACCACCCTCCTACCCCTAATAAACCCCATCCCCTCTCCCTCTCCCTCCCTCTCTCTCTTCCTCTCTCTCCCTCCCCATATACATCTCGCTCTACCACTCCCTCCATATCTCTCTCCATAACCACGCTTTAACCAAACCCCCTCCCTCTCCCTCTTTCTCCCTCTCCCTCTCCCTCTCCCTCTCCCATTCTCTTATCTCTCATATCCCTCTCTCCTGCCCTTTCTCCTTCATACCCCTCCCCCTATACCTCTCCCTTCCTCCCCCTCTCTCTCCTTACAACTCTCCCTCTCCCACTAATCCACTCCCAATCCCTCCTTCCTGTTGAATCCCTCCCACTCTCTCTCTCCCTCTCTCTCTCTCTCTTTCTTGCTCTTTCTCTCTCTCTCCCACTCACTCCTTCCAACTCTCCCTCTCCCACTAATCCACTCCCAATCCCTCCCTCCTGTTGAATCCATCCCACTCTCTCTCTTTCTTCCTCTTTCTGTCTCTCCCTCCTACCCTCCCTCCATCTCTCTCTCTCTCTCCCTCTCTCATTCTCCCTACCCCTATCTCCCACTCTGTCTCCCTCCCTCCCCACACTCCCTCTCCCTCCCTCCCCCCACTCTACTCTCTCTCTCCCTAACTTACATCCTACTCCCCCCCTCTCTCACCCTCCCATTTCATCACTCTCTCCCTCCCCCTCACTCTTAACCCCTCCCCCTCCCACTCTCCAACTTTCTTTCCCATACTACCCCCCCTCCCCCTTCCCCTCTCTCTCCCCCTCCCTCTTGCCTCATACCCCTCTCCATATTCCTCTACCTCTCCCTACCCCTCTCTCTCCCTAAACATTGTCCTACCCTTAACAGAAACCCCTCTCTCTCCCCCTCCCTCTACCTCTCCCCCTCTCCCCCCTCTACTCTCCTCCCCTCTCTTCTCTCCTATTTACCTCTCTCTTTCCTTCCTCTACTTCCCCCTCCCCCTCCCCCTCCCTTTCTCCCTCTCCCTCTCCAGCTATTTTGCTCATGTTCCCTCCCTCTTGATCTCTCCTTCACACTCTCTCTATATCTTCTACTCTCTCTCTCTCTCTCTTCTACACTTACTCTTTCTCCCTACCATAATCCTACCCCTAGTCAACCCCACCCCCTATCCCTCTCCCTCCCTCTCTCTCCTTCCCAATATCCCTCTTCCTCTCCCTCCACATATCTCGTCCTATCACCCTCCTTCCTCTAACCAAACCCCCTTCCTATCCCTCTCCCTCCCTCACCCTCTAACTCACCCACTCTCTCATAAATCCTCTCCCCCTCTATTGTCTCCTCTCTCCTGGTATCTCTCCTTCCTACTCCTCCCCCTCCCCCTATACCTCTCCCCTCCTTCCCACTCTCCCTCTCCCACTAATCCAGTCCCAATCCCTCCCAGTCTCTCTTTCTTTCTCTTTCTCTCTCTCCATCTCTCTCTCCCTCCCCCCCACTCTACTCTCTCTCTCCCCAACCTACCCTTAACAACCACACCATCCTCTCTCTCTCCCTAACCTACCTCCTACCCGCTCCCTATCTCTCTCTCCCTCCCCCTCCCTATCTCTATCTCTCTATCCCTCACTCTCTCCCTCTCCCTCACTCTCTCTCCCCTTCACTCTTTCTCCCCCTCTCTCCCTATTGTAATATCTCCTACCCCCTTACCTCCTTTCTTCTCTCCCCAACTCTTTATACTTCCCCCCCTCCAACCAAAATTCCCCCCTCTCCCTCCAAATCTACCTCTCCCTCTCCCTATCCCTATATGTCTCTCCAGCTTTACCTTCGCCTCCCTCTCCTGCTCCCCCTCTCCCTCTCTCCCCACCCAAATCAAACTCTCCCCATCCCCATCTCTCTCTCTTCATCCCCCTCCTAATACCCCTCCCCTCCTCATCCCACTACTCCTCCGCCTCTACCCCTCCCCCTCTTTTACTCTCCTTCTACCACCCTCTACCTCCTTTTTTGTTGCTCTAGATCCTTGCTTCCTATTCTCTCCCTCTTGATTCTCCCTCCCACTCCCTCTCAATACCTCTCCTTTTCCCAATACCCCTCGCCAACCCCATAAAACTATCCCTCCACCTCCCTTGCTCTATCCCTCCTGATCTCCTACTCTAGCTCCATACTTCTTGAACTTTTCATCTCACTATATCCCTCTCCTTCTCTCTTTGTCACTTTCCCCCTCCCACTTCATCTCCACACCCCTCACCCTCCCCATCTACCTCCCTCTCACCTACTCTCTCTCTTTCTTTCCCTCCCTTCTCCTCCCACTCTCTCCCACTACCCCTCCCTTTCTCTCCACCTCCCCCCTATCTCCCTAACAAACATATTACCCCTAACCGACCCCACTCCCTCACCCTCTCTCCTCTCTCCCCTCTCCTGCATTCTCACTCCCCGTCTGCCTCACTCTTCCCAAACCACTCGCTCCCCTTCATCCTCACCTCCCACTCTCCTCCTCCTTCTCTCTCCCCCTCTCTGTCACACCCCCTCCTCTCCCACTATCTCTCTCTCCCCTTCCCTCTCCCCCTCTATCTGATCCTCCCTCTCCCCCTCCCCCTCTCTCCCCCTCCCTCTTCCCATAGACCCCTTTCTATCTCCCTATACCTCTCCCTCCCTCTCTCTCTTGGTAACCATCCTCCTACCCTTAGAAAAACCCCCTCCCTATCCCCCTCTCTCTACCTCTCCCTCTCTCTCCCTCACCTCCCCTCCCCCTCTCTCCTCTCTTTGCTCTCCCCCTCTCTCTCCTTACTCATCCTCTCCCACTATTTCACTCCCGCTCCCTCCATCTTATTCTCATGCTCACATTATATCTCTTCCTCTCTCTCTCTCTCTCTCTCTTACTCCCACTCTCCCTCCCCTCCTCTCCCTCCCTCTCTCTCCTCCCTCCCCTCCTCTCCCTCCCTCTCTCTCTCTCCTCCCTCTCTTTCTCTCCTTCCCTATCTCTCCCTCACTCCCTCTCTCTCCCACTATCTCTCCCTCTATTTCTCCCTCCCTCCACCTCCCTCTTCTCACTCTCTCTCATGCTCCCACTCCCTCATTCTTGATATCTACCTCCTTCTCTCTCCCTCTCTATCCCCCCTCCCTCTCCCCCCTTCTCTCTCCTCCCCCATCCCACACTCCTTCTCTCTTCAACTCTCCCTCCCTTCCCCTTCCCCTTCCCCTCTCCAAATTTTCCTCTATTAAAATCTCCCTCCCGCTCCCCATATCTCTCCAATCCCTCCATCTCCCTTCCCCCAACCCCCCTCCCTCTCCATGTACCTCTCCCTCCCCATCCCCATCCCCATCCCCCTCCCCCATCCCTCTCCATGTACCTCTCCCTCCCCCTCCCCATCCCCATCCCCCCTCTATTTCTAACCACACTCCTACCACTAATCAACCCCACTCCCTCTCCCTCTCCCTCCCTCTCTCTCTTCCTCTCTCTCCCTCCCCATATCCCTCTTCCTATCCTTCCACATATCTCTTCTTATCCACCCTCCTTCCTCTAACCAAACCCCCTTTCTCTCCCTCTCTCTCCCCCAACCTCTCCATCAACCACTATCTCATCTCTCCTCTCCCCCTCTATTGTCTCCTCTCTCCTACTCTCTCTCTCCTTCCTACCCCAACCCCTCCCCCTCCACCTCTCCCTTCCTTCCCACTCTTCATCTCTCACTAATCTAGTCCCAATCCTTCCCTCCTATTGAATCCCTCCCACTCTCTCTCTTTAATGCTCTTCCTCTCTCTCCATATTACTCTCCGTCCATCTCTCTCTTTCTCCCTCTCCTGTTCTCCCTCTTCCTCTCTCCCTAACCTGCCTCCTAAGCCACCTACCCCTAACAACCACACCATCCTCTCTCTGTCTCCCCCTCTCTCCCTGTACTAATATCTCCTTTCCCCTTCCCTCCTTTCTTCTCTCCCCCCTCCAACCACAACCTCCCCCTCCCCCTCCAAATCTACCTCTCCCTCTCCATATCCATATATGTCTCTCCCATTTATTTACCTCCCCCTCCTACTCCTGCTCCCTCTCTCACTATATCCACACCTGAATCATGCTCTCCCCATCCCCATCCCTCTCTCTTCATCCCCCTCCTAATACCCCTTCACTCCTCATCCCAATACTCCTCCCCATCTACCCCTCCCCCTCTCCTACTCTCCTTCTCCCACCCTCTACCTCCTTTTCTATCGCTCTAGATCCCTGCTTCTTATTCTCTCCCTCTTGATCTCTCCCTCCCACTCCCTCTTAATACCTATCAGCCTCCTAATACCCTTACCCAACCCCATCAAACTATCCCTCCACCTCTCCTTCTCTATCCCTCCTAATCTCCTACTTTAGCTCCATCCTTCTTGACCTCTCCATCTCATTATATCCCTCTCCTCCTCTCTCCTACTCTCGCTCTTTCTCTCCTTCCCTCCTCCTCCAACTCTCTCCCACTACTCCTCCCTTTCTCTCCCCCTCCCTCAAACTCCCCTTGCTCCTCCCACTCCCTCTCCATCCCCATACCCCTCCCCCTCCCCCCTCTCTCCCTAACCAACATACTACCCATAACTAAATCCCCTCCCTCACCCTCTCTCCCTATCACACTCTCTCCTCTCTCCGCTCTCCTACATTCTCACTCCCCCTCTACCTCACTCTTCCCCAACCACTCACTCCCCTTCCTCCTAACCTCCCACTCTCCTCCTCCTTCTCTCTCTCCCTCTCTATACCACCCCTAACTCTCCCCTTATCTCTCCCCCCTCCCTCTCCCCCTCTATCTCACCCTCTCCTTCCATCACTCTTTCCCTCCCCCTTAGTATCACCCCCTCCTCCTACCACTCTTCAACTTTATCTCCCACACTACCTCCTCTCCCCCTACCCCTCCCCTTCTCACCCTCTCCCTCTTCCCCCATACCCCTCTCTATCTCACTCTACCTCTGCCTCCCCCACTCTCTCTGTAGCCATTCTCCTACACTTAACAAAAACCCCTCCCTCTAACCCTACGTCTACCTCTCCCTATCCCTCCCTCCCCTTCTCTCCCTCTCCCACTCTCTCCTCTCTACTCTCCCCCTCTCTCCTTTATCATCTTTCCCTCTATCTCTCTTTACTCTCCCCCTCTCTCCTCCTATCTATGTCCCTTCCACTCTCCCTCTGCCACTATTTCTCTCATGCTCCCTCCTTTTTCTCTCCCTCACACTCTCCTTACATCTGCCACTCTCTCTCTCTCTCTTCTACACTTTCTCTTTCTCCCTCCCACTTTCCCTCCCCAACTCTCCCTCTCTCTCTATCTCTATCTCTCACTGTCAACCCTTCTCTCCCTCCCTCTCCCTCCCTCCATATATATCCCTCTCTCTCTACCTCTATCTCTACCTCTCTACACCTCCCTTTAATATCTGTCTCTCATGCTCCCACTCTGTCCTTCATGATCTATCCCTCCCCCTACCTCTCCCCTTCTCTCTCACCTCCTCTTACCTATCCCTCCCCCTATCTATCCCTACTCTCCCTCTTTCCTACTCTATTCAACTCTCCCTCCCTTACTCCCCTCCCACTCTCTTCCCATCATCCTCCCTGAATATCCCCTTACACGGGCCCCCTTCACCCCCTTCCCCTCCCTCTCCTTCCCACCAACACCCCTCTCTATCCATGTACTTATCCCTCCCCATACCGATCACCCTCCCTCACTTCCAAACCACCCTCCTACTCCTAGCCAGCCCCACTCCCTCTCACTCTACCTCTCCCTCCCTCCCTCTCTCCTCCTCTATCTGTTCCCCTCTTTCCCTCCCCCACTGCTCCACTCTCTCCTCTCTCCTCTCTCCCACTCTCTCATCTCTCCCTCACCATGCCCCCATACCCCTCTCCCTCTCTCTCTCCCTACCAATATCTCTCCCTAACCACCCTCCTACCCTTAACAAAACCCCCTCCCTCTCCCTCTCTCTCAATCCTCCTCTCTCCCTCTCCCACTCTCTCCTTTCTACTCTCCCCATATCTACTCTCTCATCTCTCCCTTTCTCTCTCCTTCCTATGCTTCCCCCTCCCCCTCCCCCCCTCACTCTCCCTTTCCCACTAATTTACTCCCGTTCCCTCCCTCTTGCTCTCTCTCTCTCTCTCTCTCTCTCTCTCTCTCTCTCTTCCTAACTCCCACTCTCCCTCTTCTACTCTCCCTCCCTCTCTCTCTCATACCTCTCCTTCCCTCCCTCCTTCTCTCTCCCTCTTTCTCTACCTCCCTAAACCTCCCTCTTCTCACTCTCTCCAATGATCCCATTCCCTCTTTATTTATATTTTCCTCATGCTCTATTCCTCTCTATCCCTTCCCCTCACTGTCCCCCCTCCCTCATGCTCCCCTTCCCCCTCTCTATCCCACACCACACCTCCCTCTCTTCTACTCTCTTCAACTTTCCCTCCCTTCCCCTACCCCTCCCCTTCTCTCCCCCTTGTCCTCCCTCAATATCCCCCTCCCCCTCCCTCTACACACACCTCACCATCCCCCTCTACCTCCCTCTCTCCTACTTTCTCTATTTCTCTCCCTCCATCCTCATCCCCCTCTCTCCCAATACCCCTCCCTGCCTCTTCCCCCTCCCCATCCCACTTCCTCTCCATCCCCATCCCCATACCCCTCCCCCCTCGCTCCCTAAATGACCCCCCTCTCTCACCCTCTTTCCCTCTCACACTCTCTCCTCTCTCCTCTTCCATTCTACCCTCGCTCCCCACTATAACATTCTCCCTCCCCCTTAGCCTCCCTCTCCCCCAACCACCACCTCCCCTTCTACCTCACCTCCCACTCTCCTCCTCCTTCTCTCTCTCCCTACCCCTCCATCTCTCCCTCTCTCTCACTCTCCCCCTCTCACTCTCCCTCTCTCTCACTCTCCCCCTCCATCAATCTCACCCTCCCCATCCTCCTCCCACTCTCCAACTTTATCTCCTCTCCCCCTTCCCCTCTCTTTCCCCTCCTCCCTCTCCCTCCCCCTCTCTCTCCCTAACAACCCTCCTACCCTTAACAAAACCCCATCCCTCTCTCCCTCCCTCTACCTCTCCCTCTCTCCCTCCCGCACTCTCTCCCCTCTACTCTCCCCCTCTCTCCTCTCTTCCCCCTCCCTCGCCTTCCCCCTCCACTTCCCTCTCTCACTCTCCCTCTCCTCCTAACTCTATCCCTCTTGTTAGCACTTAGAATTTATCCTTTCATTGTAGAAGGATAATCCTAAGGTAACCCTTTCAAACCAATCTTTAGGAGGAAAAATAGCCCTTTTTCCTACTAGAGAGGGCTCTCCCAAAAATATATGAAATCAATAAAGATATTGGAAAAAAATTGTGTTTTTGCAAATTGGTGTATGGCTGAAACACACAAGAACCATTAGGCATGGAGTCACATTAGAATATTTAAAGACCGGCAAGATTTAAACAATAAAGGTTTTGGCAAAGGCAAGGTAGTTGTTATTTACTAATTAGTTTCTTATTTGGAAGGTGGTATTTGAAATAAAGAATGAAAGTCCATCAATATTAGGCATCAAACATGGATGAATCCAACATTGATTTTAAAGGAAAAATATGAATGCTTGCATCCAATTAAAATAGGGCATGATTTCATGAATTCTGAATTAAACAAAACTTTCACCAAAGCATGAAATAAAAAACATAATGAAAGAGTTTCACAGGAAAATACGAATCACATAAAGGAAAGTAAAATATGGACAGTAATATGAACAACACAGGAATCTTTTCTCTTCAAAAATGCATTTCAACTCTGCATGGCTATCTTTATTAAAACTAAAGTAATCTCAATACAAAGTGTCACTCTCTTCACGGTTTGAAACCCTTCTTTACTTTTCTACAATGAAATATATAACCCTATAGGTCATTTTCTAGCTCACCATTTCGAATCCTATCCCTTTTACCAAAATAGAAATCGTTATAAACATAAATGACACATTTTTAACTGATTTCCTAAATTTTACGAGGCAAATTTCTGAAAAATAGGCTTCAAAGCCCCACCTCCAGGGTGCAAACTGTAATAGATATGTAAAACCCAAGAGAGAAATTTTCAAATCAACCCGTTCCCAACAAAACACATGTTTCCTTTTTTCAATATTCATCTCCAGCTCCTCGAAATCCACGCTTGAAGTTAATGACTAAAAAGGGATATTAAAATCTAGAAAAAGGGAATATAAATATCCATTTGAAACACCCAAACCTTGACACCTATGAAGAAAATGAGAGAGGATTTTTTATATGACCCCAAGTTGAATAAAATCCTCTTTTAGTTTTTGAAATTCATTTCCATTTGGTCAGAAACCATATTTGAAGTTGACTGGTAAAACAGTCATTTCCAGAAATTGTGACTTATTCCTACTTCTTTTTGCTATGAGAGATTGATTTGGATTCCCTTCGAAAGTTCAACTGCTTTCTTCCTTTGCAGAATTAATCTCCTAAAAATAGAATGAAGATAACTTGCTTGAAATCTGGGATTGATGATTTTGATCTTGTGCCTGAAATATTTTTTCAATCTGAAAATGTATGCTTGGAGGACACACACTCTGTAGTTCCATTAAAAATAAAATTTAAATTTGATTTATCCATATCCACTTTAGAATTGTCAAAAATAAATATTTGGGAACAAAATATTTCCCAAATCAATTCTTAAATTATTCCACATTCACTTCTGAAAATTCCATTTTCAATTATTTGGAATCAATCAAAATATCCATTAAAATTAACTCTGCCCTTATTCTTGGAAAACCACATCTCCCATTAAAAACCATGTCTTGTAATGTTTCTCCATTTTTTCATTTTGCATTTAACCCTTTATGAATTTCATAAAATGAAATTGAAAAACAATTTCCAGAAATAAATGGATATCCACAAACAATTTTTTGTTTTGGATTTTCAAATCTTCGAGAATATTTTCATTTAAAATATTTCCAATATTTAGCATTCTATTTTTCACATGATTTCTTCAAATATATTCTGGAGCATTATAATATAAGGTCAAAACTTTGGGTAAAAGATTTATTTTCTCATGCGAAGATAAATTTGCAAGTTGGAGGGAGTGGTTTACCTTACCACTTCTTCCCTCAACTAAATAATATAGTGGTGACACGGGGTAAAAATTAAAACCACAGTAAAACATTTCACACTACTCTTGTCTCATTAACCATCGGACCTTTTCACCAGCAAAATAAATTCCCACCCTTGATTCCAAACATTATAAATTTTCGAGATTTGAGCCAAGGTTATAATATGATATGGATTTTTTATTTCAAAATTAATATAAATATTTATATTAAAAATGACCCTTTTTTATTTTTGTTAAGCACTTGGGCATATGAGGTTTATAATATGACCTTGTGGATGATATAGAATCTCCTTAAATTTTAAAAGGGTCTTGGACAATTTTCAGAAGTTCCGCCATTATTTGGTGCGCTTGGCCAAATTTAGAAGCTCCACCAATTCACTTATTTGTTCATCTAAATATAGAAATTTTCTCCACTAGCTCTTGGTCACATCCTTAGGTCCGATTGTAAACCTTGATCCTTTAATTTAGCTCCCATAAGTGGTTTCGCATGGTGCCTGGGTGTTTTTCTTTACTGCTTTTTCAACTTATGAAATTCCTAGGTGTTGACACATGGATGGCGATTTAAAATTTCGCAACCTCTCATCTCTTCATTTTTCCGTGAAACTTGGTGGTGCGAAATGGCTCTGAGCCATCGATTTGTTGATTGCGAATTGATCAACGGTGAGACTTGATCACCCTTTAACACCCTTTACTTTTACTACTACGATGAAGTCTATGCTATCTTCGATGCTTCTTTCTCAGTGGAACCTTTTTCTCTCTATCGATCTCCCAAGATGTGATTTGGACCATTGGATCATCCATCCCTTTACCATCGCTTCTATAGTTTTTTCAGAAAACTACCTCTGCCGTCGGATCTTATCTCTGCTTTAATATAGACCATTGATCTTTATTATATGGTTTCTCAAACCATTTTGTGATTTTTTCTTATCTCTTTGAGTTCAATCGACAGTCACCTGGTGTGTTTTTGTTTAGGGACTGGGTGTTTTCCCCACAAAGCTTGGGTTATACTAAAACAAATTTCCATTATCCATTTTTCATTCAAATTTGAAAAATATTGTGCCAACAACTGGCTCCAACAAGGGGTGCTATCTTCCCTGCAAGGTAGTAAAGAACTCATAGACCATGCGCTTGACCATTGAGCTATTCCAAATTCCAAAATGAAACCTGCTCTGTACTCTATGATCTGAAAACTATCCAATTGAAACCAAACTGGAAATCCAAACTAAAACAACAACATACTTCTGAAAACAAATTGTACAATGCTGAAAGAAATGATTTCCTAGGAAGCTTATTTATATACAAATCACCTTACTAAAACCCAAACTACAAATTGAAAATTGTACTGAAAATCAACTGCTGAAAACCAAACTGAAACTACTGCATTTTTTGTACAAGCTCAAAATTCAATATTAAAACTAAACTGCTCATTGTTGAAATCAAACTGAAACTGCAAACCAAACTAAAAAAGATGATTGATATTAAAGCTTATTGCACACGCTCCTACTCTAACATGCTGAAAACATTTGCTGGATCAAGTGATATGAAGGATCCAATGAAACCAATCAAGCAAATGGTTTCTTGATTTAGGTTCACATTCAACTTCTACTAACATAAATATAAACTTGAAATATGGAAACTTTACACACCCCTGAAATTTATACCCATAATCCATAAATTCTGTAAGACTCTGCTTCCTTGATGATTTCAACATACTTGCAAAAATGATCTTCAAGACCATGAACTATTATCTCTTGTTGATTATAAAAAAATGAATTAGGCTGATTTCATTCTTAACTGCTGGTTGTTGTTCCATTTTATCACTTTTCAAGTAAAAATCAATCATTTGTTTATCTTCCTTATCATGAAAAAAATTTATGTTTAGTTCTTCATGCATCTTAATAGGTATATCAAAGAGTGGCCCTTCATGTAGTTCCATAGGAATATCATATTGGTTTTTCATAATTTCTGAATCTTTCATTTCAAAATTCTGAATAGCATCTTCTTTTTCAAAATTATCTAAAAAGGAAATTTATTCTTCAATGACTTCATTACAAGGTAAATGAACTGCAGGAAAAACTGATTGACTATCCACACTCTTCTCTTGGTCACTAGAAATCTGAAAATCTTCAACAAACTCAAGGGAAGGAACATGAATTTTAATATTAAACCCTTGATCTGTTTCATTAAACTTTTCATATGGATGAACTTTAATAATTTCTGACCCTTGAATGACTTCTCCTGTATCCTCTGAAACTTCTAAAAGCTGCTGAATATTCTCACCATTCTTATGAGAAGTAACTCTTCTCTTGGTCACTAGAAATCTGAAAATCTTCAACAAACTCAAGGGAAGGAACATGAATTTTAATATTAAACCCTTGATGTGTTTCATTAAACTTTTCATATGGATGAACTTTAATAATTTCTGACCCTTGAATGACTTCTCCTGTATCCTCTGAAACTTCTAAAAGCTGCTGAATATTCTCACCATTCTTATGAGAAGTAACTTGAATACTAAGGTCCTGTTTTTCTTCATTTATAATCAAAGAATAAAATATTGTCTGCTGAAAATCTTGTTGATTATTATGGAACCTACTCTTTCACATTTCTTTTGATGTTGAAAATAATCTTCATAAAACTCTTTAATTTCCTCATCCATTAATTCTTCATCACCAAATTCATTTTCCACATCTTACATAAAAGTTTCAAGTTGACTTGACAACAATTTTCAAACATTGATAAAGATGAGTAACTTTCCTTATAATTTTCATAGAATGTTGAATGAAAATATTCCAAGGAATACAAGCTAGCAGTTGGTAACTTTTCATACCATGTTCTTGCCTTTCCTTCCAAAGTAGCCATGAAAATTTTCACAAGGAAATATTCATGAAATTTCACACTTAGTTTATATATATGCAAATGGAATTTGATTAAATGAAGAGAAGCATCATCTCTTTCCTCATCTTTAAATTTGGGAAAATATGTTTTCCAATCTATACAAGGTATACGATTTGGAAAACCTGGAATGTGTGAACGATTCATAGGAGCATACCCTGCATATTTGTAGGCTTTCATGGGATCTCTCTTCAGATAGTGGAGTCTCCAGTGATGCTTTGAATTGTAGATTTTGTTGATAGTAAAGCTGCTAGGTGAAGAATGTACAACCTTCTTTGTGTCTGACTACTGTTCACCACCAACAATCATCTTTGATCTTTGTCGTTTCTCCCAGGGAAAATTTGTACCTTTGTCCCCAGCAACGGCACCAAATGTTAGCACTCAGAATTTACCCTTTGGTTTTAGAAGGATAATCCTAAGGTAAATATTTCAAACCAGTCTTTAAGAGGAAAACTAACCCTTTTTCCTACGAGAGAGGGATCTCTCAAATATCTGAAATGGCTAAAGATATTGGAAAAAGATTGTGTTTTTTCAAATTGGTGTATGAATGAAACACATAAGAACCATTGGGCATGGAGTCACATTTGAATATTTTAAAGGCCATCCGAATTTAAACAATAAAGGTTTTGGAAAATGAAAGGTAGTTGTTATTTCACAGTCAATTTCTTGTTTGGAAGGTGGTATTTGAAAGAAAGAATGACAGTCCATCAATATTAGGAATCAAACATGGATGAATCCAACATTGATTTTAGAAGAAAAATATGAATGCTTTGATCCAATTAAAACAGAGCATGGTTTTATGAATTCTGAATTAAACAAAACTTTCACCAAAGCATGAAAGAAAAAACATAATGAAAGAGTTTCATAGGAAAATATGAATCACATAAGGGAAAGGAAAATACAGACTGTAATATGAACAACACAAGAATCTTTTCTCTTCAAAAATGTGTTTCAACTCTGCATGGCTATCTTTATTAAAACTGAAGTAATATGAATACAAAGTGTCTCTCTCTTCACGGGTTCAAACCCTTATTTACTCTTGCACAATGAAATATATAACCCTATAGGTCGTTTTCAATCTCACCATTTCGAATCCTATCCCTTTTCCCAAAATATAAATAGTTAGAAACAAAAATGACACGTTTTTAACTGATTTCCTGAATTTTAGGAGGTGGATTTATGAAAAATAGGATTCAAAGCCACACCTCCAGGGCCCAAACTATAATAGCTGTGTAAAAATGAAGAGGGTCTTTTTCAAATCATCCCATTCCTTAGAAAACACATTTTTCCTTTTTTCGAGATTCATCTCCAGCTCCTCGGAATCCATGCTTCAAGTTAATGACTAAAATGAGATATTAAAATATGGGAAAAGGGGCTATAAATATCAATTCGAAACTACCAAAACTTAACACCTATGAAGAAACTGAGAGAGGATTTTGTATATGACCCCATGTTGAAGAAAATCCTCTTTTTTAAAATTCATTTCCATTTGGCCGAAAACCATATTTGAAGTTGACTGGTAAAACAGTCTTTTCCAGAAATTGTGTCCTATTCCTACTTCTTGTTTGCTATGAGAGATTGATTGGGATTCCCTTTGAATGTTCAACTACTTTCTTCATTTGCAGAACTAATATCCTAAAAATAGAATAAAGATAACTTGCTTGAAATTTGGGATTGATGATTCTGATCCTGTGCCTGAAATATTTTTTCAATTTGAAAATGTATGCTTAGATGCCACACACTCTGTAGTTCCATTAAAATCAAATTTAAATTTGATTTATCCATATCCACTTTAGAATTATCAAAAATTAATATTTGGGAACAAAATATTTCCCAAATCAATTCTCAAATTTCGCCACATCCACTTCTGAAAATTCCATTTTCAATTATTTGGAATCAATCAAAATATCCATGAAAATTAACTACGCCCTTAGTTTTGGAAAACCACATCTTCCATTAAAAACCATGTCTTGTAATGTTTCTCCATTTTTTCATTTTACATTTAACTCTTTACGAATTTCCTGAAATTCAAAAACAATTTCCCGAAATAAATGGAAATCCATAAACAATTTTCATTTTCTTGTGAAAACCATCCACTGATTTTTTTTCCCATGGTTTTGATTTCTTCTCGTGATTTTGGATTTTCAAATCTTGGAGAATATTTTCATTTAAAATATTTCCAATATTTAGCATTCTATTTTCACTTGATTTATTCAAATATATTCTGGAGCATTGTAATATAAAGTCAAAACTTTGGGCAAAAGAATTATTTTCTCGTGCGGAGAGAAATTTCGCAAGTTGGAGGGAGTGCTTTACCTTACCACTTCTTCCCTCAGCGAAATAATATAGTGGTGACACATGGTAAAAATGAAAACCATGGTAAGACATTTCGCACCACTCTTGTGTCATTAACAATCATACCTTTTCACTAGCGAAATAAATGCCCACCCTTGATTCCAAACATTATAACTTTTTGAGATTTGTGCCAAGGTTATAATACGATATGGATTTTTGATTTAAAAATTAATATAAATATTTTATATAAAAATATTTATATTAAAAATAACCTTTTTTCATTTTTTTAATCAATTGGGCATATGAGGTTTATAGTATGACCTTCTGGATGATATAGAAGCCCCTTAAATTTTAAAAGGGTCTTGGAAAAATTTTAGAGGTTCCGCCATTATTTTGCCGCTTGGCTAAATTTAGAAGCTCTTCCAATTCACTTATCTGTTCATCTAAATATAGAAATTTTCTCCACTATCTCTTGGTCACAGCCTTAGGTCCCATTGTAAACCTTGATCCTTTGATTTAACCCCTATAAGCAATTTTGCACGGTGCCTGGGTGGTTTTCTTTACTACTTTTTCAACTTGCGAAATGCCTAGGTGTTGACACGTGGATGGAGATTTCAAATTTCGCAACTACTCATCTCTTCATTTTGGCATGCAGCTTGGTGGTGCAAAATGGCTCCGAGCCATCAATCTGTTGATTGCGAATTGATCAGCGATGAGACTTTCTCACCCTTTAACGCCCTTTACTTTTACTACCTTGACAGAGTCTCTACTATATTCCATGCTTCTTTCCCAGCGGAACCTTTCTCTCTCTGTCGATCTCCCAAGATGTGATCTGGACCGTTCGATCATCCATCCCTTTACCGTCACCTATATGGTTTTTTTGGAAAACAACTTCTGCCGTCGGATCTTATCTCTGCTTTAATCTAGACCATTGATTTTTATTATATGGTTTCTCAAACCATTTTGTGAATTTTTCTTATCTCTTTGAGTTCAACCGACAGTCACCTGGTGTGTTTTTGTTTACGGACTGGGTGTTTTCCCCACAAAGCTTGGGTTATACCAAAACAAATTTCCATTATCCATTTTTCATTCAAATTTGAAAAATATTGTGCCAACAGCTGGCTCCAAATGGGGGTGCTATCCTCCCTGTGAAGTAGCAAAGAACCCATAGACCATGTGCCTAACCATTGGGTTTTTCCCAATTCCAAACTGAAACCTATTCTGTACTCTATGATCTAAAAACTATCCAACTAAAACCAAACTGGAAATCCAAATTGAAACAACAACATACTTCTGAAAACAAATTGTACAATGCTGAAAGAGATGATTGCCTAGAAAGCTTACTTATATACAAATCACCTTACTGAAACCCAAACTGCAAACAGAAAAATTGTACTGAAAATCAACTACTGAAATTCAAACTGAAACTACTGCATTTTTTGTACAAGCTGAAAATTCAATATTAAAACCAAACTGCTCACTGCTGAAATCAAACTAAAACTGCAAACCAAACTGAAAAATATGTTTGGTATTCAAGCTTATTGCACATGCTCCTACTCTAACATGATGAAAACAATTGATAGGTCAAGTGATATGAAGGATCCAATGCAACCAATCAATCAAATGGTTTCTTGATTTAGGTTCACATTCAACTTCTGGTAACATAAATATAAACTTGAAAGATGGAAACTTTACACATAGCTGAAATTTATACCCATAATCCATAAAATATGTAAGACTCTACTTCCCTGATGATTTCAACATACCTACAAAAGGATCTTTGAGACCATGAACTATTACCTCTTGTTGATTATCAGAAAAAAAGAATTAGGTTGATTTCATTCTTAATTGCTGGCTATTGTTCCATTTCATCATTTTTCAAGTAAAAATCAGTCATTTGTTTATCTTCTATATCATGCAAAAAAATTATGTTTAGTTCTTCATGCAACTTAATAGGTATATCAAAGAGTGACCCTTCATGTAGTTCAATCAGAATATCATTTTTGTTTTTCATAATTTCTGAATCTTTCATTTAAAAATTCTGAATAGCATCTTCTTTTTCAAAAATATCTAAAAGAGAAAATTATTCTTCAACAACTTCATTAGAAGGTAAATAAACTACAAAGAACACAGACTGACTATCCACACTCTTCTCTTGGTCACTAAAAATCTGAAAATCTTCAACAAACTCAAGGGAAGGAACACGAATTTCAATATTAAACCCTTGATATCTTTCATTAAACTTTTCATATGGATGAACTTTAAGAATTTCTGAACCCTGAATGACTTCTCACGTATCGTTTGAATCTTCTAAAGGCTGATGAATTTTCCCACCATTCTTAGGAGAAGTAATTTGAATACTAAGGTCCTGATTTTCTTCATTTATACTCAAAGAAGAAAATATTGTCTGCTGAAAATCTTGTTGAATATTATGGAAGCTACTCTTTAACATTTCCTCTTGATGATGAAAACAATCTTCATAAAACTCTTTAATATTCTCATCCATTAATTCTTCATCACCAAATTCATTTTCCACATGTTGCATAAAATTTTCAAAACTAACTTGACAGCAATTTTCAAATAGTGATAAAGATGAGTAACTTTCCTTATAATTTTAATAGAATGTTGAATGAAAATATGCCAAAGAATATAGACTAGCAGTTGGTAACTTTTCATTCCATGTTCTTTCCTTTCCTTCCAAAGTATCCATCAACATTTTCATAAGGAAATATTCATGAAATTTCACCCTTAGTTTATATATATGCAAATGGAATTTGATTAAATGCAGAGAAGCATCATCTCCTTCCTCATCTTTAAATTTGAGCAAATATGTTTTCCAATCTATACAAGGTATACGATTTGGAAAACCTGGAATGTGTGAACGATTCATAGGAGCATACCTTGCATATTTGCAGGCTTCCATGGGATCTCTCTTCAGATAGTGGAGTATCCAGTGATGCTTTGAATTCTGGATTATGTTGATAGTAGATCCACCAGGTGAAGAATGTATAACCTTCTTTATGTTTGACTACTGTTCACCACCAACAATCATCTCTGATCTTTGTCGTTTATCCCAAGGAAAATTTTAACCTTCGTCCCCAGCAATGACGCCAAAATGTTAGCACTCAGAATTTACCCTTTGGTTTTAGAAGGATAATCCTAAGGTAACTCTTTCAAACGAGTATTTAGGAGGAAAAATAGCCCTTTTTCCTACCAGAGAGGGATCTCTCAAAAATATATGAAATGGCTAAAGATATTGGAAAAAGATTTTATTTTTTCAAATTGGTGTATGGATGATACACATAAGAACCATTGGGCATGGAGTCACATTTGAATATTTAAATACCAGCAGAATTTAAACAATACATGCTTTGGAAAAGGAAAGGTAGTTGTTATTTCACAGTCAATTTCTTGTTTGGAAGGTGGTATTTGAAAGAAAGAATGACAGTCCATCAATATTAGGAATCAAACGTGGATGAATACAACATTGATTTTAGAATAAAAATATGAATGCTTTGATCCAATTTAAACCAAGCATGGTTTCATGAATTCTGAATTAAACAAAACTTTCACCAAATCATGAAAGAAAAAACATAATGAAAGAGTTTCACAGGAAATTACGAATCACATAAGGGAAAGGAAAATACAGACTATAATTTGAACGCAAGAATCTTTTCTTTTCAAAAATGTGTTTCAACTCTGCATGGCTATCTTTATTAAAACTGAAGTAATCTCAATACAAAGTGTCTCTCTCTTCACGGGTTCCAACCCTTCTTTATTCTTGTGCAATGAAATATATAACCCTATAGGTTTTTTTCCATCTCACCATTTCGAATCCTATCCCTTTTCCCAAAATAGAAACAATTAGAAATAGAAATGACATGCTTTTAACTAATTTCCTGAATTTTAGGAGGCGAATTTATGAAAAATAGGCTTCAAATTCCCACCTCTAGGGCCCAAAATGTAGCAGCTCTGTAAAAACCAAGAGAGGCTTTTTCAAATCATCTTGTTCTCAACAAAACACATGTTTCCTTTTTTCGATATTCATCTCCACCTCTTCGAAATCCACGCTTGAAGTTAATGACTAAAACGGGATATTAAAATATGGAAAAAGGGGTTGTAAATATCAATTCGAAACTCGCAAACCTTGACACCTATGAAGAAAATGAGAGAGGCTTTTGTATAGGACCCCATTTTGAAGAAAATCCTCTTTCGGTTTTTGAAAATTAATTTCCATTTCGATGGAAACCATATTGGAAGTTGACTGGTAAAACAATCATTTCCAGAAATTGTGTCATATTCCTACTTCTTTTTTTCTATGAGAGATTGATTTGGATTCCCTTCGAATGTTCAACTGCTTTCTTAATTTGCGTAACTGATCACCTAAAAATAGAATGAATATAACTTGCTTGAAATCTGGGATTGATGATTCTGATCCTGTGCCTAAAATATTTTTTCAATCTGAAAATGTATGCTTGGCTGCCACACACTCTGTAGTTCCACTAAAATTAAATTTGAAATTTGATTTATCCATATCTACTATAAAATTGTCAAAAATTTATATTTGGGAACAAAATATTTCCCAAATCAATTCTCAAATTTTGCCACATCCACTTCTGAAAATTCCATTTTCAATTATTTAGAATCAATCAAAATATCCATTAAAATTAACTTTGCCCTTAGTTTTGGAAAACCACATCTTCCATTAAAAACCATGTCTTGTAATGTTTCTCCATTTTTTCATTTTGCATTTAACTCTTTATGAATTTCATAAAATGAAATTCAAAAACAATTTCCTGAAATAAATGGAAATCCATAAACAATTTTCATTTTCCTCTGAAAATCATCCACTAGTTTTTTCCCATGGTTTTGATTTCTTCCCGTGCTTTTGGATTTTCAAATCTTGGAGAATATTTTCATTTAAAATATTTCCAATATTTAGCATTCTATTTTGAGGCGATTTCTTGAAATATATTCTGGAGCATTATAATATAAGGTCAAAACTTTGGGCAAAAGCATTAAAATTTTGCACCACTCATGTCTCATTAACCATCGGACCTTTTCACCAGCAAAATAAATGCCCACCTTTGATTCCAAACATTATAAATTTTTGAGATTTGTGTGAAGGTTATAATACGATATGGATTTTTTATTTAAAAATTAATATAAATATTTTATATTAAAATATTTATAATAAAAATAACCCTTTTTCATTTTTGTTAAGCACTTGGGCATATGAGGTTTATAATATGACCTTCTGGATGATATAGAAGCCCCTTAGATTTTAAAAGGGTCTTGGAAAATTTTTAGAGGTTCCGCCATTATTTGGTCCGCTTGGCCAAATTTAGAAGCTTTGTCAATTCACTTATATGTTCAGCTAAATATATAAATTTTCTCCACTAGCTCCTTGTCACAGCCTTAGGTCCCATTGTAAACCTTGATCTTTTGATTTAACCACTAAAATCGGTTTCGCATGGTGCTTGGGTGGTTTTCTTTACCGCATTTTCAATTTGTGAAATGCCTAGCTGTTGACACATGGATGGTGGTTTCAAATTTCGCAACTGTTCATCTCTTCATTTTGTTGTGCAGCTTGGTGGTGCGAAATGGCTCTGAGATGTTGATATGTTGATTGCAAATTGATCAACGGTGAGACTTGCTCACCCTTTAACACCTTTTACTTTTACTACTCCGACGGATTCTTTGCTATCTTCTATGCTTCTTTCCCAGTGGAACCTTGCTCTCTCCGTCGATCTCCCAAGATGTGATCTAGACCGTTGGATCATTCATCCCTTTACGGTCGCTTCTATGGTTTTTTCGAAAAACTACCTCCTCCTTCAGATCCTATCTCTTCCTTAATATAGACCATTGATCTTTATTATATGGTTTCTCAAACCATTTTGTGAATTTTTCTTAGCTCTTTGATTTCAGCCGACATGCACTTGGTGTGTTTTTGTTTACGGACTAGGTGTTTTCCCCACAAAGCTTGGGTTATACCAAAACAAATTTCCCTTATCCATTTTTCATTCAAATTTGAAAAATAATGTGCCAACACCTCCCACTATTTCACTCATGCTCTCTCCCTCTTGATCTCTCCCTCACACTCACTCTATATCTTCTACTCTCTCTCTCTTCTACACTTTCTCTTTCTTCCTCCCACTCTCCCTCCCCTACTCTCCCTCCCTCTCCCTCTCTCTCATGCCCGCCCTCTCCCTCCCAGTCTCCCTCCCTCTATATATAACTCCCTCCCCCTCCCTCTTATATTTCTCTCTCATGATCCAACTCACTCCTTCATGATCTATCCCTAACCCTACCTCTCCCCTTCTCTCTCACCTCCTCCCTCCCTCATTCTCTCCCTCCCCCTCCATCTATCACGCCACACCACCCTCTCTCCTACTCTCTTCAACTCTCCCTCCCCTCCCCTTGTTGGGTGGATTAATTGTTTATTAAAACAATCAATTCACAACATAAATTATCAATCCATGGCAATGTCTGTTTATTTCAAGGTTATCATGCAAAATATATGTAGGTCATAATTTCCTCTTCTAGCATTGGTAGCACAATATGCATTGCAGTCAAATAAACCAATTAACTCTTACATAAAATAAATATGAAAATTAATCTTCACAATTGGCAGGGAGAACATGAGGAGTCTCCACTCAAGTAGTTTCTATGACCCCTTACCATCATGCGTTGATTGAACACTCTTTCATAAAAAATAATTGCAGAAATAAACACACTCACACTTCTAGAAAAGTAAATCACACTTGCGAGAACAGAAATGACACTTGCACACTATGGTTGCAACCATGCTAATCTACAAATCTAACACACTTGCATTAATAAATAAACTTGAAATAAAATTACATCTACATAAATAAATGAATCAAAGTAAAATGCATTCTATGCTAAGCAATAAAAAGAAGTTAGTCAAATTACAAATTAGAGAAACCAAGAATTGCAATATACATTAACAAAAGAGAGAAATTAAAAACTACAATCTAAATTACAAAAAAGAGAAATTAAAAACTACAATCTAAATTAGAAAAGAGATTAAAAGAAATATAATTCTTATTCCATCATAAATTGGACTTGTTTCTCTAAGATTTCCCCTTGGAATGGAGAAATATCGCTTATTTATACATGAGTTTTACATAACAAATAATAAATGAAGTCCAAAATATCCTCATGAAGATCCAAAATATCCTCAACAAATTACTATTAATTTGGATCTCAAAATCAACTCAAATCTAATCCCAAATCCTTTATTGACATCCATGCTATTTAGGATACCTTTGAAGTAAAATTCGAATTTAGAGATGTGAGTCATCATAACATGCCAAAAAATCATCCTAAGTGACTCCTAATAACATTAAACTTTTTGGGTCCATCATATATTACATGGAGGTCTTCAAATATTTGTAAATAAACCAAATATGCACTCTCATCCACCACCAACTTGTCCCTTTTATCTTCAAATAACTTAACATCATAACTTGAGACATATAAGAAGAATAGAAATAACAGATTTATAAAAATCCATCACCCTTAATGAATATGTCCCTCCATGGTGGCTTCGTGGAGTAGCAGAAACAATAACAACATGAGTAACGACAGTAGTAATGACTTAATTAAAATATCAAGTATCCACTTTCGTTGATATTCAACCATATGAGTTGCAAAAAATATCCTGGAGTAACAACAACTCGCTTAGAGCTGGTTATGCAAAAATCATCAAACTCATCCATTTTTCAAAGATAAGTGCAAAATATGTTATTTTCCAATGTTTAATCATAATTCACATGAAATACTAAGGAAATGGAAATGGAAATGGAAATCGTCTTAGGTATAAATCCCACAAATAAGCATAAAAATGGATTAATAAGCATTAAAACAAGGTCACGGGAACACAAGAAGGGATTAAAAGTAAGGAAAAGATAGTGTAAAATAGGGACAATTCCAGGGCCCAACACCCCTACCCCTCACCCTCTCTTACCCTCGTCCTCCCTCAATATACCCCTCCTCGTCGCCCTCTCTCCCCCTTACCCTCCGTCTCCCTCCCTCCAACACCCATATCTATCCATGTACCTATCCATACCCATCCACATCACCCTTCCTCTCTTCCAAACCACCCTCCTATCCCTAACCAACCCCGATCCCTCTCCCTCTCCCTCTCCCTCCCTCCCTCTCTCCCTCTCTCTCCCTCCCCATCTCTTCGTCCACCACTTTCTCCTCTCTCCTCTCTCCTCTCTCCCTCTCTCTCCTCTCTTCGTCCCCCTCTCCCTCCCCCTATAACCCCATCCCTTTTCCCCCATACCCCTATCCCTCGCTCTCTCCCTCCCCATCTCTCTCCCTAAACACCATCCTACCCTTAACAAGCTCCCTCCCTCTCCCTCTCCCTCTACCTCTCCCTCTCTCTCCCTCCCCCTCTCTCCCTCTCTCACTCTCTCCTCTATACTCTCTCCCTCTCTCACTCTCTCCTCTATACTCTGTCTCTCTCTCATCTCTCCTCTCACCCTTTCTCTCTCCTTCCTCCACTTCCCCCTCCCCCTCCCCATCTCACTCTCCCTCTCCCACTATTTCACCCCCGCTCCCTCCCTCTTCCTCTCTCCCTCACACTCTATCTCTTCCACACAAACACACACTCTCTCTCTCTCTCCTTCTCTTTCTCTTTTTAACTCCCACTCTCCCTCCCCTACTCTCCCTCCCTCCCTCTCTCTCCTCCCTCTCTTGCTCTCCCTCCCTCTCTCTCCCTCTCTCCCTCCCTCTCCCACTCTCTCTCCCAATGTCTCGACCTTCCTCCACCTCCCTCTTCTCACTCTCTCTCATGCTCCCACTCCCTTGCTCTCCCTCCCCTACTCTCCTCTCCCCCCCACTCTTTCCCTTCCCCTCCCTCTCCCCCCCTCTCTCTCCCTTCCCCTCCCTCCCCCCCCCTCTCTCTCCCTCCCCCTCCCTCTCCCCCCCCTCTCTCTCCCCCTCCTCCCTCACTCTCCCCTCCCTCTCCCTCACCACACCTCCCCCTCCCTCACCACACCTCCCTTTCTCATGCTCTATTCAAATATCCCTCCCTTCAACTCTCCATCCCCCTCTATCCCCCTTTTCCTCCCTCAATATCGCCCCCCTCCCCATATCTCCCCCTTCCCCTCCCCCTCCCTCTCCCTCTCCATGTACCTCTCCCTCCCCATCCCTATCCCCCTTCTCTCTCTTACCACCGTCCTACCCCTAATAAACCCCACCCCCTCTCCCTCCCTCTCTCTCTTCCTCTCTCTCTCTCCCTCCCCATATCCATCTCCCTCTACCTCTCCCTACACATCTCTCTCCCTAACCACCCTCCTTCCTCTAACCAAACCCCCTCCCTCTCCCTCTCTCTCCCTCACCCTCTTACTCACCCAATCTCTCCTCTCCCCTCTATTATCTCCTCTCTCATTCTCTCTCTCCTTCGTACCCCTCCACCTCCCCCCTCCTCCCCAACTCTCTCCTTCCCACTCTCCCTCTCCCACTAATCCACTCCCAATCCTTCCCTCCTGTTCAACCCTCCCACTCTCTCTCTTTCTTTCTCTTTATATCTCTCCCTCCCACTCTCCCTACATCTCTCTCTCTCTCTTCCTCTACCGTTATCCCTACCTCTCTCTCCCTTTCTCTCTCCCTCCATCCCCCCCCTCTAATCTCTCTCTCATTCTCTCCTTCCCTCCCCCTCCCCCTCCCCCTCCCCCTCCCTCTCTCACCCCCATCGCTATCTCTCCCCCTCCTACTCCCTCTACCTGCCTCCCCCTCCCCCTCCCTATCCCTATCACCTATCTCCCAATCTCTCTCTTTCATCCCCCTCCTCCCACCCCCACCCCCAACCCCCACCCCCTCCCCCCAACTCTCTTTGTCCCTCCTCCTCCTCCCTCAATCTCCGTTTCTCCCCCCTCCCCCTCTCCCTCTCCCTCTCCCTCTTCGTCTATCTCTCCCTCCCCATTCCCATCCCCCTACCCCCCCTATATCTCTAAACACACTCCTACCCCTAACCAACTCCCCTCCCTCTCCCTCTCGCTATCCCTCTCCCTCCCTCTCCCTCCTTCTCCCACTCTCTCCTCTCGCCATCTCTCCTATCCCCTATCTCCTCTCGCGCTCTCTCCTATATCCCTCTCTCTCTCCTTCATCCCCCTCCTCCCATTCCCTTCACCTCCCCCTCTCCTCCCACTCCCCCTCCCACAACCCTCTCCTCACCCTTCCTCCCTCACCCCATCTCTGTCTCTCCCCCTCCCACTCTCTCCATCTTGTTCTCGATTGCGTTTCCCGATATCCCCATCCCACTCTCTTCCTCGTGTTCTAGCTCCCTCCCTCAGTCTCCCCCTCCCCCTCCCTCGATAAGCTTTAAATATCTCATATAAAAAACGTGTTACATTTAATGTTTAAAAGGGAAATTAACATAGTTGGAAATTATCAATTCAATAAAATGTTAAATTTAATATTAAAAGATAGCTTTTTTGAAATAATTAATTTTAATGTAATAATCCAATATAATGATTCATATAATGCGATATTGCATATAAAAATTAAGATCGTGATGAATAGGCTGAAACCTACCAATAAAATACAATACTACATCTATGCTTATACTTTGAATTTTAAAATTAATGTACTTGATTTGAAAACTATATTTACCTTTTTAAGTAGACAAAATTATGAATATGGTACAATGCTTACATTTTATTTTAAGAAAAATAATATAAAAAAGTTAAACTAGTAGTCCAACATTTATATTTTAAAAATAAATTCAAAATATATAAATTTTAAACATATTCCATTTATTTTAATAAATATATTTAAAAACATATAAATAAGTAATTATTAATAATATAAATTAATAATCACAACTCTTAATATGTGTTTTTAATATAAATATTAATAATATGAATACAATTATAAACAGCCTAACATAGTTATCAAGAGTTGATATATGTTTTTAATATCATCATAGATTCATCTTAAACCAGTATCTATCAAACACAAGGAGGAATCTAATTTCTTGAAGTGTATTTTTTTTAAATTTAAAGTCAAGAAATTTGATCTCTCTTAATTGATAGATCGGGGTTTAGGTTTTAACTTTTTATTTTTATAAAAGAACATCTATTTTTTAATTACTTTTCATAATATTTTATTTTATGAACAAACATGGATTTTTTTTTTTAAATACTTTCCATAATTTTTTATTTTATGAGCCCACATGAATTTTTTAAATTATTTTCTTACAAATGTTATTTTGTTATTTTGTTACAAACGTTACATCATGTTACAACATCTCCCCCATATTGAGCTGTAAAGCACTTAGTAGAGCACCTCCTTTCACTCGGTGCAATAAATACTAATAATATGAATATAACTATAAGAAGCCTAACATACTTGATCTAGACTATTTAAAACTATGAGTGTAATACCACTTCCTTTTGGACAAAGACATTTGACCATTTTTTAAATGGAATAATGTTTGTTAAATAAATTAAAAAAAAAAAAAAATTAAATTTTTAAATGATTTTGTTTTTTAATTAAGGGTGAATTTGCAAAAACGGCTAACAGAGTTTAAGTTTAGATTTGCAATTACAAATAACAGAGAAAGAAACAAATACTTTCTTATATATAAAATTTAAAAGAAAATAACCAACTAAAAAACATTATTGCATGTCTTCAAGTCAGTTTTCAATAAAAATTATATTTGGCAAAGTTTATAAGAATCTGAATATCATGACTTTGTCTACCTTTATGACAATCTGAATATCATGACTTTTCCTAAGTTTATGAGAATTTGAATATCATAAATAAATAAATAAATAATTACCGCATACATTTTTACCAAGAAAACAAAACCAGAACAGAGATAAATAATTCTACTTGAATGGTTTTTCTTCAAATTATCTATTAAATTAATAAAAAATAATTTAAAAAATACCTGTAACTGTAAGTCCTCTTGGGGCGAAGGAATTTGTGCATCCTCCCACTGAACCTCGATAGATTTGGAACTTGCTTCTCCCGTTCCCTTTGTCATAACAAAAACTGGTATGTTTTGTTCCCATAACAAAAACTGAAAAAGGTATTCGAGATTGGTGTTCAAATTGGTTTGATTCTTGGATAGGACAGCAAAGGGCCCATAGGGATGGGATTCCATGTGCCACATAATCACATGTTTTCTGGCCTCCAGGACCTGTGCATTCCCATAGGTATCCAACAATAGTCCAATCTTTCTTGGTTAAAAATCTAAACTAGCGTTCAATGAGTTGTTCGGATTTCAATAAAATCCAAACAAATGGTGACCGAGAGAGATGATCTTCCATATGGACCCTTTATATTTTTTGAGTCATGGAAGCCTTACAAAATGATATGATGTGCAACTCTGCAATCTGTCGTTTCCCATGAAATGTTGAATCCCTTTGGCATGTTCACAAACCATGACCCATGCCATCCATTTGTTATATATTTGAGCACCCATCATAGACCTAGAAATTATAGTATTGAACATATGAAGTTGTATTGGGCCCTGGGCAGACAACACTACACAGCACATGGACAGATCTCTCCACAAAACAGCCATACATTTCAAAGAGAACACCAAAAACCTAGTTGAATCAAGATTGCGGCCAATTCCCTTGCTGACCAGAGAACACATTTTTTTCAGACGGAGAGGTGAATTCCCGTGCCGAATGAATTAAACAGAAAATAAATAGAGCAGAAAAGTACCAGGTAAATAGTCTATGAGCCCATGAGATTTTTTCTGTGAGAGATTGGCTTGTGAGGGCGTGAAAGTATTTTCATACAAACCCATCGAAATTCAGGCAAGTGGGTTGCACAAACCACCTGTGGTAATTGAAATTGCGGAAAGGTTTTTGAAAAAGGGGATTTCTTGAATTTACCAATCCATTTATATGCCGCACTTCCTGTGAAGTATGAACTATGTCTTCTGTCTGATCTCCCGAGCATGGACATTCGGACTATCATACCTTGAATGCTTCAAACCACCATCGGCACTATAGACAAAAGCTTTGACAAAATGATCAGGCGGTTCAACTGAAATATGAACCATGTCGTCTGTCTGATCTCCTGAGCATGGACATTTAGACCATCATCCCTTGAATGCTTCAAACCACCATCGGCCCTATCGGTGGAAGCTTTGACAGAATGATCAGAAGAAGTAGATACTCTTTGCAACAGCTAATCAAAGGGAATACGTCGATCAGCCTCGTGCTTCTCCTGCTCCGCCTGAATATCAATTTGATTTCTCTGCATTGCTAAGAGGCAAGAAGAGAATGGAAACAACACATTTAAGTTCTCAATGATCAAATTTATTTATGCAGAGCATGATTGAGACACAGATTTGCTCACTAGTGGAATCACCTCTCAAGAAGCTCAAAGAATTTCCACTACAAACGGATAGTGCCAAATTTCCTCCTATGAATCGCTGACACGTTTACCCAGATGATTAAATTTTGTTTTAGGATCGAACGGTATCACTTTGTCGGTACTCATTGTCACAAAAGCTTAGTGGATGTCAGAGAAATCACCATTTGTCAGAAAACTAACGGCTCAATTTGAAAGCAACAGCTCCATTTTCCGTTGTGGTGGTCTCAGGTACAGAGCGGCTCAATTCAAAACTAACGGCTCATTTACAGCTGTGGTATAAGGGTTTTACTTCAATTGATGTGTATAAAAATGATGAGGCGCTTCATATTTAAACAACTTTAGTGATTTAATTCATCTTAATTTGTGTAATGTCTTTCAAAGTACTGAATTATTCTTAATGTCTTTTAATGAAGTAGAGAACTTTTTTTTATTGATATTTTCTCCTTTTTCATATATAAAATGTTTGACCATATGATTGGCAGAGAAGGCAATTTCCAACTTTCACTTTGGCAAGTGTTAAAACCAAGATTTGGAGAAGAAGATTATTTTGCGATTTTTTCTTAATCTCTTTTAGTGTCAAACTTTTAGAGACCCTTTTAGGGGATCCAATATTTCCTTGGCACTCGCTGAGAGGTACTATTTTGTTGACAATGATGTAGTCTTCATAGGTTACCTTCACAATGTATATTGTGTTATTAATACATTTTGTGTCATTAATTATGGTTTAAATAATTATTTATTGTAATAACTCTTGGAATGTGGCCTATTTATTTGGGCTTGGGAGGATAGTTTACTTGAGATTTGTATAAATACACATTGGAAGATCATTTGTAGCATCATCTAGTATGATCATTGTTCATTGGAAAAATACTCCTTTTTAAAGCTTGTTTGTGTTATTTTGTGCTTATTTTTAAGACAATGCATGTCCCAATAACATTTTATTTAATTAGACTTTTCCTTGTTGCATTATTGGACCAAGATTTTGGTTATGATTGAAGGGTATCAAGTTGTTTATACTCCTTAAAAAATAAAAAAATAAAAAAATATCTTTGACTCTAAGCAAACTTAGAGTTAATTAATGATTTATTAGATACCATTCTTCTCTTCCAATGGTCAATTCAATTCCAATATACCCTTTTAGTGTGGTTTGTAACTATGTATCAAAATTTTATTGCTACTCAAATTTAAAATTTATTATGTACTTAGGGGATATGTAGCATTGATTTTGACCCACTAATAAGCATGCACAATTATTTGAATTTTGAGTTTTGATAGTTTAACATAGGTATTTTCTGCATTTTTTTATGATTTATTTCATAATTAATTGAGCAATAATTGGCTCTATAGTGTAGATATTCTTGATTTGACAATGAGATGGGGGAGGTGCCAGCTTGTTGACATCATGTTCTTTAGGCACCATACACGTTATTAGTGAGTGTGTGCATTATAGTGACATCCTAAGCCTTGTTTCTTTAGTGAGGGATTTTCCAAATGGTTTCTCTTTCTTTCATCTCTGCTAGGAGGGCCTCATTCTTCTTCATTGTTGTTATTTGATAAATAAGAGAAAACATGTTGTGGTGGTTTTTTTCTTAAATAAAATAAAATCAATTCATTTTGGTTGACATTTTTCCATCCTCATCTCATTTGGAAATCACAACACCCATTTTTATATTTATCTTTGTTGCAATGTGATTTTTGTGGCTCAAGATCATTGGAGATCTTGGTTTTGCTTGCTCAATTACGGATAGACATATTGGATATTTCATGCATATTTTTCTAAGTTGTTATTGGAAATATTGTGGTGTGCAATTTTCCTTGGATCGTAAGGTTTATAGCACTTAATTTGGTCATTATGATAGCATGGTGAAATGAATTGTCTTGGCCTGTTATAACTAGAGGCTAGTGGTTATGGTATATATTCAAGGATATACAATATCAAATGGTTAAAAACATGTTTTTTCTTCTTGTTTTCTCTATGTGATATCAATATGTGAGGTAACTAATGATTGTGGTTTCTCTTGATGAATCCAATTTTGTGTATGATATATTTTGTTGTGTGAAATTTGTAACTACAAATTTTATTGTCTTTTATTTTATTTGTTTGGACAAATAAAAATTATGCCTGATGATTTACTATGTACTTGGACATATGTCATGTTGAATTCAAATGTTACCTTCTTCTTAGGTAGTGTGGGAAAACATGAAGAAACATGGGTCCTTGTCTCTATAGGGATTAGATTATTCAAAAAATAATAAAATATTAATAATATGTACGTAAATATTTATTAAACATAAATTCTAGAAAATTTAAATGACACCCTCTAACAACATAATTGACATCATAGGTGTCAAAATCCTAAAAGAATACTAAATTTAGACTACCTCCACTACAAAAGACATAGAAAAAGTGAAATGTGACCATTGAACTTCTAAAAAGGAAATACCACCCCAATAGAAGAGGAGAGGGAAGAATGTGCTTAACTAATTGGTATTTGTGCAATAGATGATGAAAGTCCAAGTTTAGTTGGCTCAAAAATATCTATGTCCATAGATTAAGAGCACTATAAGTGCCGAGGCAAGGGTATGGTATTGCATTTTTTACAGGAGTACCACAAAAAAACATAGATTTTCCTTCACAAAATTTGATCATTTTAACATTTCAAAAAGGAATAAGGTCCTTTTCAAAGTTTGTTCCTTTAACACATCGAAAAGGCATCAAGTTCTTTGGAAATTTTTATCCTTTTAACATTCTCAAAATGCATCAAAGCCTTTTCAAAATTAGAATGTATTAATATAATTGAACAGCATTAAAGTCTTCACAGGTTTCAATCTTTTAATACTAGAAAAATGAATTGGGAAATTCACAAACTTCGATCCTTTTATCAACACAAAAAGGAATCAAGGCGGGCCATCATGATAAAATTTGATGTTGTAACATCCCTTAACTTACAATATAGATCTTCTTAATACAAATTAAGTGAATTGGGTACTTAAAAAACTTCCATCACTTATGTAACTCCAAGAGGCATCAAGACCTTCACAAAATTCAATATTAGTAACATTCCCAAAATGCATTGAATCTTTCCCAAACTCCATTTAAGGATAAGCCAATATGCTAGTGTTTAATACATGGTGGATACACAACAAAAACGTTATAGAGGTCAAGCTTAAAAAATACCTTCGACATAATAATTGGCCTCCTTTATTGTTTTCATGCCACTAATTTTTTGGGTTGGTTCTAGTTGAGAAAGTTAACCCATTATTTACATGAGCACATCATGTCATCAAAATATTCACATAATTGATCATGGTTTTTAAAATTCAACAACAAAAAACCATGTCTCACCAAAATCAACTACACATTTAAACCATCATTTATTGTAATTTAACTTTTGGTAATTTGGCCTACTTATTTGGGCCCATAACCTCTCTTGAGAGGATGGTCTACTTGAGTTTTGTATAAATACACAATTGGAAGATCATTTGTAGCGTCATCTAGTATGATCATTGTTCGTTGGAAAAATACTCATTTTTTAAGTTGTTTGTGTTATTATGTTAACTTTTATAAGACACTGCATGCCCCGATAAAATTTTATTTAACTACATGTTTCCTTCTTGAATTATTGGATTGGAAGATTGTGGCTATGATTGAAGGGTAACAAGTGGTTGATACTCTCTAAAAAGAAAAAAGAAAAAGATCTCTTTAACAGTAAAGAGTTAAGTAATGATTTATTAGATACCATTATTCTCATCCAATGGTCAATTCAATCCCAATATGCCCTTTTAGTGTGGTTTGTAAAGATGTATCAAATTTTGAGTGTTGCTCAGATTTCAAATTTATTATGTACTTAGAGGATATGTAGCATTGATTTCACCCACTAATAGGCATGTACACTTATTTTAATTTTGAGTTTCGATAGTTTAACATAGGTATTTTTTTGCATTTTTTATGATTTATTTCATAATTATTTGAGCACTAATTGGATCTATAGTGCTGATATTGTTGATTTGACAATGGGATGGGGGAGGTGGCAGCATCTTGACATCATGTTCTTAAGGAACCATACATGGTATTCGTAAGTTCCTGCATTATAGTCACATCTTAACTTTTCTTTCTTTAGTGATGGATTTGTCAAATAATTTCTCTTTCTTTTATCTTTACTAGGAGGGATTCATGCTTCTTCATTGTTATTATTTGATAAATAAGAGTAGACATGTTGTGGTGCTTGTTTTCTTAAATCATATCAGTTCAATTCATTTTGGTTGACATTTTTCCATCCTTGTCTCATTTGGAAATCACAACACCCATTTCTATATTTGTCTTTGTTGCAATGTGCTTTTTGTGGCTCAATATTATTGGAGATCTTAGTTTTGCTTGTTCGATTATCGATAGGTCCATATCGGATATTTCATAAATATATTTGTACTTTGTTATTGGAAGGATTATGGTGTGCAATTTACCTTGGATCGTTAGGTTTATAGCACTTAATTTGGTGATTATGATAACATGGTGGAGTAAATTGGCTTGGCCTGTAATAACTAGAGGCCAGTAGAGGGGGTTTTGGTATATATTCAAGGATATATAATCTCAAATGGTTAAAAACATGTTTTTTTCTTCTTGTTTTCTTTATGTGATATCAATATGTGAGGGAACTAGTGAATGTGGTTTTTCTTGATGAATCCAATTCTGTGGATGATATATTTTGTTCTGTGAAATTTGTAACTACAATTTTTTCTAGATTGGATTATCAATAATTAGAGAATAGTCATAAATATTGTTTTGTTCATAGAATGGTGACTTATATAGGAATGTAAATCAAGGGAAACTTAATTTTCATGTGAATAACTTGTCCAAATTGGTATTTGATAAATGTGGTTTCATAATTGTAATACCCAGAAATGTTGTGCCCCTAAAAGCGATTATGTTCTTTATTTTATTTGTTTGGACAAATACAAATTATACCTAATAATTCACTATGTACTTGGACATATGTCATGCTAAATTTAAAGGTTACCTTCTTCTTAGGATGTTAAGTGGGAAAACATAAAGAAACATGGGTTTTGGTCTCTATAGGGATTAGATTATTCAAAAAATAATAAAATATTAATAATATCTATGTAAAGTTTTAGTAAACATAAATTCTAGAAAATTTAAAGGACACCCTCTAGCAACATAGCTCACATGATAAGTGTCACAATCCTAAAATAATACTAAATTTAGACTACCTCCAATAGAAAAGACTCATAAAAAGTGAAATGTGACCATTGAACTTCTAAAAAGGAAATGTCATCCCCAAGAGAAGAGGAGAGGGAGGAATGTGCTACCTAACTGGTATTTGTGCAACAGATGATGAAAGTCCGAGTTTAGTTGGATCACGAATCTATATGTCCATAGAGTAAGAGAACTAGAAGTGGTGAGGCATGAGTACTATTGGTGTTTCATTTTTGGGAGGAGTATCCCTAAAAAACATCAACTTGCCTTCATAAAATTTGGTCATTTTAACATGTCGAAAAGGAATGAGGACCTCTTAAAGGTTTGTTCCTTTAACACATCGAAAAGGCCTCAAGTTATTTGCAAATTTTTATCCTTTTAACATTCTCAAAAGGAATCAATTCCTTTTCAAAATTAGAATTTATTAATAGAATTGAGCTATTGGAATATTCACACCATCATTTTTATATTTTGCATGCCTACATGTGAATTTGCATGCTGCATGCATTTTCATGCCACTGCATGCATCCAGTCATCATCATGGTGGTCTCCCCAGCACCTAGAGCTTGATTCTAGCTCTCCAAAGCCTATCTACAACCCCCATTTGGCATCCTACCTACCTGATGCGCCCTTCTTGACTGTTCTGCATGGCAAGTGCGCCTTTCTCACCTACCACACTCATTTAGTGCACCTTTACTCACCTATATTCAGTTATCACTCAGTTAGGGCGCCTTATCTCACCTACCGGGAGTTATCATTTAATTGGTGCATTGATTGAGTAGTTCTTTCATTGATTTCTCATGCTGACTACTTGTAGCTTCTAGTTAGATAGTTCTAGAGTTCCACTTGACTGTTTGACAGCCTCATGCGCCCCCCTATGAGTCTCCATTCCCTGATTTATGCCTAGATGGTTTTGTTAGACTCAGTTAGACACACTTGACTAACTATTACCATTTATGACTAATAATATTGACTGGATGATGTCTCAATTGTTATCGAATCTATACTTTGAGCTAGACAACCTCATGTACCCCCCTTGGAGTCTCCATTCCCTGATTTATGGCTAGTTGGTTTTGTTCGACTTAGTTGGACACACTTGACTGGCTCTTGCCATTTATGATTGATACTACTGACTAGATGATGTCTCCATTGTTATACAAGCTAGACTTTGAGCTCTGATTCGAATGCCCTACTTGGCTAATTCAAATCATATATGATGATCCATCTTAGATTACTGTGACACATTATTTACATTCATTATTCATTGTATGATACTATTATTGTTCATATTCTGTGTTTATGAGTGATTATTGAGTGCATGCTTTTGTTCTTCTTTGCAACATTCTTGAGAGTTTGATTGTGAGTTTGTTACAGTTGCTAGATCCCCTGCATATTATCACACGTGCATCATTAGAGTCTTCAAAGATTTCCATCTTTTAATACTAGAAAATTGAATTGGGAAATTCACAAACTTCTTATGAGTGCAAAAAGGCATCAAGGCCTTCAATAATTTTGTTATTTTTAACACTCTTTCAAGGGACTGCATCCTTCACAATGTTCAATTATTTTAACTTACACAAAATGCATTGAACCTTCTGTAAGCTTGAATATTTTAATATGAGATAAAGGAATTACGACACTCAAAAAATTCAATCTTTATAATAATAAAAAATCACCGAGTCCTTCATGATAAAATTTGATGTTGTAACATCCCTTAAAGGCATAAATGTTTTTACAATATTGATATTCTTAATACAAATTAAGTGAATTGGGTACTTAACAAATTTCCATCACTTTTGTAACTCAAGATGCATCAAAACCTTCACAAAATTCAATATTTGTAACATTCCAAAAATGAATTGAAGCTTTCCCAAAATCCATTTAATAATAAGCACATATTCTAGTGTTCATTACATGTTGTATAGAAAACAAAAGAGTTATAGAGGTCAACCTTAAAAAATACCTTTAAGATAATAATGGGCCTCCTTGCTTTTTTTCATGCCACTGCTTTTTTGGGTTGGTTATGGTTGACAAAGTTAACCAATTAGTCACATGAGCACCTCATTTCATCAAAATATTCACATAATAGATCATGGTTTTTAAAATTCAACAAAAAAAACCATGACTCACCAAAGTCAACTACAAAATCAAACACCTATATTTAGTTAATTGATTTGATTTATTTTAATTAATATGCTAGATCAAAGGCACCATGTTGACATTCTCAACTATAGATAATCATGGTTTCACTATGGTGACAGTTAGTCAACCATAAACATAGCTTAACATGGTTAATTAAATGCAACTATGAAAACCATAGTCGACCATTGTCAACAATGGTTGATGACATTTAAACATGGTCTCATATGATCAAACATACACAACCATGGTCAATGAAGTGTTCCACAGTAAAACATGGTTAGTAAACCATAATGAAATAGGGTCAATGTTACCAAATTAAACTGAACCATACACAATGAAGGTTCACTAAAGTAAACCATGGTTAACAAAATTCAAGTGATTGTCAACCATGGTAAATTAAAGTCGGCCATGGTGCATTAAATTAAACCATGGTTAACTAAATTGAACCATGCAATAACAATAGCCAACCATGGTTTTCAATTGTAAAACTTGGTTATCCATCATTTGACACTCTTTTTCAATCATGGTTAATGACACTCAAAGATGCCTAAACTTGGCTAGCAAAATTCAACCTTAGTCAACCATGGTGAACTAAAGTCAATCCTAGTGAACCATGGTTCTATAAAATCTTAGATATGAACGTGGACACATATTTAAAATTGGAAATAAAAGTGGAGTAATTGAATACAAGTGGCATATATAAGAGACATGGTTGACATGGATACAGAGTTGTTATGAAAATCATTAGGGTTTGTATTATTGTACTAGACATATTTTTTTATGCATATGTTTCATTTCGGACAATGCTATTTTGTGATGTGCACATTTGATATCGGGTTTGGGTTCATGTACAAAATATGCATTTTGTTATGCTCATGATGTTTCATTTCATACAATATTATCTTGTTATGTGCACATTTAATATAAGACATTATGCTACATAATTCTTACTAGCATGTTTTGATTTTAGTATTTTTTTAAGTATTATATGTACATATAGTCCAAGACCAATTCCACTAATAGATTCTTCACTCAACTTTATATTAATGAATTCTCTAATTATTCACTGAATAAGCATGAACATAGATTAAAAAAAAATGGGAATACGTACATAGTAAAGATTTCTATTTCCTATTCACATGAATAATGATTTTTCATTTGAAAGCCCCTCACTCGACACCAAAATAATTTCATGCAAAAGAATCACTCCCATTTTATTTATTATTCTAATATTTGTTTTGTATTTGAGAAACAAAAGTATAATTAAGATGTTTCACGTGAATAATGATTTTTCATTTGGAATCCCCTTACTTGACACTAAAATAATTTCATGCAAAACAACCAGTTTCGTTTTATTTATTATTCTAATATTTGTTATGGATTTGATAAACCACATGGGTATTTTTCCTGTTTATGTGCTTATTAGGAGAAAGAATTTCCCATTGAGTTGGGATACATTTAAACAAGTACACAATGTGGAATATTTATATATTTAAAAAATTCAATAATGAGAAGCTCGACAAAAGAATATTATATGTCAAGCTATCAAGGAAATTGTGAAGACAATCATGAAAGCATCTTTCTACCTTTGATACAGAGGTGATAGGACGATCATGATAATGAAATATTTATAATTATTTTCATTATTCTAATAATGATGATGATGATGATTTGACAATAAAAAATTAGTTGAATGTTTAGGAAAAATAGTTATATCTTACTTAAAGTACTATACTTTCTTATGGTTTCATTACCAAATTTTTGTAACATTGTGAGTTTTATTTTTCATATTTCCATTTGCAATTAAACTTGTTGGGAAGTTTTTATGATATTAACATAATATATATTATGTCCATATTTTTAGGTTGTAATATTCAGTAAAATACTTCTAACTTTTTCACATATTTTTATGAATTTATGATGCAATCTTTCTTTAAGTAACTAAAGTTCAATTATGTTAAACAAATTTAATATTTTTAATAGAATTTTAGTATTCAGATGATTTGTGTAAAATTTAATTTATTCAAAATTATGCACACTTGAACTTGAACTATATTGACAATAATGCACTATTACATAAATTACCATATCTCATAGAATAATAATAACTAAATATTTAAAAGGATTTTTTACCTACCTCTCCCCGTCTCCCACTCTCTTCCTCCAGATATTGCTTCCTCCCTCTCTTTCTCTCTCTCTCCCTCCACCCCCATCCCCCTCCCCCTCTCTCTCCCCTTTCCCTCCCTCAATAAGGTTTAAATATCACATATAAAAAATGTGTTACATTTAGTGTTTATGGTGGTCATTAACATAGATCAAAATTATCAATTCAATAAAATTTTATTGAATTGATAATTAAACCTACCTCCTACTCCAACTACCCCTAGAAACCATACCATCCCATCTCCCTCTCCCTAACCACCCTCCTACCCCTAACCAAACCCCTTGCCCCTCCCCCTACACTAGCTCTCCCTCTCCCTCACTCTCTCTCCGCCTCTCTCTCTCTCTCTCCATCCCCCTCTCTCAATATCATAATCTCTCTTTTACCCTTCCCTCCTTTCTTCTCCCCCCAACTGTCTATCCTTCCTCCCCCTCCAATCACACCCTCCCCCTCCTCCTCTCCATCTACCTCTCCCTCTCCCTATCCATGTATGTCTTTCCCCTTCTTTACCTCTCCCACCCACTCCACTCCCCCCCTCCCTCTCTCCCCACCAACATACCTCTCTCCCCATCCCCATCCCTCTCTCTCCATCCCCCTCATAATAATCGTCCCCTCCCCCTCCCACTACTCCCCCCCCTCTCTTACTCTCCCTCTCACACCCTCTACCTCCTTTTCTCTCACTCCATATCCCTCCTTCCCATTCTATCCATCTTGATATATTCCTCCCACTCCCTCTCAATACCTCTTCCCTAGCCAATACCACTCCCCAAACCCATAAAAATAAACCTCCACCTCTCCTGTTATATCCCTCCCGATCTCTTGCTCTAGCTCCACCCTTCTTGATCTCTCCATCTTGCTATCTCCCTCTCATCCTCTCTCTCTCACCTTCCCCCTCCCTCACTCTCCCCCTCCCCCTCCCTTTCCACCTCCCTCACCCTCCCCCTCTCCCTCCCTCTCTCCTACTCTCTCTCTCTCTCTCCCTCTCCCTCTCCCCCTTCCTCCCCCTCGCCCTCCCCCTCTCTCCCCCTCCCCCTCTATTTTTGGACAATCTACTCTAGCTGACGCGAGCGTGATCTCCCTAGTCCAACTGGATCTAGAAAAAATGGAAACAAAATATAAAACTACTTTCCTAGATAAATTAGAGGTCGAGGTAATTAGATGCCTTACCTCTAGATTTGTAGATATTTTCTCCTCTTTATCACCTCAAGAATTGTGGTCATCAGGTCTGTAGAAAAAATACCTGTTAAAGCACATAGAGACAAAATGAGCAATAAAAGTACATCTAAACACTAATTGATCTAAGTAAACAGTTGAGGAAGTGAACTCTAAACATCATTAACACAAAGATATTTATGGAAAGAGATTATATTACTGTAAATGATTGAGAAATACATAGAAGAGTGATGATTACAACCCAAGGCTTAACTCTCCAATCTTCCTCCAACAAGCCAAGCCAATGCCTCCAAAGGAAATATATGCCTTCCAAGATATGAATAGGTATCACCTAGGTTAATTCCACCAGCATGTAAGTGCTATCAACTTCCTCTCCTTGGAATGGAGAGGAGATTTGTATTTATAAGACCAAGTGGATAGAGTAGGTTTAGGATCATGGGGAGAGGACTAAGGGATCCTTCCTTGAGGTTAGGGAATCGTAGGACAACTCTCCTACAAGTTAGGGGTAGAGATGCACCTCATCCAATTTGTAGAATTCACTCGAAAGCAACCTTTATCCATTTTAACCAACTTTGGCACAAGTTGCATGAGGGAAACTTGCTCCTGAGAGGGAAAGCGCAGGCTGCACAAAGGAAACCTAAGCCATTGGCATAGTCTGTCAGAAGGCAGTCTGCACCTCACCTAGTTGGGTGCTACTTGCTAGAAGGAAACCTATGCCATCCCAACTAGAAATCGTGGACAAAGGAAAACAACTTGCTCTAATTGATTACTTGATCAGGAAGAATTCAGGGACCAAGGCACTGAGTTGACATGGGTCTCATGATGACGAGATTTAGGTGTAACAGAATGCCCCCCAAAGCATGAATATGGAATAACAAGACAGGTGAAATGCTTTGAAATATGGATGGCAAGGACTTGTCAGATGGAAGATGTTGCTACAGTACAACTGACTCTGATATGCAAGTCTCACATGACTCATAACATGGCTGTTGAAAAATACAATGCAGATCCATGGTAGTAGAGACCGACTGAACACAATCATGGCTACTAGACACAATCATAGATCCATGATGAGATGATAACATAGCCACGATCAGTACAAAGTGGATCCATGTAATACGACTCAAACAATCTCCATCACAACCTGGGTAAGATATGATTCACTCTAGGGTCTTCAAGCCGAACCCGCAACGATACGAATCTATCCATGTGATTACAATGTTTTGGAGTTGAACATGGTAGAAACCACTTGATTACTGGTCATTGATGTATACTGTTAACAAGTGTGAGGGAAATCACCATTGATTTCAATGATCCCCAAGGTATCATAGCACACATCACCGAGAGTGAATAAATGAGTTGAGGTCGAACGCTTGATGAAATCTTTCAATCAAGAGTCAATGATGTAAAATCATGTTGATAGCGAGGTAACCTGCCAATAAGGCATGCAAGACCAACGTACTCATTTGGTTTCTAGATTCAATCCTTGGATGATGTGTTGAAGTCGACAAGGATGAATCCGTCGAAGGAGGGCCATGATGAATTCCTTATCATCGGAAAAAAAATCGATAACATATGTTTGGAGTAGATCGGATGGTAGAGTAACATGTAGGACTAACTCAGGGTAGATCGACATGATGGAAGGTGTACTGACTACAGATGATGATCAATGAAACATCTCTTGAACATGCTCATGGCATGACTTGGCAGTATTGACATGATGAGAACGATACCAATCCCTAATGAAACTGATGATAGGAGCATTCTTCGGATGACTCAAAGGAGTGACAAGACTCATGAAATTAGTATAAATTGAAGACAAACAGATTACTCAAGTACTGAATGCAAATGCGAATGAGTGCCATGTTCAAGAGCGATTATGCACTTCCATGAATTATAGTGTAACACAAAATATTTCATTTTCCCCATCATGATTGATGAGTGCCTCATTTGTTTTTTAATGAGCTTGAGGAGGGTAAACAGATGCTCGGTATAGCTCATCCCATGGATGAGTCCAATACCAAAATTTTTACGAACCTAACATAGGAGGGGATCATCCCATGACGGGCCCTTCAATGTTGAATTTTAACGAGCCCATAGAAGGTAAACTCAATGTCATTTCATGTTTAGAGAGTCTGAAAATAACTAAATAAGACTCCAAAGTTCCTTTTCTGTAAAGTTAGCCTCTCTGCCCGGAAAAGGGTAAAACAAAGCGAGAGAGGACTCTTCCAGTCATGATTGGTTGGAGTATTCCTTTTTCGTAAATAGTGCTTCCTCGTTCGAAAAGGGGGTAAACTATCACCTGAAATACGACCACTCAAATACTTTTACAAGTGTGAATGCATCAAGTTCTCTTGGCGATCTTTTCGTATTTTGAGAGTCTAAAAAGAGTTTAAAGAAAGAATCCATGGGGTTCCTTTTTCATGGAAGTTTAATGAGCCTGAAAAAGTGATAAACTATAACTCAGTGACTTATTCTCATTGTTTTACGAGCACGAGAAAGAACAAAGAGTTATCTCATTGTCATTAATAATTGAATTTAATGAGTGAAATAATAACATAAAAATGCTCAATGAGTTGTTCATACCTGATAACATGGGAGAGATGACCACATTCCAAAAAACAATATTAATAAGGTACTTAAATTCACCTACAAGATTTGAAACTAGGTTAAAATGATCAATCGAGTGTTGAAATATAGAAATAACTCCAGCTATAGAAAAATAACCCACAATGGAATAAATTAAAAAAGGAATATGTTCTTTTTTAATATAAAATGGGGTAAATAGTAAAAATCAATTACTATTTGTTTTTACCAAATTGGAGAGGTGAGAAATACCATTTGGAGTTGTTTTTCCAGTGTTGATTCTGGGAGCTGTGATTGACCGTTTTCCGTGCCATTAGTGACATGTAACCCTAAACTTAGCCTTCTTTCTTTCCAGTGGATTAAATTTTTGTTTTTCTTGCATTTTTTTGGGCTTTGAGCATGCTTGGTGGGGGATATTGCGCTGGTGCACCAATGTAGTCTCCCCTTTCAGGAACTGCGTCGAGCCTGCACTGATGCAAATCCCGAGCTAAAGTCTTATGCCGGTGGTGTTATGTGGAATTCTGCCCTACGGATAAGTCAGAAATCCCTTAGACTAAAGCGGACTTAAACTAACTCTAGGCTAAGAACAGACAAAACAAATGCAACCTTGAATCCCTAGATCTAACAAACATTTCAGAATTAAAATGCTGAAGAGAATAGAAGGAGTTTAACTGACCTTATGTCCAAATGCTTGTCTTTGATATTTGCTCCAAGCTCCAAGTCCTCACAAGTAAACCTGTTAACAATGGAACCAAAACACAAGCATGTACTATTCTCTAGCAATCTGAAAACATGAGTTAGAATCTAAATCTATGAGAGATACAAACCATATCATTAAAACGAGATTAACACAAATGATTTGGGAAAACAAGACAAGTTATTCCATTACAACTTGAAGATTACTTACAAAGGGTGCTTGATGCCCAAGCCAATCCTCCAACTCGAAGTGTCTTCTCCTCTAGCTATCTCCACAATGCTGCAAGACCATAAGTTTGGTGCTCTCAAGAGTCCTCCTTTTTTCCCATGGCATGCCTCTCTTTTATAGTGAATGGTGAGGTTAACCAACAAGAGAGATGAGTGGATCTAAGGAGGGATAAGTGGATCAGGGTTTCTAATCGAAGGAGGTGAGTTGAGATCGAATCAAGGAACCCAATCTTCCATTATCTTCGAAAATCCAAGATCCCACAAGCCAAGGGCAAAAAACTATTAAAAGGGTGCCGCGTTTTGCAATGTCTGCAGAACGCAGCACTGCCGCGCTTTGAGGCAAAAGTAGAACGCGGCAGTGTCTAGTGCCGCGTTTTGTCAAGCTGGCAAGGCGCGGTAGTGTGTAAAAATAAAGTCCAAGGTGGGTCAAAACTTGCCAGGGTGGATTCACCTTCAAGGTTGACTCATCATCTGTTTCTTCTGGATGGTTCAAAACAGTAGGGAAAGTGTCGTCAACTTGTTTTGTGATGGGGATGCGACACCGTGAAATATAGAGGTATAACAGATGCCCCCTAAAGTGTGAGGTCAGAAGGGACTGATGGCCGAAAGACTTTACGAATAGAATGTGCAGAGATAGCATCGAGGAGAGCGACACGGAGCTGAAATGGAAACAAAGTGTTAGATATACCACCGAGGCGGGCATTCCCATGCTCGGAAACAAATGAATCAAAGCATGGCTGCCGACCAATACATTGCAGATCCATGAGTACTGAGATAATGTAAACTGTGGACAGATCATGGCTACTATGAACAATCGTAGATCCATGAGACAATAACGACACAGCCACGACCAATACAATAAGTGGATCTGTGTGACAATACAAGAGACATCTCCATCGCAGCCTGGACGCAGTCAAGATACAGTGATGCACCCAGGGTCTTCTACCCGATCGCATAAAGATACGAATCTAACCATGTGATTACAATGTGTTGGAGTCGAACATGGAAGAAACCATTTGATTACCGGTCAATGATGTGGACCATTAACAAATGCGAGGGAAATCACCAATAATGACAATGATTCCCAAGGTATCAATAGTACATCTCAACGAAATGCGAATGAATGAGTTGATGTCGAGCATCCGAGAGATTGCTTGATCAGAGGTCAATGAGGTGAACCTACTGTCAAACATGAGGAAACCTGCCGTTGAGGCATGCAGGTACCAAGGTACTAATGGTTGATTCCTAAGTCTAATTCCTGGATAGTGATTTGGTGTCGACAGGAATAGACTCGTCGAAGGTAGGCCATGATGATTCCCACATCATCGACACGAAATCGGCACATATGATAGGATGATGAAGTAATGAAATATGTACTGACACAGCGGAGGCCTGACACAATGAATGACTCGATACAATGCAACCCTTTGAACATATAACGGCATGTAACAAGACTTGGCAGCAGGGATTATTGATGAATAGAGGATAGACACCGGATGAGTGGACTCGTGGCCAAGGAGACGACCCATGATGATGACTATGACTCAATGAAAGACGGATACCCAAATATAGACAAGAGATGGACACATGCCATGTTCAAAGGTAATGACTAACAAGCTGCCATAGATAAACTTGACTTGTTCCCCCATATTTCCCCGACATGATGGACGAGTATCTCTTTCTTGTTTTACGAGCTTGAAGAGGATAACAGATGCTCGGTGTAGCTCATCTTGTGGATGAGTCCAATCTCACATGTTTTACGAACCTGAGAAAGGAGGGGTTCGTCCCAAAGTGGGTCCTTCGATGTTAATATTTTAACGAGTCCAAGGAAGGAAAACTCGGCAGTTTTTCATATTTAGAGAGCCTAAAAAACTTGAAGGAAGCTCCATAATGTACTTTTTCGTAAAATTTAGTCTCTCGATCCCGAAAAAGTGTAAAACGATTCCCGAGAGAACTCTCCCAGCCGAGATTGACTGAGGTATACCTTTCTCGTAAATAGTCTAGACGGGCCGAAAAAGGGGTAACCTATCACCGAATAGACGACCTTTCAAATACTTTTACAAGTGTGAAAGAGTCAAGATCACTTGGCAATCTTTTCAATTTTAAGGAGTCTGAAAAGAGCTTAACTATGGACTCCTATGGTCTTTTTCGTAAACTTTAAATTATTCTGGTCCGAAAAAAGAATAAAATACAACCAGGATAATACTTTCCTCATCATTTAACGAGCATGAGTAAAGCTGACCGTACTCGACACCGTTTACTTGCGCTTGACAAGCACGACACAGGTGTGAAAGCGCTTGGAATCTTTTTCAAGTTTTAAATCCGGAGCACGAAAAAGATAAAGTGGGCTCAATATGAAGGTCAAACTACGAACAAATACCAGTATGAATGCATCCCATTTCTACCGCAGATCCTGTCAATGAATGCTCAAAAATCGGGCATTAGTAATATGAATAAGGGTTTATTAATTTGAAAATAGTAATTAATTAATTAAAAAATGTGAAAAAATGCTATATAAAGCATGGTAAAAATAGAAATTACTATTCATTTGTGATTTTTACCCAAAGGAGACATTTTTACCCATTTTGGAGCAAAATTTCAAGGATCGATACCGAGAGTTCTGGGACACCATTTCGACCGCCGTCTGTGCCAGGTAAGAGTGCTTGAACCCCTCTTTCATTTCATGTAAGAAATTCTTACTTTCACCAGGGGAAAATCAATTTTTTGGGAATCCCTTTTGGGCAAAAATCGCCTGCCGTACTGCCGCGCGGGGACCCTATCGAGGAATGCGGCACTGTTGAACAGTGCCGCGCTGTAACCTCAAAATGAGGCACGACACTGTGAACTGCTGCGCGGCAGGGTGCCCTCCAGGTACGGCACGTGCGAAAATTGAGTTCAAAAAATCAATTTTTCCTCAAATTTTTGCTAGAAGCAAGTTGTTAAATAGTCACTAATTACTTTGTTTGCCTTTTTGCAGGGATTTGCAACTTGTTTGAGGCAAAATGGTGAGTTGGAAAGAGAGGGAGCATGAAACGGACGATTTTAGGGCCGAAAATGACTTACCAACCGTGACCGCATTACGAGAATGCGGTTTGCTAAAGTTTTTCAAGACTAAAGGGATCCGCCAACAACCTAAGCTCCTTACTCACCTTATTCAATTGTGGGACCCTGATATCGAAGCTTTCCGAGTGGGAGAGCACGTGCTTGAAATCCAACTTGAAGACATCTACTTTCTCACGGGCCTCTCGAAAAGAGGGGCCCGGCCGAATCTTACCGGGTACAGTGCTTCAGACTCAAGCACGGATGATTTGATTGCTCGATATTGTCAGGCGGGTTCGAGTAAGAAGAGTGGGAAAGTGGCCATAAAAGAGGTCACAAATCTTCCTTTCAAAACTTTGCTATTCACTATTACACGTGCAGCAGGAAGCGTGAGCCCACATCAGGCAACCCGCACACAGGTAAATCTCGCAGCAGAGTGCATGGGAGGGATAGTCTTCAACTGGTGTGAGGCAGTGTTGTCCCACATGAAGGAACAGGTGCACAAATGTAGAACCGGGAAAAATACCCAGTTTGGCTATGGGAGTATCTTGGTCACTTTCTTCCTGGAAAGGGTGCCATTACTGCGGCCACAGATATCTATGCATCCTCGTCCACCTACTGAGCCATGGATGGCTCGATGGAGTGACTACGCTGGACGCCTTGGGGGACCTCAGCGGTTAGCCTTTAGAGAGGACTTTTTCTCTTGGCTAGAGGAGCAGATAGTCATGATCGACGACTATCCCTATTCAGGGGTAGATTTCCGCGAGGATATCGACTTGGCTTTGCCAGAAGATGATGACTGGGACAACTCTGGTATGACCTTCATGGATATGTATTTTTCTTTTTGAATATTTAGTTTTTTAATGCTTTTTTAGAATGTGTAAAAGACTTCTAATGTATATTCGCATGCATGTTGCAGACCGTGGACCACAGAGGCCAGCCGGATACTCTCCACTACGTCGTGGTGGTGTCGATCGTCCAGCTGATCCCGTCGAAGAAGAAGATGAAGACGAGGCAGGGGGTGTCCGGGACATTGAGAGGAACCTGCAGGGATTGACCCATGGCATCCCTGCTATGCGGATGGATGATGCCCCCTACCACCTCCAGCGGCATACTGTGGGTGTACCTGGACGTATTAGTCGACTTCTTCGCAAGGTGGTTCGAGCTGTGATGTGTTACCACCGTCAGCAGGAGGAGTCCGATGAGGGACACGATAGGTCCCCTAGATCTCCATAGATGGTCTTTTGGTCTTTTTTGCGGCATGTACACGATATGTAGGCTTTGAGGGCCAATTTTTGTATATGGGATTTAATCCCCAATTTTGTCTTTGACACAAACTTTATGTATTTTGGAAAAAACACTTTTATATATAGTGATATGGACCTATTTATGACCTAAATATTTACAATGACTTGTGCATTTTATTTTTTATGATGTGTTTATGTATGGGCAAGATGCCAGTCCAAAATGTAATTAGCCAATGAATCGGCAATACAATTGAATTCTCTCGGTATGTGTTGATATGTGATAAAATCAAATGACCGTTCCAAGAGGCGTACTCTTCGGAATAAACGAAGTAATGTAGGATCGCGAACTGTGTAAACACGGTTTAGATGTGAAACCACGAGTTGGGAATCTAAAAAGACCAATAAGGAGTCAATCCCGAGTGAGGCAACCTCTGTCAAGAGACCAATGACTGCATGGTACTCTGCGATATTGTTGGTTGCGGGACCTAAACAGATAGCTCCTGAAGAAATCAACTCGCCAGTGGGGGAATAGATCACCCATGCTGCGGAAGCGAGATTCCGGGTATGTCGGCTTGCACCGTCAGCGAATCCAAAGTAGGTAGACATCTGCGCATAAAGGCACGAGTCAAAGTAAGAGTAGATACATAAGATCCACGCGCACACTAAAAATAAAGCAAAAAGCAAACTAAGTACATTATGTACAAGAATTAACCCGCGTGGGGTAACTTCACGCGTAGAAACGCTTGAGGTATAGCCCGTTGCGGGGCCGTGCCAATGGCGTACCATCATAGTCGACTAGTTCATAGGCTCCTTTTTCTAAGACACATTTTATGATGAAGGGGCCGTACCACATAGATTCAAGCTTACCTTTTCCAAGTTTATCATGCATCTGATTATATGTAAGTACGAGGTCACCCTCATTGAAGATCCGAGGTTGAACGGATTTGTCGTATTGAGCTTTGACGCGTTTTTTGTGAGCTTCATTAGCCAAAGCGGCGTCGCGGCGAGTTTCATCTAGCTTAGCTAGGTATAGAAACCGTTCTTCTTCGGAAGTAGTGTGTGGAAGTAGCTCTATGGCTATCTTGAGTGATGGAATTTCACATTCAATCGGGAGAATGGCTTCCAGGCCGTACACCAACTGAAATGGTGTAAACCCAGTAGCACTTTTCACTGAGGTTCGGTATGCCCACAGTGCTGAGAACAGAGCTGAGTGCCAATTGGATTTTTGGGTACCCACAATGCGCTGAATCATTCGTTTCAGGACCTTATTGATGGCTTCAACTTGGCCATTAGCTTGTGGGTAATACGGGGTTGAGTTTTCGTGGCGAAAACCCAATTTGGCACTTAGTTCTTCGATCATATGATTCCTAAAATGGGAACCATGATCGGTCACAATAGACTGTGGGACACCGAATCTAGCTATGATATGATTGAATATGAACTGCGCTGCTGTTTTGCCGTCTTCAGCATACGTAGGCATCGCTTCAGCCCATTTTGTAAAATAGTCCACAGCTACTATGACATAGCTATGCCCCCCGGCTGAAGTGGGCTTACAGTGCATAAAATCAATGCCCCATTTGGAGAAGGGGCCGACGGCAATGACAGGATGGAGTGGAGCAGGATGCGAGCGTGCTTTGGTATGAAAGAATTGACATGGCGGACACTTCTTGACTGTTTCAATGCAGTCTTTGAAAATCGAAGGCCAGAAGTATCCCGCTCGCAATATTTTCTGGGCCGTAGCCATCCCAGAGAGATGACCACCACATGCTCCAGCGTGGCAGTCATTAAGAACGCGTTCTGCCTCATCTAAGGTCAAACAGCGTCGAAGGACAGTGTCGACACCACGTCGATACAAAGTATCGTTCACTATAAGGTAGTATTTTGCGTGATGTCTGATACGTCGTCGTTCATCGCGGTTGAGGTCGGGACGGAAGCGTTGGGTTTGGAGATATAAGAGAATATCCCCATACCACGGATCAGACGTGCTAATGAGGAACAATGATTCGTCGGGAAGAGAATCAATGGGCTCGGATTGCTCAGTAGCACGGGGCAAGTGACAAATTAACTCAGCGAAGACCAGAGATTTCTTAGACTTGGCTTTGACAAATTCCAAGTCAAACTCTTGAAGGATGACAATCCAACGGGAGTACTTGCCCCCAAGCACTTGTCGTGTGAGGATATAGTACATCGGATTGAAATCAGCGATGACGGTGGTCCGACGGAGTAAGATGTAGTGACGGAATCTCTGGACAGCAAATACTGTTGCCAGAGCCAGCTTTTCAACATGTGAGTAGCGAGTTTCAGAGTCGAGAAGACTCTTGCTGAGGTAGTACACCACATGTTCTATGCCGTTGTGGTCTTCCTGGACTAACACCATACCAATGGTGGAAATCGAGGCTGCGAGATAAAGAATGTAGTCCTGTGTGTAATTGGGGGGTTGAATCACAGGATCTTTGGTTAAGGCCGCCTTTAAATTATCAAAGGATCGTTGGGCTTCATCATCCCATATGAAGGGAACATTCTTCTTGAGAAGCCGCATGTAGCCTTTTGTTATCTCGGACAGATTACAGATAAAACGGCGTAGAAAGTTTGCATGCCCTTGCAAACATTGAAGTTCTGGAATATTGGTAGGTGAAGGCAGGGCTATGATAGCTGCTACCTTTGCGGGATCTAGACGTATCCCGTTTTTGGAGACTATGAAGCCCAATAGTTTTCCAGCTTCTACACAGAAGACGCACTTATGCGGGTTCAAACGTATATTGTAGCGTCGACACCTTTCGAAAATGGCACTTAAGTGATCTGGATGTTCTTCCCGAGTTCGAGAATGAGCGGGAAGGTCATCGAGATATGGCTCTACGATATGTTTGATGTCATGAAATGCGTAGGACATCGCCCGTTGGAAAGTTGCCCCGGCATTTTTGAGGCCAAAAGGTAACTTTCGATATGCAAAGATCCCCCAAGGGCAGATAAAGGCCGTTTTGTGCTGGTCGGCTGGGAGGATATCGATCTGATTATAGCCAGAAAAGCCATCCATAAATGAAAAGATAACACTTCCGGCACAGTTATCGATGATCTGGTCAATAAACGGAGTTGGGTAGTTGTCCTTGGGACAAGCTTTGTTCAAATCACGGTAATCGACACAGACTCTGATCGTTCCCTGTTTCATGGCTACAGGGACGATGTTGGATACCCATTCTGTCAATGGGACAGGATAGATAAAACCAGCGCGCAAAAGTTTTTCAACTTCTGCTTTAATGGCGGCTGCCTTACGAGGATGAACGGGTCGAAGCTTTTGCCGAACAGGTCGGGCGCCAGGAAAAGTTGGAATTTCGTGGACCACAATCGATGGGTCGATTCCTGGCATCTCTTCATAACTCCAAGCGAAAACATCACGGAAAGTTTTAAAGTAGGCATTATAGAACTCCGTCTCGAGAGGAGTACATGTTTTGCCAATGTGTACGTTTTCCACGATACCAGGCTTTACTGAAATGTCGATGGGAGTGGTTGCCATAAGATTGGCCAAGTTGCCTTCAGAAAATACTTCATCGAGGGAAGTGGGGAACTTGGTTTGAACCATCCCAAGTGAAGCACTGGATTTGGTATCAGGCTCAAGTGACTGAATGATGGGGAATGAAGATCGATGATGAAAATCTCCCCATGGTGGCTCATTACCGCACATAACCTCTATGATTGATTCATCGGTGGGAAAAATCAAGTTGAGAGGATCAAACAATGGTGGGCGTGTGTGAGTTTCAGTCGAGAGCTGTGCCACTGTGTGATCAGTAGAACAGTCGACCCAATCTGTGGCTGATTGGATCGCGTCATAAGCTGCAAGGTTTCGGTTCAAAGGCATGGAATTACCATAGCCTTGGATCTGAGTAGGACTCGGGATCACCCATGAATCATCGGATGGGGTGACATGCGATGAAATCATGTTGACTGGTTGAAGATGGGTTCCCAGCTCTGGAAAAACTCCAATGAGGGATGAATCCTTCATGAGACCAACACCTATGTCTTGGAACCGGTACCGTGGTTGATCCAATAACGGAACGGTATTGGCGGAGTTCGGATGGGAGTCTGGGATACAGTAATCCAATTGATCAATAGTGACAATTTTCCCTTCATGAGGAAATTGTACGATCCGGAAGACTGTAGATGCTATGGCAGTCATGGCATAGAACCAATTCCGACCAAGTAGGAGGTTGTAATCCAAAGGTGCATCTACGACTTCGATGTGTACGGATACTGTTTTGCCCCCCAGTTCAACACCGATTGAGGGGATGAGTCCATATGGTTGAAAACCATGTCCATCAAACGCTCTAAGAGTAGTGGGAGAAGTTGTGACCTCAGGCGAGCCGAGGGCTCTCCAGCAGTTCAAAGACATAATCGACGTGGAAGCACCCTCATCTAACACTGTGCGGTGGATAACATTTCCACGGATTTTTGTATGCACCTGGAAGGCTAACTGGTGAGAAAGCCTAGATTTAGCGTGCTCCAAGTTAAACATGATGGAGTTTGAAGTATCTGGGTCCAATGCCCCTAGTGCTGAAAGTAGGGTTCTACGCTGCGTGGGGCAGTGTTGGAGAACCTCGAGAGTTGACATAGCGCAAGGTGCTTGAGCCAAATCTTCAACAATGTTGTAGTTTTGGGCAGCTCACGCATTCGGATTGAATGTCGCCTTTCGTATAGTGCCCTTGGGTGGGCGTAGCACTGTGTCCATAAGTGGTCTCTCGATATGGAGATGACCATTAGGGGGGGGAGTAGGAATCGGATCTTCAACAGGAGATTTGCCTTTGGCTGTCTCCGATTGTTTGGTTGAACTTGGAGGATTGTCATACGTCTTTGAACGAGTGGTGATATTAATCTCCTCATTACTTGTCATTAGGATTTCGCGGTTTGTGGACGTCTCTCCACGTGAAGGATTGGTCGGGTTGCCCCCTTGTGGGGTTTCTTGGGAAACCATTTGCTGTTGCTGTTGGGGAAAGGGTCAGTTAGCACTGCCAGTCTAGAGGATCCTTTAACGAACTTATGGACCTCGTCCTTGTAGGGACAGTCACATGTATAATGATCATCTTGACAAATCAAGCAGGGAAACTTAGCTTTCCGACGTGGATTTTGGTCATTCTGGGTAGGTTGTGGTTTGGGGTTCTCCTGCTGGTTCTTCTTAGGTTTACCATGATTGTTTTTCTTCTTTCCTCTGGATGGTTGTGATGTAGATTGGACTACATTCACTTCGGAGGAGACAGCAGGAGAAGTAGAAGCTTTTGAAGCGGCCTGGGTAAAAGCGGGGGAAGCAGAAGCTTGTTGCCCCGTCGAGTTGGTAGCAGGCTGAGCCTTAACTGAACCAACGATACCATCAATGGGTGGTTCAGTAGTAGGCTTTGTAGGATCAGTGTGAATGCGGGAAGCATGTGGAAGAAGTTCGTGTAAAGTACCGGATTGAGTATATACTAAATCCATGTATTGTGCTGCCGAGATGGCTTGTTCTTCCGTAACAGGTCCGCGCATAGCAATATCTCTGGCTATGGGAGGCAAAAAGGATTTTGTAAACCAATCAGCAAGTAGCTGATCTGGAATAGGTGCTTTTATTAGCCTACGGCGTCTTCGCCACTCGTGGATATGATCCAAAATGTGTGTGGAAGTGGTTTGACGCAGTGAAGTTAGCAGTTCTGTTCCAGTCTCATACCGGATGGGAAGCTGGAAATGTGTCAAAAACTGCATAGCCAAAGTGTTGAAATCACGAAAAGAGTGCTGTGGCAGCTCGATGTACCATTTTGCTGCCGTTCCGGTAAGCGTACGTTGGAAGAGCCGAAGTCGGATGGAATCATCCATCAAGGAGTTTGATGAACACCAAAGATGGAAGGTCATCACGTGGTTCTTGGGGTCTTCCTCGGGCTTAGCATCGAACTTGGGAATGTCCGATGGTAGTTTGGCTGGGATAGGTGGCCAGTGAGGTTCGTGCCATATAGGATCGTTGATAAGCCTCGGCAAATCAGGTAGATCAAGTGTGGCCAAAAAGGGAAGTTGACGGTTGGTCTGCGGGAATGAGTAATAACCATGTGGTGCAGAGAATCCTGGAGGACCCTGCATAGCATGCTGCTGTGTGTTATACCCATATGTGTTTCCCGCGGGATACTGCTGGAAGTTCTGCGGATAATAAGCCATCTGGTTAACCGGTTGATTGTAAGCAGCCGGTTGGTAAGTGTTCTGCTGAGTGGGTATAGTACCCTGCGGCTGTTGATACCCAGGAATGGTTGCTGTTCCTTGTTGGGGAAAAGGTCCTTGGAATTGTTGTGTTCCAAGGATGTTGCCACCATACTGTGTAAGTGGAGGATTTCCCATAGCAGGGTTGGGGGGTGGCTGCGACGGTGGTGTCCATGGAATGCTCGTTCCTGCTTGAGGAACGAGTGGAAATTGAAGTGACGGGTTCCAAGGAGTTGTGGCAGCCGAAGGGTAAGGGAAGCCAGAATTCAAGTTGGGGGAAATCTGAGATTGCCCCCCAGCTTGGTTCCAGTTTCCGAAAAGTGAGTACCCCCCACTCTGTGGGATTTGATGATCCCAAGAAGGAAGCATACCTGACAGGGGTGGTTGAGAGTAAGGTCCGGTTGGAACACCGGAATAAGGTTTCCCACTGCCAGGTGGATTGTACATACCGAACTGAGTAGACACTGCTGGTTGGGAAACTTGTTGGAGCGAGCCAATAGGTTGTCCGCCAGCAGTTAGGTTGGATGGCCCTATGTGAGGAGGCTGTAGACTGGGAACTGGGTTCCCAGCAAAAGGTTGTCCTCCGACTGGTTGGGTTGATGGCCCACCAGTTGGAGGTTCTTGACTAACAATGGGGTTCCCAACAAAAGGTTTCCCCCCAGCTGGTTGGGTTGATGGCCCACCAGGGAGGGTTTGTAAGTTGGAGTTAGGGACCATTGCAGTCGGTTTTCCACCTCCTGAAATAGTATAAATGGTGGCTGAAGGTGATCCTCCGGTCGAAACGGAAGATCCAGCAGTATGACTAGGTGTTCTTCCGCCGCTAGCCAAATATGATAGCATGGATTGGCCAACGGCGCCAAAAGTACCGATTTGCGGAGGAGGTCGTCCATATTGGACAGGTGAGGATGGAGAAAAAACTGGGTTATCCCTCATAGAATGTGCACCAAACATAGGTGATGACAGCAAATGTGGGGAATTTAGCCCAGGGGTATCAGCGTCGTCCATAACGTGTTCAATAATAGGAGGACCAACGAGAACTGGGTCCGAGTTCATATCCTGAAAAAGATGTTGGGGATCCGGCAGGAATCTAGGTGTAGTAAAGTCCGAAGGTCCTGAGCCGTCTGCAAAAGAGTGATGAAATTCTGTGCTAGACGGGACGTTGGGATCCCTATAGTCAGAAGGACGAGAAACAGGGGGGTATCTAGACACTGTCGAAAGCATTTGCTCTGTGTTGCGTCTAAATTGTGCCGATGCTAACGGAGAGTTCGCTAGGCTAACCATACTAGACTGGATGGAAGCCATGATTTCGTGTCCCGGTGGGATGTTGGGTAGATGTAAAGTGCGAGGTACGTTGCTAGAAGAACTTGTCTCCTGAGGATGAACACTGGGTGACGTAGTAATAACAGGCGGAAGTTCCGTCTGGGAAGTAATGAAGCCATAATCAGGTTCAAAAGGTGTGTCAGGTAGACGAGTATCTTCAACGATCTCAACGTATCCGCCTGGGACTGAAATTAAGCCAGGTATGTCCTGGTCGGACCCTTCTGTGGTGCCAATAGATCCGTCTATATCATCGTGAAAAGTGTCTGATGGACGGGAAGTGTTGGTATCCGGTAGAAGGATGACCTCTGGTCTAGTACTCTGGGTCGTGCTAGGTTCAGCTGCTGTAACTGTGCCCACTGTTACAGATGAATCTGGAATGACACTGGGTGAGGTGACAGTGGAAGCCTCAGACATGCTAGTGGTCATAGAAGCTGCAATAGATTCTGAGACTGTGCTGTGTGTGGCAGTTACAGGCGTAACTGAAGATGTTGTACGTATCGGCGGTGGAATGGTGCCTCGACCAGCACCGCGGCCGGGAGGAGCAGGGATGCGTGATGCAGGCGGACCAGAAGTCCGTGGCGGTGGTGGTGGTGGAGGGCTTAGGCCCTGTTGTCTTCGTGATCTTCGTTGTTGATCTGACATGATGACAGGAAAATGAAAATCGGGGGCAGTACCGTAAACAAAAGAACTCAAAAACTCTAATGCAGCCGAGTGTGCAAAAGAGGAGCTAGAAAAAGCAAGGCTCACAGGCCAAAAAAGCAAGCTCTAAAATCTATACTGAGACCGGTGTCTCAATAAGCGAGCTAATCAACAAAAATGGCCAGAATGCCAACAAGCAGTCCCTACAAAGAAAAAATGACCCTCTACAAAGATGAGACGCCAAGCAAACTCCTAACTAAGAGCTGGAGACCTCAACAGGCTGTATCCTTCGCGAGGTGATGAAATCCAAGTCAAACAATACAACATGAGAGACCGATATAAGAAGGATATCCCTCTACCGAAAGGGATCCTGGGTAAAAGAGCCCTAGTAGAATAGATACTAAGCCACCTCGTTCATGACACGTCGGAAAAGGTTTTGGGCACTTCAGCCTTCCGAAGAAGACAGCGATCGATGTTGCCTTAGGGCTAAGTGGAGTGCGGTATTCCACAGAGTCCGTCCGGTTCTCAATCTCGTGGCCGTTTAACCCCTGAATAGTTGGAAACAGTCAGGAGGCCCCTCCACAAACTAGCTGTGACCGTGTCAATAAGTACTAGAGGATTTCAGTTCCCTAAAGACAACGACTATGTCTCAGATGAAAATGACAAGGGGGAATTATTTTGATGCCTATCCCCGGTGTCCTACCTAACTACCAAATTCTTTTGATTTCCTCAAGTGAGGTTAAAGTTGGTTTAATTAGGGTGATTAATTTTAGTGGCTGTCTTTACTCAATCAGGTAGTGGACGTGAAACTTGATGGTGTTATGACGACTCAAACCATGCAAATGAGAATGAATCACAAACAAGCCTTTGTCTTCGATGAAATCTAGCTAAGGTAAAGATAGAGGTTCTTCGATCAAATATGCATAACAATTTTCACAAGCAATCAAAGTAAAAGATTTTTCTTTTCTTTTTGATTTATAAACCAAGCCAAACTGAAGTAAATACTCTTTTCAATGCACTGATTTTACAGTCTACAATGCTTCTATAATGAGAATTTCTATGGCAAAATTAATGGTTCATTTCTCTATGCAAAATACCACTAGACTTTTTCAATTTAAACAACAAAGTTGCTCTCAACCAATGATCTTTTTAATTTACTGAAAATGATAATGGCAATATGATTGTAAAACTACAGTGTTCAGTAACAGAAGACAGTGGTGTTGAGTTGGTTGTGGGGAAAAAGTCAAGCCAAATGCAATCAAATTGAAAAATGACCAATATGTCACAAGTGCCACTTAATTCAATCAATCAATCAAACTCACAGACCATACAGACTGGAAATTAACCAGGATGCTAACAGGCAACAGTAAAGACTATCTGAGGCAGGGAGAAACTCAGGAAACCAAGCAAAAATTAAAAAAAATTTACCCACTTGCAGACACTACCGCGGGCTAAAGCCTGACTGAAGCGCGGCACTGTGTAACTGTCGCGCTGGTATTAATGCCTAGGACGCGGCACTGTGTAACTGTCGCGCTGGAAATGGTTAAGAGGGCGCGGCACTGTGGCAAGAGGAGAAAAAACGCAACTGGAAAAGAAAAAATCAAGTTTTCAGGGTTGTTGCTAACCCAGGGGACTCAGTAATTGAACAGGGAGATAAATACTGCGAGGAGGGGTGAATAAGGGTCAAAAAAGACCAAAATTCAAGCTGGTTTGAAGTGCAATAAAAGACTGATAATTCAAAGATAAATGACTGTGAATTTGAACCAATCAAGCAGTAATCAAACCTAGTGGAGTCGCCATTCTTGTTATGTGGAATTCTGCCCTACGGATAAGTCAGAAATCCCTTAGACTAAAGCGGACTTAAACTAACTCTAGGCTAAGAACAGACAAAACAAATGCAACCTTGAATCCCTAGATCTAACAAACATTTCAGAATTAAAATGCTGAAGAGAATAGAAGGAGTTTAACTGACCTTATGTCCAAACGCTTGTCTTTGATATTTTCTCCAAGCTCCAAGTCCTCACAAGTAAACCTGTTAACAATGGAACCAAAACACAAGCATGTACTATTCTCTAGCAATCTGAAAACATGAGTTAGAATCTAAATCTATGAGAGATACAAACCATATCATTAAAACGAGATTAACACAAATGATTTGGGAAAACAAGACAAGTTATTCCATTACAACTTGAAGATTACTTACAAAGGGTGCTTGATGCCCAAGCCAATCCTCCAACTCGAAGTGTCTTCTCCTCTAGCTATCTCCACAATGCTGCAAGACCATAAGTTTGGTGCTCTCAAGAGTCCTCCTTTTTTCCCATGGCATGCCTCTCTTTTATAGTGAATGGTGAGGTTAACCAACAAGAGAGATGAGTGGCTCTAAGGAGGGATAAGTGGATCAGGGTTTCTAATCGAAGGAGGTGAGTTGAGATCGAATCAAGGAACCCAATCTTCCATTATCTTCGAAAATCCAAGATCCCACAAGCCAAGGGCAAAAAACTATTAAAAGGGTGCCGCGTTTTGCAAAGTCTGCAGAACGCGGCACTGACGCGCTTTGAGGCAAAAGTAGAACGCGGCAGTGTCTAGTGCCGCGTTTTGTCAAGCTGGCAAGGCGCGGTAGTGTGTAAAAATAAAGTCCAAGGTGGGTCAAAACTTGCCAGGGTGGATTCACCTTCAAGGTTGACTCATCATCTGTTTCTTCTGGATGGTTCAAAACAGTAGGGAAAGTGTCGTCAACTTGTTTTGTGATGGGGATGCGACACCGTGAAATATAGAGGTATAACAGGTGGCGCCCTATCCGCAAGGATGGGCTGCGCCGACGCAAGTCCATATGGCATGTTAAAAATTTAACCAAAGAAAAAGGTTTTTAATGAGTTGGAAAGATTCTAATAGTGTTTTTATGGGCTATTGGATAGGTTTGGAGTGATAAAAATGATTGATTGGCGCGAGAGAGAACACGAGCTTGATGATGCCCAAGTGACGAATGACCCTCAATGCATGGCTGCATTGAGGAGCTGTGGATTACTAAAATACTTCCAGGTTCTGGGCATGAGGGCCCAAGCTACACTATTGGAGTACCTGATCCAATGTTGGGATCCGATGCAAGAACACTTTCAGATCGATGTGCACACTCTAACGATAGATGTTGACGACATCTATTTCTTGATAGGGTTATCCTGACAGGGAAATCCCATGGCACTATCTGGATCACACGGAGCTGGTCGCACTATGGAGGACCTTATAGATTAGTGGTGCCATGCCGACACACAGATGACAGGTGGGAAAATTCCCATCAAGGAGATGAGAGATCGACCACTTCGGACCATCCTATTCACCATTGTGAGAGTGGTCGGTAGCAGATCCCCTCATCTGGCGAGTAAATCCCAGATGATGTATGCCGAGGAGTGTATGGATCTGATAGTGTTCAATTGGTGTAAGGGACTCCTCACCAGTCTACGAGATCAGTTGACCAAATGTCGGTGTGGGGCGCTGAAGCAATTTGGTTACGGTTCTCTGGTGGTCTCCTTCTTTTTGGAGCGGGTACCACACCTACGTCCACAGGTTGAGGTTGACGATCGAGATGCGTGGGACCATCATATGATTCGATGGGCAGAGGTGATGACCCGCCATGGTGGCATGGGTCCCATTATTGGATTTAGTACAGGTTTCTTGAGTTGGTTGAGGGTTCAACTCCTCATGGTCAAGGATTTCCCCTACGATGGGACTGAATTAAGAGGTGATCTTGACCTAGTGCTTCCTAAGGGAGCGCAGTGGGGGGATATCGGTAAGAACAACATCTTGACTGTGCTTTTCATTTTATATATATTATATTTTTTTTGGATTAGTACTGATAATCATTACATTTTTTTATGCAGATGTGGATTCGGTGAGGCCAATTGGAGTATCTCCTATTGCACGGAGAGGAGCGGTGTCAGAGATGGGCCCAACGGAACAGGATGCCATTAAGGAGATGGAGGAGGTGGAGGAGAACCTCTAGAAGCTTAGATTAGATATCGAGGAGCCAGCAGTCCATTGCTTCCCCTGCAACTATCAGCGACATACCGTCGGTGTGTCCGAGCATTTTGGCTCACTACTTAGAAAAGTGGTGAGGGCATTGATCTGCTACCATAAGCGTCATGGAGGATAGACTCATGTATATGTATATGTAATTAAAGCTATGAGATTCAGATTTTGTACTGGATGATATCTACTGAAAGCTTTCATGCTTCAAATTTTGTATCAGTACTATATTTTGTATTATAACAACTTGACATATACAAAACATTTTGATGGATTTATACATATTGTGTTCTTATGGATGAATATGGGATCTTACCTATATGTTTTTTTTTATGCATTATATACATGTCATGCCACATTTATGATTCATGATTATTTTATGTGTGTGCAATGTACCAATCCAAAATGAAATTGGCCATGGAGTCTGCAACTGTGTTTATGTCTCTTGTGACCTTCAAGACTGAATGGATTCGAAGGACCTTTCCAAGAGATGTACTCATCTAAAAAGATGGAGTAGCATGGGATCACAGATGGCGTAGAATCGGTTGAGATGGGAGACCACTAATTGTGAATGAAGGTGAACGACAATGTGGCCCATACCGAGGGAAAGAGCGTCGTTTAAGACTCCAATCACCGCGTGATATTGAGCGACATTATTGGTTGCATAGCCTAGACAAATACCTCCTGAACTGATGAGCTCACAGATAGGGGAATAAAGTACCCAATATTCCGACGCGAGGATGCGGGTATGCTGGATGGTGCCATCCGTGAATCCAAAGAAGGTTGTCATCTGCACATGTAGGAAGGACATGACATAAGCATAAAAAACCAATATCCTAACACACTTAAAGCAAAGCATCACACCACAAAAAACACACATCATGTACAGTATATACACGGTCCTCATGCATGAAAGAATCAAGCATAGTATCTCTTTAGGTAGAGCCCATTGCGAGGCTTCCCTAGAGATATTCCATCATAATCTTCTAGCTCGTATGCTCCCTTCTCCAAGACACATTTTATGATGTATGGCTCATGCCACATGGACTCAAACATACCTGCCCCCAGCTTATCATTCTTTTGGTCATATGTGAGGACCAAATCACCCTCGTTGAAGACAAAAGGTTTAATCGACTTATCATACTGATATTTGATGCATTTCTTATGTGCCTCGTTGGCAAGAGCAGCATCGCGGTGGGTCTCGTCGAGTTTTGCTAGGTGAAGGAAGCATTTTTCCTTAGCAGTGGTGTTCGGGAGAAGTTAAACTGTGAGTTTCAGTGATAGAATTTTGCACTCTATTGGTAGGACTTCCTCCAATACATATACTAATTGGAATGGTGTGAATCGGGTGGCAGTCTTGACAGAGGTCTGGTATGCCCATAATGCAGAAAAGAGCATGTTATGCCAGTTCGATTTGTGTGTATCCATGATGCGTTGAATCATGGTTTTCAAGACCTTATTGATGGCCTCTACTTGTCCATTGGACTGTGGGTAGTAATGGGTTGAGTTTTCATGACGAAAACCCATTTTGGCGCTCAATTCATCTACCATATGGTTTTGTAAGTGAGATCCATGATCGGTGACTATGGCTTGTGGAACTCCAAAACGCGTAATGATATGATTGAACATGAAGAGTGTAGCGATATTGTCATCTTTTTTGTATGTAGGCATATCCTCAGCCCATTTAGTAAAATAATCCACGGCTAGAATGACGTAAACATGCCCCCCGGTCGAGGTATGCTTACAGTGCATGAAATCTATGCCCCATTTATCAAATGGGCCAATGGAAATATCCTAGTGTAAAGGGGCTGGATGGGAATGCTTTTTAGATTGAAAGTGTTGGCACGGGGGACACTTCTTAATGGCCTCAATGCAATATTTGAAGATTGAAGGCTATTAGTATGTTGTGCGTAGTTTCTTTTGGGTCATAGCCATCCCAAAGAGATGAATACCACAAGTCCCAGCATGACAGTCATTCAAAACATGTTCAACCTCCTCGTGTGTCAAACAACGTCGAAGAATGGAATCAACACCACGATGATACAAGGTATCGTTGATGATCAAGTAATACTTGGCATGGTGGCGTATACGATGAAGGTCGTCACGAGATAGTTGGGGGTTGAACCATTGGGTTTGAATATATAAGGTGATATCTCCATACTATGGGTCTGACGTGTTGATGAGAAAAAATGACTCATCTAGGAGAGAATCATTGGGCTCAGATACACAAGGAAGATCACAAATGAGCTCCACAAACACCAATTACTTCTTTGACTTGGCCTTCTCAAAGAAAAGATTCAATTCCTAAAGTATCACAATCTAGCGTGAAAACTTTCCCTCGAGCACTTGACATGTCAGAACGTGGTACATGGGGTTTGAGTCGGCAATATTAGTAGTGGTGCGAAGTAAGATATAGACTATACTGACAGAACTTTTGGATGGAAATGACTATCGAGAGAGAAAGTTTCTCGACATGTGAGTAATGAGTTTCAGAGTCAATAAGACCCTTACTGAGGTAATAGATCACATGTTCTTGGGTGTTGTTGTCTTCTTGGACCAATACCATGGCGATCCTGGTGGTAGAAGCGACAAGATAAAGGATGTAATCCTTATAGTAATTGGGCGGTTGGAGCACATGGGCGTGGGTGATGGCATGTTTCAAACTGTCAAAGGATTGTTGCGCTTGATTGTCCCATATGAAGGGGACGTCCTTCTTCAGTAATAACATATAGCCCTGTGTATTTTGAGGAAGATTACATACAAAAATCTATAGCTAAGTTTCCTTCCCTTGCAAACTTTGTAGTCCCGTAATGTTAGTAGGAGGTGGGAGAGCGACAATAGTTTCCACCTTCAAGGGATCAATGCGGATCCCGTCTTTTGAAACGATAAAAACTAGGAGGCATCCCAACTCGACGTAGAAAATACACTTGTGAGGATTCAAACGGATGTTATATCGCCTGCATCTGAGGAATACATCCATCAGATGATCGATGTGGAACTCGCGATGTTGCGAATGAGTAAGGAGATCGTCAAGATAGGGCTCCATAAAGTCCTTCACATCATGAAAAGCATATGACATGGTCCGCTGGAATGTAGCACTAGCATTTTTAAGAACAAAGGGGAGTTTACGATAGGAAAACGTAACCCAAGGGTAGACGAAAGTGGTCTTATGTTGGTCGGCTAGGTGGATCTCAATCTGGTTGTAACCGGAAAATCCATCCATAAATGAGAAGATGACTCTTCTGGCACAATTGTCAATGATCTGATCGATGAAGGGAGTGGGGTAGTTGTCCTTGTTGAAATATTGTAACTTCAAAGAATATTATATTTGTACTTTATTATTCCGGAGATGTTTCATTCCTCCATAAAGATCTTATTGTATATCCGGAGATGTTTATTCCTCCATCGGAATGTGGTAACTTGGGTTATTAGAATTCCCTAGTGGGGGTCGTCCCAGTCAGTTATAATAGGGTATTTAACCTAATGGTTAAATACGAGCCTACATGTACTTGTGTAAAAGATATGTCAGAGTAGTGTATAAATAGAGGAGGTGTGTTCCTCATTTGATACACACACTCACTTGAGAGAGAGGAGCACTTGTAGAGGAGAGGTCTGCTATGGTGGAGGAGGAGATCATATCTTTGGTTTTCATCTTTGTATATTGCTGGTCATCTATATTGAGGAAGCTTTACTAGGTTTTCTACCCCATGAGGGTTTCCCAGGATAAATCTGTGTCTCTTGTGTTTATGCTATGCTTGTTGTTTCTTCAGTGATCCTGTATATGCTATTATTGTGAAATGGAATGTAATGCTTCTATTTTCTATCTTAGCATATTAAATCTTAACATGGTATCAGAGCTAAACTGAAGGAAGGCAAGGTATGGCACTTACGACACTTGCTTTACTTACGATAATTTGAAGGTTAGGGTTTTATATAGCAAAAACCAGTCATCGTGGAACTTTCACTATAAATCCATTTTTGCAAAGGTTCAGGATCTGAAACCTTTACAGGTCGTAAACAACATCTCCAGGTATCTTGTGTCCAAAGGGCACCCTCAGATTCGTTGTACTTTGTAAGTTATGATCAGTACAAGTTAGGGTTTCCGCCTCTTCCAGATCTCAATCAAAATCAGGTGACCTAGGAAAAAAGGTCATAACTTGGGATAGGAAGCTCCAAATTAAATTTCGTAAAATGTGACAGGTAGTACCCAGACTGTACTATCTCAAGAAACTTTTTCAAAGGCCTAAGCTGAACCAGTGACACGTGGAACGCTGTACACGTTCACTCTCCTGTTTTATCCCATAAACAGGTCATGTTGCGACACTTGGCATAACTCTCTCGCAGAGAGTCCAATTAAGGTCAAACCTGTCAGGATGGAAAGCTAACAGGGCAAGATATCTCAGGAAAAGTTTTCAGAGGCCGAAGTTCAAAAAGTGACACGTGGTACGCCATACAAGTTCGCTCTCCTGTATTATCCCAAAACAGGTCACGTTGCGACATTTGGCATAACTCTCTCTCAGAAAATCCAATTGAGGTCAGACCTGTCAGGATGGAAAGATGATAGGTCAGGCTACTGCAGAAAAAGTTTTCAGACCCTGTGGAGCTAAAATGTCGGATTTATAGTAGAAACAATGAGGTACATATTTCTGTCAAAACAGAATTATTTTTGGAGCACCTTTATTCATGGCTTCCGAAATTTAGGGTTTCGAAGAAAGTTAGAATTTTTGGAATCAGAATCCACGGCTGAATGCTACTCAAGAAAATAAAAATTTAGAGACCAAGATCAATTTTTTTGGTTGGGTAGAAGACCGGGCTTGATTAAACCCTAGCTCGGGATTTTGATCAGAAAGATGGAAAATTAGGGCTTCAACAAAAGTTGGAATTTTTTAAGTCTGTAACCATGGATGGAAGCTCCTCAGAAAAATAAGAGTTTAGAACCTTGGATTGAATCTTTTGATTGGACAGAAAGGTGGGCTTCATCAAACCCTAGTTCGGGTTCCTGTCCAGAAGATCCAGAAGTTTCGAAGGCAATTTTGAGGGGTCAAATTTTGGAGATTTCAAAATTGAAGTATGCTAGTTTGATCAGCTTAGAAAGACACATCCTTCCATCCATTCAGAAGTGTGAAAGTCAAAGATTGAATTTTTAGGGTTTCTCTAGCAAACCCTAATCAAGCTCTAGATCAAGTTTCAGGGGGAGTTGAGGCTAAGGCCTTACATAAAAAGACTACAAGAAGTCTTGACAGGTATGACTCAAGGAGGTTCAGGTATGTCTTGAAATCTGATTCCTGATTAAATTCATAATGTGTTTGTCTTCATATTATTTGTTAGTACAATCTTGATTAATGTTAGACTTATCTTATCACCCTAGTAACAGTATGAATGCATGTGAATGATCGAAGACATTCATTGATTAGGGATATATGATTGTACTAATGCATTATGGTGTTGTGTGAGGTTGATGTTGTCTGCTAACAAGATTCAAGTACATCACGAAAGACAAATCAAGTTCCACATGAAGACAAAGACTCATCCATAATCTTTGTTCTACTTACAAAGTATGTATGAATTTCATATATTATGCTTAACCTATGAGACATGCAGGTTCTAGCTCAGGATCTCTAAATCATTGAAGAGATTGTTTAGGTATGTTGTACATAACTAAGCAGGTATACTAATCCAGGTATGTTTTCCTATGTCAAGTTAGAATCTTACCTTGTGTTAGGATCCCCTATATAAGTATACTTGGTATGATTGGTTATGCTTATTAATAAAGTTAATCAAGGGTTTATGCACATTATATCTCTAATCTTGATTAACTAACCAGAAGAGTACTATAATCAAACAAGAATATGCATGAGTAAAAGAAGACTTCCTTGAAACCCTAAATACTAATGATCATGACTATACATATTCAAGATTATTTAGAATTAGAATGTTTTGAGAATATACTAATGAATGTATGTTTGTGTATGAGATCATGAGGATGACACTAGTGCACACTTGAGCATGCACACTGGTACAGAATGAATAGAAGTTCAAAAGACATACAGAAGATCAAGCGGGAGGCAACCACACAAACATAAAAGATAAGTATTTGAGTTGTTATTTGAAATAGTAAATGATATTGCCTGTAATAGGTTGTATGCATAAGAATATATGATGCTGAGTGTAAACATTCATAGAGCATTGAATAGTATACTACTAATATGCATATGATTGGTAAGTTGGACAAAAATTCCATTGTTGCTTGTCTAGAATGAAACCTCTTTGCTGACATGCTGAGAGCTGTGCACACTCTCGATAGTATGTTCTGGTAGAGATGGAAGGCATCTAGATAGCCACTGTATGCATACAGGATATGGAAAAGTGTTGTGCCAAAGTATTGGTCAAGATAGTTGCATAACTATGTAAATGATATCTATATGCATAATAGGTTATCATGTCAACATGATTTCATGATTATGAAGTATTACCAATGATGTACTTAATTTTGTTTTGTAGGAAAGATCATGAAGAATAATGAACACCGAACAAGTGATGGATGTTCAACAAGAAGATTTACAAATCAAACAAAATATAGAAGGCTCATGGCTAGAAGATTCTCTTAGAAAGAGAAAGAGAATCATAACAAGCTGTTTGCTCCAAGTGGATAAGACCATTCTCTTAATGATGTAATTAAAGAAGAAGTGTGAATCAGGTTCTGTATGGGTACCCAGGATCGATAATCAATTGATGAGCTTAATGATCATCATGGGTGATGTGGATCTCAACCTTTGCTACAAGATTGAATATGGCTTCTATGCACAGATGACATGGATACAAGAAGGAACTCACCTCAGAGTTCGAATGATGTTGAGGTTCATATCAGTAGACCCATCTAACGGGAGATGGCACAGATAGATGGCTGCGTAAAAGAAAATGAAAGATCTCATATTAATGTATTACTTCCTAGGTCTGGAAGTATGGCAAGGCTCAGAAGGAATCTTTCTCAACCAGGGAAAGCATGCTGAAAAATATTAAAAGGAGTTGATGTGTTGGAATGACCACTCTTGAAGTTGTTATCAGATGACTCATCAGAGTTAGTGGATAGAACTCTGTACAGACAAAATATTGAGTCATTGATGTGTCTAACAAATACTAGGTCAGATATATGCTTTGCTGTGAACACCTTGTGTCAGTATCTAGTGGAAAACCAGATGTGTTCACCTGTTAGTTGCAAAGCATGTGATGAAATACCTAAAGGATACGATAGATTTTGATCTATGTTATCTTAGAGATCATGACTTCAGATGGCTACACAGATGTTGATTGGGCATAAATTGTATCAGATAGGAAGAGCACATCGAGAGGATGTTACTGTCTGGAATCAGCCATGATCTCATGGTTTAGAAGGAAGCAATATAGTGTGGCTCTTAGCACAAGCAGAATATATGGCTTCTTGCTCTGCTAAGTTATGAAACAGTATGGCTTCAGGATTGTTTGACTTAGAGATAGACCCAACTATGATCCTATGTGACAAACAGAGTTGTATCAAGATGACAGAGAGTCTAGTGTTCCAAGATATGGTGCAGAAAGGAACCAAAAGTTTGAATTTGTAACAAGTTACCAATGTACTAACCAAACTTCTACCGATCCGATGTACTAACCAAACCTCTAACTCAAATAAAGTTTTCCGAGACAAACTTAATATAGTTCAGAAGGACCATCCTCGAAAGGGGGAGTGATGTGATAACTCATGATGAGATTGCCTGCATCGACAGTTAGGTCGATGATGAGGATACCTATATTAGTGATGCCGACAGAGAGGTTGGTGGATGGTCCTTAGACAGGGTCAAAGGTGACAAGGGGATTGCATCATCCTTGAACATATGTTCTAAAGAGAGCCGTAGATGTATGTCTTCGAGAATGAATTCCTTGGTGGACATGATAAGATTGCATCATCCTCAAGAGAGCCATAGATGTATGTCTTCGAGAATGAAGTTCTTGGTGAACATGTGAGGGGATTGGATCATCCATGGACTTTAGTACTAAAGAAGATCCGTAGACGTATGTCTTCGAGAATGAAGTCCTTGGTGGACATGATAGGATTGCATCATCCTGAAGAGAGCCATAGACGTATGTCTTCGAGAATGAAGTTCTTGGTGAACATGTGAGGGGATTGGATCATCCCTGGACTTCAGTCCTAAAGAAGAGCCATAGACGTATGTCTTCGAGAATGAAGTTCTTGGTGAACATGTGAGGGGATTGGATCATCCCTGGAATTCAGTCCTAAAGAAGAGCCGTAGACGTATGTCTTCGAGAATGAAGTTTTTGGTGAACATGTGAGGGGATTGGATCATCCCTGGACTTCAGTCCTAAAGAAGAGCCGTAGACGGATGTCTTCAAGAATGAAGTCCTTGGTGGACGGTTGAGGATTAAGTCATCCTTGGACGTAGGTCCTAAATGGACGGTTGAGGATTAAGTCATCCTTGGACGTGGTCCTAAATGTACGGTGGAGGATTAAGTCATCCTTGGATGTAGTCCTAAATGTACAGTTGAGGATTAAGTCATCCTTGGACATAGGTCCTAAATGTACGGTTGAGGATTAAGTCATCCTTGGACGTGGTCCTAAATGTACGGTGGAGGATTAAGTCATCCTTGGACGTGGTCCTAAATGTACGGTTGAGGATTATGTCATCCTTGGACGTAGGTCCTAAATGTACGGTTGAGGATTAAGTCATCCTTGGACGTGGTCCTAAATGTATGGTTGAGGATTAAGTCATCCTTGGACGTAGGTTCTAAATGTATGGTTGAGGATTAAGTCATCATTGGACATGGTCCTAAATGTACAGTGGAGGATTAAGTCATCCTTGGACGTAGTCCTAAATGTATGGTGGAGGATTAAGTCATCCTTGGACGTAGTACTAAATGTACGGTTGAGGATTAAGTCATCCTTGGACGTGGTCCTAAATGTACGGTGGAGGATTAAGTCATCCTTGGACGTAGTCCTAAATGTACGGTGAAGGATTAAGTCATCCTTGGACGTAGTCCTAAATGTACGGTTGAGGATTAAGTCATCCTTGGATGTGGTCCTAAATGTATGGTGGAGGATTAAGTCATTCTTAGACGTGGTCCTTAATGTACGGTGGAGGATTAAGTCATCCTTGGATGTGGTCCTAAATGTACGGTGGAGGATTAAGTCATCCTTGGACGTGGTCCTAAATGTATGGTGGAGGATTAAGTCATCCTTGGACGTGGTCCTAAATGTACGGTGGAGGATTAAGTCATCCTTGGACGTGGTCCTAAATGTACGGTGGAGGATTAAGTCATCCTTGGACGTGGTCCTAAATGTACAGTGGAGGATTAAGTCATCCTTGGACGCAGTCCTAAATGTACGATAAGGATTGGATCATCCTTAGACTTTGGTCCTGTGAACTGAGCCATAGACATGAGGTCTCCGAGAATTGATAGGACTAGATCGTCCCTGGACTTCGATTCAAAAGGTACATGTTAGGACTGGATCGTCCCTGGACTTCGGTTCAAAAGGTACATGTTAGGACTGGATCGTCCCTGGACTTCGGTTCAAAAAGTACATGATAGGACTGGATCGTCCCTAGACCTTGGTTCAAAAGGTACATGGTAGGACTGGATCGTCCTTGGACCTCGGTTCAAAAGGTACATGACAGGATTGCATCATCCATGGACCTATGTCCTAAAGAGAGCAGGATTGATCATTCTGTAATATGATTGTGTGTGTTGATGTGGTTACTTGTATCGGTATGGATACTCGTATTGATGATGTGGTTACTTGTATCAGTAGGATACTTGTATTGATGATGTGGTTACTTGTATTGGTATGGATACTTGTGTGATGACGATGCTGATGATCGTGTGATGACGATGCTGATGATCGTGTGATGAAGATACTGATGATCGTGTGATGACGATGCTGATGATCATGTGATGACGATGCTGATGATCGTGTGATGACGATGCTGATGATCATGTGATGACGATGCTGATGATCGACTGATGACGATGCTGATGATCGGCTGATGATGATGCTGATGATCGGCTGATGACGATGCTGATGATCATGTGATGACGATGCTGATGATTGTGTGATGATGATGCTGATGATCGTGAGATGATGATACTGATGATTGTGAGGATCCAGATGTTGATGTTGTTGTAGTTGTTCGAGTGCTGTAGAAGATAAAGACTCAATACTGAAGATGTTGATGTTCCAGTATTGAAGATGTTCCAGTAACTGCTTGAGTTACTGATGATGTTGAGAAAGCTTCCAATGATTTATAGATGTATCATGTATGATGTTGATGACTCCTTGCTCGTGCAGATACTGTTATAATATCCTTCTCGTTAAGGGGGAGTGTTGAAATATTGTAACTTCAAAGAATATTATATTTGTACTTTATTATTTCGGAGATGTTTCATTCCTCCATAAAGATCTTATTGTATATCCAGAGATGTTTATTCCTCCATTGGAATGTGGTAACTTGGGTTATTAGACTTCCCTAGTGGGGGTCGGCACTGTATGTGTTATGTGGGTCAAAGGGTTGTTAGACCACCCTAGTGGGGTCGGCCCAGTCACTTATAATAGGGTATTTAACCTAATGGTTAAATACGAGCGTACATGTACTTGTGTAAAAGATATGTCAGAGTAGTGTATAAATAGAGGAGGTGTGTTCCTCATTTGATACACACACTCACTTGAGAGAGAGGCACACTTGTGGAGGAGAGGTCTGCTATGGTGGAGGAGGAGATCATATCTTTGGTTTGCATCTTTGTATATTGCTGGTCATCTATATTGAGGAAGCTTTACTGGGTTTTCTACCCCATGAGGGTTTCCCAGGATAAATCTGTGTCTCTTGTGTTTATGCTATGCTTGTTGTTTCTTCAGTGATCCTGTATATGCTATTATTGTGAAATGGAATGTAATGCTACTATTTTCTTTCTTAGCATATTAAATCTTAACAGTCCTTAGGACAAGCCTTGTTCAGATCCCTATAATCGACACAGACTTGGATGGTGCTTTGCTTCTTAGCCACATGGACGGCATTGGAGACCCATTTTGTTAAAGGAACAAGGTAGATAAAGCCGGCCTTCAATAGCTTTTCAATCTCAGATTTAATTGTCGCGGTTTTTCAAGGGTGCATTGGCCGTAACTTTTGGCGGACTGGTTTAGCTTTGGGATAGGTTTTAATATCATGCAAAACAATGGAAGGATATATCCCGAGCATCTCCTCGTAGTTCCAAGCGAACACATCGTAGATTGTTTGAATAAGGCTATGTACGTGGTGATCTCTTTGAGAGAATAGTTCTAGCCTAAACAAATATGTTCCACGACACCAGGGGTAATCAAGATGTCAATCGGAATGGTGGGCTCGATGTTCACCAAGTTTCCCTCAATGACTGTATCGCAAGTGAGGATCAGTGACTATGGGCAAGGATAGACATCTGGTGTTAAAATGGTTGTGATGTTGTTCTCCACAGAGTCTAATGCAGGTAGGAAAGACGGTCGATGGTGATGGTCTTCCCATGGGGGGTAATCCGCGCTCATAATTTCCATAATGAACTCATCAGAATGAAAATTCCGGAGTAGAGGATCTAGTAAAGATGACGTCCATTGCAGAGAACAAGATGTAGAGGCCACAGCCAAGTGGTCCTTAGGTGTTGACTGGATAGCCTCATAAATAGCTTCATATGGTGAGAGAGGCATGGTGTCTCCAATCAAATGGATGGTGGCATCATCGGGTACAAGCCATGGATCAGTAGAGTTGGAATAAGATGGAATCATGGAGGATATCATGTTCACCGTGGCAACAAGGTTAGGGGGATCTGGGGTTGGAAAGATGCCCATAAGAGATGAGTGTTTTATGAGGCCGACCCCCACGCTCTCATATAGCTGTGAATATTGTCCTAACAAAGGGACATTATCGTCGGGATGAGTAGCAGTTTATGGTGTACAAAAGTCCAACTAGTCGGTAGTGACAATTCGACCTTGATGGGGGAATTGCACATTACGGAAGACAGATGATGCGACCGTAGTCATGGAATAGAACTAATTACGACCAAGTAAGAGATTATAATCCAAAGGGAATACGATTACTTCCAAATTAATGGTTACAGTCTTATCCCCCAACTCTATTGCTAAGGCTTGTAATAACCCATGGGGTTGAAAGCCATGACCGTCGAATGCTTTCAGGGTAGTAGGAGAATGGTTTAACTCAGGAGAACCAATGGCTCTCCAAAAAGATAACGACATGACTGAGGTAGAAGCACTTTCATATAGTACAATATGATGGATTTTCTTCCCAGCAACCTTCATGGCAAGTTGGAATGCCAGCTGATCGGAAAGCCTCAGTTTAAAATACTCAAGTCTAAACATGATTGTATTCGAGGAATACATATCTACTGCGCCAATGGCAGTGAAAAGAGTCTTGCGCTGATTGGGGAAATTTTTCAAGACCTCTAGCTTCGACATGTCACAAGGAGCTTGCGCCAATTCCTCTACAATGTTGTAGTTCTGAGCTGCCCGAGCATTAGGATTTAAAACTGCTTTTTGAATTGTGCTCTTAGGTGGACCCAACACTGACTCTAAAGAAGGATTCTCAATGGTGAGAGGAGCCTGTGGTACAAAAATATCCAGAATAGAGGTGGAAGCTTTTTGATTATTACTTCCGACGGGTTCCTTCGGAGGGACTGAGTCGTATGAACATGATCATGTGTTCAGTTTAATAATCTCAGTGTGCATCATTCAAACATGCATGGTGGATTATTTTTCTCCTAGAGAAGGAGAGGGTTGAGCAATCATTTGTTGATTTTGGGTGGAGAAGAGATCATTGAGAACTACAGGTGTGGATTTTCCTTTAAGAAACTTCTACACTTCGTCTCATTGAGGACATTCTTTCGAGAAATGGTCACCACCACAAAGTAAACAAGGATACTTGAGCTTTCATTTATGTTTTGTTTCTTTAGGGGGTTTCTTTTGCTCCTGCTGGTTGGAATATTTCTTAGGTTTACCTTTTTTTTCTTCTTCTTGCCACTAGATTTCTAAGGGGAAGCTTCTTGAATAGAATTCACCTCCTCAGTGGGAGCAGGGGTGGATGACTTGGTGGTGTTGCTTCTAGCCTGTGGCGAGGGTGGGGAGGAGCCATGGTGGTTTTTCGATCCATCGGTTTGAGTGCAAGGCAGGGAGTTGAGGGAACTGATAATCCCATCAGCCTGAGGTCCCTTGGGTGGCTTTGCAAGATTATATGTAGGGCGGGGCGCATGAGGAACAATGTCATGTAATGTGCTAGATTGAGCGTAGACAAGGTATAAGTAGTGGGAATGAGTGATGGCCTGTTTCTCGGTGATGGCTCCTCCCATAGCTACATCTCTAGCTACGGTGGGTAAAAGAGACTTTGTAAACTAGTCAACTAGTAATTGGTTTGGAATAGGAGCCTTAATGAGATGGCATCTCCTCTTCCACTCATGGATATGATCATATATATGAGTCGCGGTAGTCTGGCGGAGAGAAGTCAGTAAGTCCATACCAATTTCATAGCAGATGGGTAACTAGAAATAAGTCAGGAATGACATAGCTAAAGAACGAAAATCAGGGAATGAGTGCGGTGGTAGCTCAATAAACCACTTGGAAACTGCGCCGATGAGGATCCTTTGAAACAACCTTAGATAGATCAATTCGTCCATCAAGTAATTGGATGAGCACCACAGATGGTATGTTAGCACACGATTTTTTGGGTCTTTACAGGGTTTTTCGTCAAATTTGGGAGTATCAAAGGGTAGCTTGAACAAAATGGGTGGCCAATTATAACTAAGTAGGATGGGATCATTGGTCAGAAGAGACGGGTCAGGTAGGTCCAAAGTAGCCAGAAATGGCACCTGTTGGTTCAGCTGCCGATACTAATAGTATTGATATGGCATATATCAACCAGTAAGACCTTGAATCAACTAATTATAAGGTTTTCCCATTGAGAATTGGCCATAATAGGGTGTACCTCCTGGGTTGGGTGGTGGACCATATGTAGGTCCGTCGCCATAATAGGGTGGTCTTCCGCCCGAAGGTGGGGGTCATCCTCCACCACCGGAATAAGGAGGGCCACCACCTCCGATTCTGGAATAGAGTGGGCCACCGCCTCCGCCGCTGGAATAGGGTGGGCCACCGCCTTCACTGCCGGAATAGGGTGGACCAACGCCTTCACTGTCGGAATAGGGTGGGACACCGCCTCTAGAATAAGGAGGGCCTCCTCCAAAAGGTGGGGGTCCGTTGCTGCGAGAATGTGGGGGTCCTTTGCCTCTGCCACTGGAGTAAGGTGGGCCTCCACCTCCGCCAAAAGGTGGAGGTTCGCTCCCTCCGGAATGAGGTGGGGGTTTGCTACCTCCAGAAGGAGGTGGAGGTGGACCAAGCGGTGGTGGGACATGAGGAAAATTTGGTGGTAGTCTGATTGGTGCAACGTGATAATGTCCCCATGGAGTGTATGGGTTTCCGGGATAATGTATCCCATGGAGTATTTTTCAGGGATTGAACTGTCCCGACACAGGGTTAAAATGACCTGGATACGCATGACTCCATGGTGGTTGAGTTGAGCTGGATGAACCTCCATCATGATTTAATCCTATAGTGGATCCCACAACAGGTAAGGAGTTGCCAACGAAATGACCAATTGAGATTCCTCCACTCGTACTATGGCTAGAGAACAAGGGTTCCCCCCTAGTAACAATTTTTTGACCGCTTATTGATGGTTGACTCATAATGGGTTGATAGTTACTTACTATTGGAGGAACACTACTCATGATAAAATGAGGAGGTAAATAGTATCCTCCCCACAATTTTTCGGGTGGGGAAGGGATGTGTAATGTTCCAGTAGTAGTAGGAGGGATGTTGGACTGTTGTCCTTCAACGATTTGAGTTGCTTCGGGTATGGAACAGGTCTCTTGATTAAGAGGTGTACTCACAGGAGATGAAGGTTGACCAGGTTTGTAAGTGGTCACATTATGTATAGGTGTTTTCGGTGAAGCAATAGATAAGGAACGAATTGGGGTATGTTGAAATATGGGTGTTTCTGAAGTATCTCTTCTCCGTGAGAGACTCTGGCACCAAATATATTTGCCACATTGGCGTAATTGGTCCATGAGTTCATAGACGGGAGCCAAGCGCTGAGCATGGGGATCCCAACGAAGAGGGGAAGGTTCTGCTTCCGTATTTAATGGCAGGTGGTCCCATTGTTTCCCTAGAGAGGTGTCCCAAAAGGATGCAAATGGACCAAATGTTGCGGATACAAGTTCATCCGGGGATGGATTTAACCAATCGATAGCCCCAGGTTCTCCTTCCAACGAATGGTGGAAGGATGTGTCTCATGAAGTAGATGGTTCCATGGTCATAGACCTTGGAGGATCAGTGATCAGTGGACTCGAAGGATGTGAAAAATTCATTCCCAAATCCATGGTGGAGTTCTCTTCTTCAGGTGACATGACAGTAACTTGTGGATCCATATTTTCCCTTGAAATTACCTTCTAATTAAGGGGATATTCGGGTGGCAAGTTTAGAATTATACGGGAGCTTCACAAAGGTTTTTCAGCTAGAATGACCGAACTAGAAATTCTCCTAAGTGTATTCTATACAAAATAAAAGAAATGCAAAAAAATATACACAAACTAAGGCCGCAAGCAAACTTATGTGATAGGTGTGGATTCAAAAGTATGGAACCTCATGGTATTTTCAAGGCTTTGGACTCGCGATATACTCCAGGGTCCAACAATTATACTGGGACCAATTTTTCAAAGCACTAACTAGGGAATATTAGGACCGTACTCCTGACCATATAATCCGACTACCTGATAGTACGTGCGTAGTAGCTCCCCGAGTGTTGTTCTCGGTGTATTTCTCTGCCAAGACATCCAAATGGATAACTCGGTTGGTTTCAATAATCCTAGGAGTGTCTCCCGATATACGCAAGGTACGTGGGAGATCAAATCCGTAGTGGTGTTGTCTAATGCACAACCATACGAAAATATCCTTCTGATATACTACCGAGTACGTGAAGTGCCTTTTGATATACCCAAAGGTATGTGAAATAGCCTTCGATATACTGGTTGGTATGTGGAAGAACTACAATGCCCCAGGGATTCAGTGCAGGAAAATAACGACAGCTTCCACGTTTTACGATGCCAGAACACGTCACTAACTTAGCATACAAGTTACTAGTAAATTTTAACCTAGCTCTGCAGGTAAATTTTATCTGGACGGTTAGGTGAATGCATGAGGTGAAGACAGAAGTTTAAACATAATGCAATGCTAGAAACATGAAAATGCACTTTCTTTTCGATGAAACCTATGTAAGGGAAAGAGAAATATTTTTCCAATGGTCTCACAAAAGAATAAATTTCAACAAGTTCCAAAATTGCCAAAGATTATTAAAGCACTCTTTTCCGTTTTTCGAACAAAACACAAAATCAACAACACACCAATTTTTTTTCTTTTTTCTTTTTGTATTTTCCAATTAGAATAAACTAAGTATTGAAAAAAGGGATAATTTCTATAGAAGCATGTACTAACTCTTAATTTCCGCAACAATGAACTAAAAAGCATAAAAATATCAAAAGTGCATAGAATGCTTCAAACTTGGAAACATTTTGTAAAAGATTAAATTCACTTGATTTTTCAAAAGATGGATAATTCACAATTCAAGAAAAATACAAATGAACCGACTCTCTTTTCAAAGATTTGTAAATAATGAATTCCAATGCATGAAAACAATCCTACAACACTTTCCAAATGACTTTGAGAATAGAAGAATGAGACACTTTCGATTCTTCCAATGTGTATATCAAAACAAGATCTGATAATAAGTATGCTTTTCAGATGCAAATAATAGAAAACAAGAGACTAATCGCAGCACCGTAGTAACTCAGAATATCTCAAAGAAAAATGACAAGCACTCAAATGAGCCAAAGACACTCAAGTCACTCAAAAATCAATCAAATGCAAGCAACACTAAATGGCTAAGTGCAAGAAGGGTTTGGAAGTCAGCTCTAGCATTTTGAATAGACTGGATGAAGTGGCAAGGGAATGCAAGATCGAGTGGATGATCGTGGGGGGATTGAAATTGCCCACCACCACCAGATCTCTCTCTTGACCAAAACAAAACCCAAAGATCAACTCAAGCAAACCAAACACAATCAATCCTGGATAAAGTGGTCTCTGATTGGAAGGTACAACACAATTAAGTCTATGGACCAAGCCAAAAATCAAAATTTGGATGGTGGATAGACCAAGCACCAAGCTTGAAAGACCGACACAATCTATGGTTAGGCTCAGAGCACTCGGTGCAGACAGTATACAGAGGTAAAGCGCCGGCGGTGTAGGATGTCAAATAGGCATAAGCGCCAAAGGCGCAGTATGCTCAAAGGAAAAATGCGCTTGAGATGAAAAGGGTGCACTAGATGAACTATCGAGGTGCGTTTTAAAAAAACGAATGCAAGAAGTGAAAAATATCCAAACAATGAATAAATAAATGGACTGATAATGATTCAAACAGACTCAGAGAAGGTCAACAGAATCCTCAAGAAGAAAATTTGATGGTGAAAAGAGGCTCAAGAGGAAAAGGAAATGGCTCACTAAGAAATCAACGAAAAAAACACATTCAAATTGAAAATCAAAACAAAGTATTACCCAACGGAGTCACTAGATTTGTTTTCGGACAATCTACTCAAGAGGATGCGAGCGTGATCTCCCTGGTCCAACTGGATCTAGAACAAATGGAAAAAGAATACAAAACTACTTTCCTAGATCAATTAGAGATCAAGGTAATTAGATGCCTTACCTTCAGATTCGTATATCGTTTCTCCTCTTTATTGCCTCAAACTTTGTGGTCGTCAGGTCCGTAGCTGCAAGACCTATCAAAGCACATAGAGACAAAATGAGCAGTAAAAGTACATCTAAACACTAACTCATCTAAGTAAACAGTTAAGGAAGTGAACTCTAAACATCATTAACACAAAGATATTTATGGAAAGAGATTATATTACTGTAAATGATTGAGAAATACATAGAAGAGTGATGATTACAACCCAAGGCTTAACTCTCCAATCTTCCTCCAACAAGCCAAGCCAATGCCTCCAAAGGAAATATATGCCTTCCAAGATATGAATAGGTATCACCTAGGTTAATTCCACCAGCATGTAAGTGCTATCAACTTCCTCCCCCTCCCACTCCCACTCCCTCTCCATCCCCCTTATCTCCCTAACAAACCTCCTACCACTAACCGACTACACTCTCTCTCCCTCTCTCCTTCTCATACTCTCTCCTCTCTCCTCTTCCATTATCTCCTTTCTCTCCTCTTCCATTCTCTCCTCTCTCACCTCTCTCTCATTCTCCCTCCCCCTCTGCCTCCCTCTCCCCTAATCACCCCCTCCCATTTCACCTCACCTCCCAATCTCCTCCTCCTTCTATCTCTCCCTTTCTCTCCCTTACCCCTCCATCTCACACTCTCCCCCTCTCTCTCACCCTACCCATCCATCACTCTCACCCTCACTCTCACTCTTCCCCCACCACCCCGCTCCCTCTCCCCCCATACCCTTATCGATCTACCTCTACCTCTCCCTCCCCCCCTCTCTCCCTAGCCCCCCTACCATTAACAAAACCCCCTAAGTTTACCTATCCCTCTCCCTCCACATCTCTCTCCCTAACCACCCTACCCTTAATAAAACCCCCAAACTTTACCTATCCCTCTCCCTCCCCCTCTCTCCCTCTCCCAATTTCTCCTCTCTACTCTCCCCCTCTCTCCTCTCTCCCTCTCCCACTCCTTCCTCCCCATCCCCTTCCCCTTCCCTCTCTCACTCACCCTCTCCTCCTAGCTCTGTCCCTCCCACTCTCCCTCTCCCACTATTTCTTTCATGCTCCCTCCCTCTTTCTATCTCCCTCACACTCTATCTATATCTTCCACTTTCTCTCTCTCTCTCTCTTCTACACTTTCTCTTTTGTCCTCCCACTCTCCCTCCCCTATTCTCCCTCCCTCTCTCTCTCACACACTCCCCTCCCTTCCCTACCTCCCTCTCCCTCTCTCTCCCACTCTCTCTCCCTCTATCTCTACCTCCTTCCCCCTCCCTCTGATCTCTCTCTCTCTCTCATGCTCCCACTCCCTCCTTCATGATCTATCCCCCCTACCTCTCCCATCTCTCCCACCTTACCGATACCACATTCTCCCTCTTCTCCTCCCTCTATCACAACACACCACCCTCTCTCCTACTCTCTTAAACTCTCCCTCCCTTACCCTCCACCTCCCCCTCTCTTCCCCTCATCCTCCCACAATATACCCCTCCCCATCCCCCTCTCTCCCCCTTCCCCTCCCTCTCCCTCCCACCAAACGCCCTCTCTATCCATGTACCTATTCCTCCCCATCCCATCACCCTCTCATTCTTCCAAACCACCCTCCTACCCCTAACCAACAGCACTCCCTCTCCCTCTCCCTCTCCATCCCTCCCTCTCTCCCTCTCTCTCCCTCCCCCTCTCTCCATCCCCCACTCTCTCCTCTCTCCCTCTCTCTCCTCTCTCTCTCACCCTCCCCCTCCTCCTATAACCACATCCCTCTACCCCCATACCCCTCTCCCTCTACCTATCCTTATCCCTTCCCCTTTCTCTCCTTAAACACCATCCTACACTTAAAGAAACCCCTCCCTATCCCCCTCTCTCTACCTCTCCCTCTCTCTCCCTCCCCTTCTCTCACTCTCCCACTCTCCCCTCTCTACTCTTACCCTCTCTCTTCTCTCCTCTCTCCCTTTCTCTCTCCTTCCTCCCATTCCCCCTCCCCTTCTCTCCTCTCTCCTCTCTCCCTTTCTCTCTCCTTCCTCCCATTCCCCCTTCCCATCCCACTCTCAGTCATCCTTTCCCACTATTTCACTCTTGCTCCCTCCCTCTTGCTCTCTCCCTCACATTCTATCTCTTCCACTCTCTCTCTCTCTCTCTCTCTCTCTCTCTCTCTCTCTCTCTCTCCTTTCTAACTCCCACTCTCCCTCCCTCTGTCTCTCTCCTCCCTCTCCCGCTCTCCCTCCCTCTTTCTGCCTCACTCCCTGTCTCTCCCACTCTCCCTCTGACTCTACCTCCCTCTTCTCACTCTCTCTCATGCTCCCACTATTGGAGTCATTTTCCAACATCACATCATTTATTTCGGCTTAATGACCTAATTTACCACTTATCCTAATTATTTTGACTCAATTATGTGCTTACATCATCATCAGATCATACGTTTCCATCAGCTGGGCCTCCTCCTTCATTCAGGGATCAAAATGGGTGATCAAATTCAGTTAACTGGGCCTCCTCCATCATTCAGGGAGCCTATTGGGGTGATTTGCATGATAAATGTGCCCCACTCAGTCCAACTGGGTGTGTTTCACATAACAAATAGCTAACAAGAGTCAAAATGGAGCCCTCCTACTTACTTAGTTTGACATTATTTTGGGTAATTTCACCTAAATATTAGTTAACTAAAGTCAGAAAGGTGCCCTCCAGTAATTTTGGGCTTTTAGTTGAGTTCTAGATTCAGTTAGACTGAGTTTGATAGTTTCAGAGTCTGTTAGGGTCAATTAATTGGTAGTTAAGTGGTTAATTGATGTGCCGAGTGGGGTTAACTGACCAGTAAGCCACTCTCATGCATTCAATTCGAATGACCTCCCTAGGATTCTATTTTCTTGGTTATTATTGCCATTGTTACACATTGTAATCATCTTCTAAGTTAATGATAATGCATGAACTGCTGCAAACCTTTTGCACCAGTGTTTTGACACACAATTTTTTGCATGCATCTCTAGTAATTCTTTTGCTTGTTTCATAGATATTTTGTGCTTGAATTTTACATGGTATCAGAGCCATGGTAGGACAAGCAAACTCTTCTACAGAGTTCTTTAAATGACGATTGATCAATTTTGCTCAAAATTATTCCAACACTGCACTAGAAGTTGAAATTTTTCCACATAAATCCTAGATAATTATGCATCCGACTTATCAAGCTTACTTGATAGGTTATGACGGGTGTGATGCAACTTGAAAATTGTAGTTTATTGACCTAAATATTGTTTGTTTGTTTTTTACTGTAGGTTTCTCATAGCCTCCTATTGCATTCTCTATGGTAGAGATGGACTCTTCTTCTAACCATCTTCTTACTCGTTTCAACTATCATCAATGGAAGGATGATATAGAGATAGTATTTCCCTCCAAGGGACTCTACAAAGTTACTATGGGCACAGAACCAGAGCCTAATGAAGCTATAGAGAAGTCCAAATTATTCAATAAGCTTTATGAATCTTATGGTTTCTTATGTATCAATATTTCGAAAGACCTTCTGTTAACACCCAAAATGACTCCCTATGTTGTGGGAGAGGGCAAGCTGGGTTAACAGCAGAACCACTTTAGACTTGTGCTACTAACCTAGCACAATTGGAGAGGGATCTCTCTTTAACTTCATAAAATACTGAAAATAATCAATAAAATTGTATCCATGAGGAACACACAGATTTGATAGAAGACTGAAAATAATTAATGATAAATACACAGCATTCTTGCTAATGATATTCATTCAAAGCACATTCTCAGAAGGTCATATTTCTAGTGGAGCAAATTGTTTATAAGTTTGGTAAGATAATCATGGGAGAGATTTGGGAAATGGAGTCAAGACACAACACTTAAATCAAATAGCAATGATGTAGTATGGGATATCAAAACATAGGCAAGGTAGCCACCCGCTTCTCGTGGAAATGCTATTTTCTAGTGATAAAAGAAGAAGGAAAGAACAGAACATCGATACGACCATCCAGCGCAGATGAATTCGATATCGACTTTAGTGGAAACATTGTGTGACTACCTGAAACAATAGCTAGAGCCTGTTGCCAAGAATTCTATACTACTATACACTGATTTCATATGTGAAAAGGAAAACATAACGGGAGTAAATATCGAGGAGCACAATCACATGAGGAGGAGAGAATAAACGGACTGTAAGCAAAGCAACACATGAATCTCTTTCAAAACCAGCTACAAACAGTACGATTCTATTAAGGAAAATGTCTCAGAAATACAAAACTAGGCTCTCCCAAGCCTTCTCCAGAAATGATTTTCCAACCCTTTCTATGGCTATTACATAGATATTTATAGGTCCTCAGCCTTGAGTTGTTCCTCAAGGATAGTTACAAAATATGCTGCCACCTATAAGGTCTGGCACCTCACTCTTGACAACAGATTATAAGGTGAAAAGGACTGCTAACTAACTACAACTGCTTTCTACGGGTGTTTCCTTGCAGGATGCAGGCCATGACGATTTTCAAACGACCCATTGACCTTAATAGGCCTCAAAAACCTGAGTAAATAGATGATTATACATTTAGCCAAAGAAAAACTTGCCAGGTGGGAAAATAAATGCCATGGAGAACTCACCACCTCATTCTGGGACTTTCAACTAGCCCTGCGGCCCGAAGAAGTATTCCACTCTCAAGGTGTCTTCATCTGGCATCTTCTGTGCAGAAAGGGGAGGTGTCACCTCCTCAGTGGGGACAACGTAATCTTGATAACTTCCACATCCGGGCATGTGTCCTGCCCATCTTCAGAGGTTTCCTTCTTCTTTTGTTGATGTTGATTCTTCTTACACGGCTATCGGCCTTCAGGCTCCTTAGGCTCATGTTGTGGCCACAACAGATCCCATGCTTAGCCAAGCATGGGAGCCCCCAATTTTAACAAACGCAAAGGTGTTTGGGTGAGTCATCTTGAAAATTGTAGATTTTGATTTTACCCCTAAAATTCTTCACCCATGCTTTTGATCTGCTTGTTTGTGATGGTTTGATCATTTCTTCCAAAGTGTTTCGGTCTGAAAGGAGCCAAAATTTTGAGTATTTTGTTGACTGTTATCTTCATCCCAAAACCTGACATTTGGAGAGTCCGCAACCCGCAACCCGACAGATGCGGGTTGCGGGACTATTGTTTTATGTTTTGATTTTGATGGTTACAAAGTCTGAAACCCGACGACTGCGGTTTGTGGGATCATTCTCTAATTAGCAGTGAAGACGACTTTGAAACTTTGTCTGCTTACATTCACAACCCCGAAAAGAAAAGGAAGGAAATTCTAGACGGATCAACTGATTTTGATACTGATGTTATACAAGACTTTATAATCAATGAAGAATCTGACATGCTGGCTACCGTTCCTGAAGTACATCCTCTAATGGATTTCTCTGTTTTTGACAGTGGGTTCTCCGACCCCGAACTTCCTACAACGGATGCTCTGCAACCTACACCACCTGTCGATGATAGTGAACAATCTGTGATCATTTTTTTATGGTGCCACGAAACCTTATCAGATTAAAGAACACGTCTTTCTTTTGTGAAAGGTGGCCGAAAATATTTTTAGCTTAAATACAACAAAATTTCTTGGATCGATGGTTAGATCCGATTTTGTAATCCCTATTTCGTAGAATCTCTCCTTTTGGAACTCTGATGTAAATTTAGTATAAAAGGAGGAAAGTTTCTCTTAGGAAGGGGTTGGAAGTTTTGGAATTACAATTCAGCGGGAGTTTGGACTGAAGATACTCTGTTTACCAGAGTCATTGCAATTTTTGTACAAGACTTCTCTATTCAGGAAAGTTATCTTTTAATTCACCTCCTATTGTTCAAATTTATTTGGGAATTGCTGAGTTCATGTTTCAAATTCGTCATCGGTTATGTGTTTAATCCTTTGCGGGGAATTAATTAATGCATAAGATCTCTCATATTGATTTCTACGTATGTCTGGATTATGCTTGAAACTGTTCTATTAAATTTCTTTAATTGAACGTTTTCCTTTTATATTTCTGCAAACGATTCGATGCAAATAAATATGTATAATCAAATGTTAATTTTTCAATTAACACAATGATTACAGATCAAGTATTTGAATAAGCTCAAACATTTTGAAGAATTGTCACTTAATTTCTTATTTGATAAAACTTTAAATCAACAAGTGAAGAACCCGAAAACATTTATGTTCAAGGAACTTATTACTTGTTCATCACACTTCGATTCTGATCTGCACAACATCAATTCTCCTTTTAGGTCAAATATGACTTAGAATAGGTTCTTTCCTTAGATAGATTAAGATAGGTTCGTTAGTCAGCTTTTATATTCCATTTTCTGTTATAGGAAAATTAATCTTTCAAAGATCAAATCTTTTACTCATAGAGTGCCAACGAAGGCCAAATATACATGGGTGATCACCACACCAAACAGCTCGAGGATAGAATTGCCCTTGCATAGGGTCTTTTGAAGCCTTTGGCTAGGTTTTCATCCCCTGTTGTGTGCCTTGGACCCATTCCAACACCTCGCACTTATCCTGCACCCTCGAGGCATCAACAAATGGCGCTAGAAGGAGGGCCACTAGTATAACATGCCTGAGCAAACTACTAATAAACCTCCTCCAGCAAGTACTTCAACGGTTCAAACTTGAAGCCAGACTAGGGCTTCAACATCTGAACAACCAACAAATACACAAACTACAATTCTCCCTGTCATGTCTACACAACCTACAATTATACCCATTACACCAGTGGTACGACAGGAGAACAGAGGAGAAGTCATCTTCACGTTGCCCACAAGGGGACCCATTTTGTTAGAAAAGTTATTGAAAACATCCACTGATAGGGTTTTAAGAGTAGAACAACGAAGACACGGTCTTGAAGCTCTGGACTTAGAAGGTGTTTTGCAGGCTAGCGATCGGGAAGAATGGCAAGTTCCCACCTCACAGACCTCTGATCCACCAATTCAATCTACTAATAGTTTTAACGCACAGGATCAACATACAACTGATCACCAATCTGAAAACCAAGACCTAGTTAATCGACCAGATTCTCCTGAATATAACCGTGAGACCACCCACATAACGACACAAAGTCAACCAAATATTGGAGCTGGTGGTCCACCACCATCCCCTCCATCATCCTCATTATCTTCCTCAGACGAAGAGAATTCTTCTAGTTCATCATATGAAGAAGAAGAACAAGAACCTCCAATGGCTGGAGAAGGTCAAAACAGACCTTGGATTGACCAAGGCGCAGTTTTCATATTAGGTGATCAACACAGATTACCAAAGAATCCTGAGAAATGCCTGCCTAAGTTCAACCTTGATGATAAAACGCTCGCGTTGGATCACATAAAAAATTTCATGCAAGCAATCAGGATTAGAAGCGTGGTATAAGAGGATGTAGTATGTAGACTTTTTCCATACACTTTTGAGGGTAGAGCGGCCACTTGGTATTTTGCTTTACCGGCTCAATCTATAACTTCCTAGGATGAATTCGAGAAACATTTTACCCAGAAACTTGGGGATGACAAAACACCATAAGATCTTGTCTTAGAATTATCCTCCATGAAAGCCAAAGGAAAATAAAGGGTAAAAGACTTTAACCAAAGGTTTTCATATCTCAAAAACAGAATTCCTACCAATCTTCTTCCTACTGAAGAATTGTTGGTGGCTTATTATGAAAAGGGTCTGCCTCCCCCTATTGCAATATGGGTCAAAAGGGCACAGAAAGGTACTTTACTGCAAGCATTTGATGAAGCAATTCAAGTTGAGAAGGACATCTTTTGTTTGGAAGACAGCCCTGAAACTTCAAAAGGGAAACCTTCCACTTCCAGGAAGAAAATAGAGAATGTCCCTAAACCCACAGTTCAGAACAAGGATTCATTTGATTTGACTGACATGAATAAATTCCTTTAGAAGATGTCAAATGAGATGGTGGATTTGAAGAAAAACACTAATGATAATCAGAATCAGAACAGAGGTTTTGTAAGGCCACCGTTTAGGAGACCTTACCAGCCTCCGCAAAATCCACCACCACCAAATCCAGCAGATGCACTCACAAACGATGAACTCTTTTCTATTTTTAGAGCATTTGCAGTAGAATCCCAAGTCACCCCTGATGCTTCCAACAATCAGACTACCGCGGATCCTCCACTACCTGAAGAAGAAGCAGAACATGATCCATAAGTCGATGCTGTGGGTTGCTTTTCAGAACTCCCTATGTGTGAAGAAGAAGAAGAACCTGAGGTGGTGTTTAACACACAACATCCCTATAATACAAGGTCAAGACCAGAGCCACCTCAAGAACCATCATCTTCTTCCCCAGTTCCCACAAATAACAAGACTGTCCCACATAAGGATACAGTCCTCCCCCAAATGGAGTACAACCTGGTTGAAGACCTAAAAATAGTCAAAGCAAACATATCTCTGTTTGAGCTACTCAAGATTCCTGCAATGAGAGACTATTTACCTAAAAACATGATAGTCAAACAGCCTAGAGAGTCATAGAATAATAATCTAGACTCTGTCACTAAAACTAATGATAAAAAACTAGCAAGTAAGAGAACTCCCCCTTTCTTGCTTACTTTTGAGATTTTCAACCGAAATGTACACAACTGCATGATAGATTAAGGAGCGTTGTCAAATGTGATGCCCCTGTCTGTTTGCAGGAAATTGAATGCAACATGGGAACCCTGTCCAACCCAGATTGTGCAACTTGACAGATCCAAAGTCAGAGTGGTTGGTAAATTGAAAAATGTTCTACTCACGCTGTCAGCTGATCCCGGGATCCATCAGATAGTTGACATTGTGATAGCTGACATCCCAGAAGCCTATGGGATGTGGTTAAGTAGGGACTGGTCAGAGAAACTTAAAGGTTATTTTGCAACCAACTGGTCCCACTTATGGTTGCCATACAATGGACAACCAAATAAAAGTAAGATCGGTAGAGAACCTTTTATGAAACAGACAGTTATTGATCTTAATGATTCAAGTGAATCTGCTGGTTATCTCACCTCTCGTACAGAGCACTTTACATTTGATACCTTTTTTGGTGAATTCCCAGCTGATGCCTCACTAGAAGAAAGCATCCGAAATGAATCACATATTACTCAGGTTACTTCTGTACCATTTTATGGTGAAATTGTGCATAATGTATATAATGTGAATACAAATTGTAGATTAGACCCTGTCTCATGGCCTTTGTTTTTTGATGGCTCCAAGTCCAAGGAGGGAGCTAGAGTAGGTTGCGTTCTTATCAATCCTAAAGAAATGAAAATCATGATTGCCTGCAAGTTAGAATTTGATTGCACAAATAATGTAGCCGAATATGAATCTCTTATGCAGGGACTCAAAAAGGTCATTGATTTAGGTGTGCAAGCAATAGAATTCTATGGAGACTCCAAAATTATAGTCAATCAAGTCAGGAATAAAATACATTGCTTATCTCCGCGTTTGGCTAATTATCAAAAGTTGGTAAGAGATCTAACCAACTCATTTTTGGCATTCAATATTAAATCAGTTCCTAGGTCACAAAATTTTGATGTAGACTTGTTAGCAAATATAGCGTCTAGACTGATCCCGCCAGAAGGTCTGTCTCCTCAAAATTTTTCTATCGAATTGATGTACATACCATCCGTTCCAGATAATGTGACTAATTGGAAAGTATTTGATGATGACCGACAGATACTCAATTTTCTTACGACTCAGAATACTTTTCAAGACATGGCCATTGACGAAGCAGAACATGAAAAGTCTCTCACTGATTCCTCAAACGTCATCCCGAAGTCTGTGATCAATCTAGAAAAGTTTTACAATTTACAGGACAAGTTCAAATCTCAAACTAATTGTAAAACTCAAAGCTCATCATTAAACTATGAGCGGGTCAACTTAGGCACTGAACAGGAACATCGCTTCATCAATTTGGGAGTTGATTGTACCCCTGAAGAACGTAGAGCCATCATTGCATTGTGTAAATAGTATAAGGATGTTTTTGCCTGGACGTATGACGAGTTGAAAACGTTTGACACTAACGTCATGTTTCATAATATACCCATGAAACCAGAGGTGAAGCCATTTCAACAAAAGTTGCGGAACATGCACCCCAGTTTGGAGCCTTCCGTAAAAAAGGAGTTGGAGAAGCTTCTCACTGCTCGAATTATCTTTTCGATCAGGCATACTTAATGGATTTCTAATTTAGTACCTATCCATAAGAAAAGCGATGAAATTCGACTGTGTGTCGATTCAGGAACCTAAATCGGGATTCTGAGAAAGACAACTAACTTGTTCCACCAATGGAGCAGATTCTTCAAAAGGTAGCTGGGTCAGAGATTTTTTCCCTCTTATATGGTTTTTCAGGGTATAACCAGGTTATGGTTGCCTCGAACGATCAATTGAAAATAGCTTTCAGGACCCCATGGGGCACTTTTTCCTATAGACGGATGCCTTTCGGGCTGATCAATACAGGAGCTACTTTTCAGAGAGCTATGGATATAGCTTTCCGAGGTTTAATGCATAATTCTATTGTAGTTTACCTTGACGATATCACCATTTACACTAAAAAAATAGTATGAACATGTGTTTGCTTTGAAACAAGTTTTTGATTGCTGCAGAAAATTCAGTATTTCTCTCAACCCGAAGAAATCTATTTTTGCAGTAACAGAAGGAAAGCTGCTGGGCTTCATTGTTTTGAAAGAAGGTATGATTATCGATCTTGAATGTACAGAGGCTATTTCAAAGATTGGTTTACCAGGATCAAGAAAAGAAATACAATCTTTCTTAGGTAAGATTAATTTTGTATGTAGATTTGTACCAAATTTTGCCCAGATTGTTAAACCATTACAACTTTTGGTCAAAAAAGATGTGTAGTTTGCTTGGTCGTAGGAATAGAGAGAAGCGTTTGTTCGAATTCGAAAGGCTATTGCAGAAGATCCTGCTCTCATGTCCCCAGATTTTAATAAGGATTTCATTCTTTATACTTTTTCCACTAACTTTTCTTATGCAGCTATCTTAACTCAAAAGAATGACAATGATACTAAAATCCCGATTTCTTTTATGAGCTCAACATTCAAAGGTGCAGAGCTTAAATACTCAAAGATTTATAAGCAAGCCTATGCGGTCTATAAATCCGTCAAACATTACAGACCCTACTTGCTAAAGTCTCGAACTAAAGTCATTGTTCCATATTCTACTATCAGAAATGTCCTAATCCAGAAGGAATTGGGGGAAAAGAGGGCCCATTGGATGACCGCACTACAAGAATATGATCTTGAGATAAGACCAGCTAAAATTGTAAAAGGCCAAGGCCTTTGTCTTCTTACTGCGCAATCCAACGACCCCGCACAACAGCAGTCCGAATGGGATCATGAATAAGAAATTCCTTCAGATGTTGTTAATGTAATCGATGCCCCGACATCGGAATGGTACGACAATATTAGATTTTTCCTGAACCATGGGTTTGCTCCCGAAACCCTTGATTTTAAGAAAAGAAGAGCTTTAAGACTGAAATCTGCTCCTCATCAATTCATCGATCATGTTCTTTTTAGAAAAAACTATGATGGAATATTTCTTAGATGCTTGGAAAAACATGAAACTGATGACATTTTGTTTCAATTTCATGCAGGTCCTGCTGGGGGCCATTTTTCGGGAGAGACTACAGCATACAAGATTCTTAGGGCCGGATATTATTGGCCCACATTGTTTAAAGATGCTTATGCTTATGTCAGGAAGTATGAGCCGTGCCAAAAATGCACTGGGAAGTTTAGGAAACCTGCATTTCCTTTACAATCGGTTACAATTCAGTTTCCATTCCAACAGTGGGGACTGGATTTTGTTGGGCCTATAAACCCTCCCTCATCCCTCCAACAAAAGTATATCCTAACAACCACAAACTATTTCACTAGATGGGTGGAGGCAGTTCCTCCTAAACAATGTAATGCTGCCTAAGTAATCTCTTTCCTTGATAGCCAGATTGTCACACACTTTGGCGCTCCAGAGTACTTAGTTTTCGATAATGCATCCTACTTCTCTTCAATCGATATAACCAAATATGCCTTTGAGGTGGGGATTAAGCTTAAGTTTTCCGCCAATTATTATCCTCAAGGTAATGGTTTGGCTGAGTCATCGAACAAAAACCTGATAAACATTCTCAAGAAAATTTTAGCTTCTCATCACAGATATTGGCACACACAGTTGTATAATGCATTACGGGCAGATCGAATTACCCCAAAAGCAGCAATTGCAAATTCTCCATATTGTCTGGTTTATGGAAAAGAAGCCATCCTCCCCACTAATCTTACCATTCCTTCGCTACAATTGGCCCAGTCTGTCCAAGAAGATGATTCTTCTCCCCTCCAACAAAGAATTGACACCCTCTTGAAGCTAGAGGAGGATAGGGAAATAGCCAAGAACAAGTTGTATCATCATCATCAGCAGATGGTGAAGAGATGGTTTGATGAAAAATCTTCATCTGATAGGGAATTTTCTGTTGGTGTCCTGGTTCTAAGGTGGGATAAGCAACATAAAGATAAGAACCAGTACACCAAGTTCCAGCGCCTTTGTCTAGGACCTTTCAATATTACAGAAAATATTGGTCCCAACACTGTTTGATTACAGACGCTAGAGGGAGTTGTAGACACTTTCCCAGTGAATGTGTCTCTTCTAAAAAAGTATTTTGTTTGAACAATCTGATGCACTCGTACATAGGTGTGGCTTGTTTTTCAGTTATTTGTTTTATTCCATTTGACATTTTGATTGGTTTTCTTGTTTTGTTTTGGTTTTCATTAATAAGGCTTCACACTTGTGGTAATGGCTTATGATCACTTTTCTTAGTGACAATTGCTTCTGAAGCTTTAGCATCATCACCAATCTTACTTTCTGGCTTTTGATTAGAACTTGCTATGAAGAATAAACAGTCAAATAAGTGCAGTGCCTTTGGATACTTTTCGCTTTGATCATTATCTTTGACCATGCTTTATTTGTGTAATTGAGGTACAGAGGACGGTCATCATTTCTCTATCTGGTGTTTCATGGTTGAACGACATATCATAATAACCTGACCAAACCTTATTGCTCATGGGTCCTTTTACGATCACTTTGAATATGAAATTTGTTTAAAATTATAAGTTACAAGGTGGGTGATCTTGTTATAAAGCCATCCCATTAGGTTCATAGGTGTTTAAAGTGGAATGACATCTTCACATCAAGCCACCACACTTGGAGGATGACTTTCAGTTCTGCTGGAAGGTGGAAGATCCTATCACAGGTTGGTCCATTCATGATCTGCAAAGAACTGGTGACTAACGTTATCACTATATGGTCACCAAGCCATGGTAATTCCTTGTAACTTATGCCAAAATAAATTGTTTCCTTTTTATAATATTTTTGTTATATATAAGAACAGGGGGTCTTATCACAAGCCAACCCTGCTATGCTCATGAGTTTGACCTCGGACTGGAATTATCACTATATGGTCATCAAGCCATGATGATTTCTTTTGGCCTTACAACCAGAAGACAAGGAGTCTCGTTATCAAGCTAGCTTTACCAGTTTCCAGATCAGGCCTTTGAATGGCACTGTTTCATCTGATCACCAAGTCAGTACAGTGGTCTTGTATTAACAAGGTTTTATATATTTTAAATATATAAAAAAAAAGAGAAAAGATAAAGGAATCCATAGAGGATCACTAAATATACATATAATTAATAAACCAAGGGGATCTGTAATTAGGTAATCCATGAGCATTTCTAAGACTGTGCCTAGGTTCAACACAAGCTATTTTTCAATGATTACATCATGGTAAAGACTTGGTATTACTCTCTAAATCTCCTTATCGAATGAGTTTTATCTTTAAAATGGTCATTGTTGAGGTCTATCCATCTTCATGTACATTGCTTGTTAACTGTTATCTTTTGAGTATCTTCTATGAATTCAATTTCAAGAAATTGATTGATTGGCATGTTGTCTTTAGTTGGATTTGATTGCAGAGGTAACTGGTTCTTCCCATCCAGTCACCATTTGTTGTGGCCGCAACAGATCCCATGCTTACCCAAGCATGGGAGCCCCGAATTTTAACAAACGCAAAGGTGTTTGGGTGAGTCATCTTGAAAATTTTAGATTTTGATTTTACCCTAAAATTCTTCACCCATGCTTTTGATCTGCTTGTTTGTGATGGTTTGATCATTTATTCCAAAGTGTTTCGGTCTGAAAGGAGCCAAAATTTTGAGTATTTTGTTGACTGCTATCTTCATCCTGAAACCCGATATTTTGAGAGTCCGAAACCCACAACTCGACAAATGCGGGTTGCGAGCTGTTGTTTTATGTTTTGATTTTGATGGTTCCAAAGTCTGCAACCCGACGGCTGAGGGTTGCGGGATCATTCTCTAATAAGATTAAGAAATAATTACCCTGAAACCCGAATTCCGCAATGGCGGCATTCGGCTTTCGGGATTGTGATTTTTCATTTACTTGGTGTGTGCTCCCGAAACCCACAAACTGTAGTTTCGGAATGCGGCTTTCGGGATGGTTGTTTTACATCACATATTTACGTTTCCGAAGCCCACCACCCGCACAGTCGGTTTTCGGCTTTCGAAAATCCTGTTATTTTCGTCTGCAAACCCGCAACCCGCAAATCCATACTTTTGGGTTTCGGCTTGCAGGATCTTGGAACAAGAACTCCGTGAAATTTTTGAGCCCGATTCCACATTCCGCTCTAGTTAATCTGAGCCGTCCATCTGTTATAATCTTACGGTCATGTTGATTTTGGGTAGTCAGTTAAGTTACACCTTCCATTTTATCCTTTGAAAGTTGGTTCTACCAAGTTATCATCTTGTGTAGTCCATGACAGCAAACACTATTATAAGTCTATCAGTTGCTTCGTGTTGGATGGACTCCTTCTCTCCACCTTAAGTTTGCTATGTCTGGACTTGAGCTTTGACATCTTGTCGTCTTTTGTTCTACTTCTTAATGATCGGATTTGTTACATGTGAAGAGTTGATAGCCTGTGTACTGGAACTCTTAGTCGATACCGTTTTGCACATCATCCTTGTCACCATAACCTCCGTCTCCATTATTAATTACCAGTCATAATTATTGATAGGAGATGGATTATAACGATGTGATCGTAAGGCAGTTCGAAATCATGCAAGAAGTAATTGAACTCGTACTTTGCACAGGTTTTGATCCGACTGGCACATATCTTAGCTTTTGTCATTACAATTGTAGTAATTACAATGAATTGATTGGATAACTTTAATCATTGCAGATCGCCCTGCCCGATTGTCATCGAACTGATTGTTGGTCTTTTAAATAGCGATTAACATGAAAATTCCAGTTCATCCATTTCCTTGTGAAACAGGAAACACTCTGTTTGGCATTCTTCTTACATCCGCTTATCCAAGAATCATTCAGAATGAGCAATTTTCATGCAGGTGGTGAATTTTCTAACGTTCATATTGAAAATGAAGAGCTCTACCCCTTGTTATACCAATAAATGTTGTCACCACTGTTTGATGCAGGTGTTCCTGATCTTAGCAGCAGTAGCAGTGAAGAAGACTTTGAAACTTTGTCTGCTTACATTCACAACCCCGAAAAGCAAAGGAAGAAAATTCTGGAGGGATCAACTGATCTTGATACTGATGTTATACAAGAATTTACAATCAAGGAAGAACCTGATGTGCTGGCTACCATTCCTGAAGTAAATCCTCTAATGGATTTCTCTATTTTTGACAGTAGGTTCTCCGACCCCGAACTTCCTACAGCGGATGCTCTGCAAGCTACACCACCTGTCGATGATAGTGAACAATCTGTGATCATTTTTTTATGGTGCCACGAAACCTTATCATATTAAAGAACAAGTCTTTCTTTTGTGAAAGGTGGTATAAAATATTTTTATCTTAAATACAGTAAAATTTCTTGGATCGATGGTTAGATATGATTTTGTAATCTCTATTTTGTAGAATCTCTCCTTTTGGAACTCTGATGTAAATTTAGTATAAAAGGAGGAAAGTTTCTCTTAGGAACGGGTTGGGAATTTTGGAATTACAATTCAGCGGGATTTTGGACTAAAGATACTATGTTTATCAGAGTCATTGTAATTTTTGTACAAGACTTCTCTATTCATGAAAGTTATCTTTTAATTCACCTCCTATTGTTCTTCAAATTTCTTTGGGAATTGCTGAGTTCATATTTCAAATTCGTCATCGGTTATGTGTTTAATCCTGTGCAGGGAAATCATTAATGCATAAGATCTCTCATATTGATTTCTTCGTATGTCTGTATTATGCTTGAAACTGTTCTATTAAATTTCTTTAATTGAACGTTTTCCTTTTATATTTCTGCAAACGATTCGATGCAAATAAACATGTATAATCAAATGTTAATTTTTCAATTAACACAATGATTACAGATCAGGTATTTGAATAAGCTCAAACATTTTGAAGAATTGCCACTTAATTTCTTATTTGATAAAACTTTAAATCAACAAGTGAAGAACCTGAAAACATTTATGTTCAGGGAACTTATTACTTGTTCATCACACTTCGATTTCGATCTGCACAACATCAATTCTTCTTTTAGGTCAGATCTAAATTAGAATAGGTTCTTTCCTTAGAAAGATTAAGATAGGTTCATTAGTTAGCTTTTATATTCCATTTTCTATTATAGGAAAATGATCTTTCAAAGATCAAATCTTTTACTCATAGAGTGCCAACGGAGGCCAAATATCCGTGGGTGATCACCACACCAAACAGCTCGAGGATGGAATTTCCCTTGGGTAGGGTCTTTCGAAGCCTTTCATTGGGTTTTCATCCCCTGTTGTGTGCCTTGGACCCATTCCAACACCTCGCACTTGTCCTGCACCTCCGAGGCATCAACAGCTCACTGGCCGAGCTCTCTTCGACGTGGTCGAATACTAATGGAGAGGAAAGACTACACTCCTCCTCCATATCATACCATACTTGATCTAGAAAAACCACCACCTCGTCTCCTTGGTCGCTCTCCATAACCAAATCGTAACTGAAAAACGCCTGAGTGACCAAGCTTTCCACCTTCCCCATGCAGCAATTATGAACAGGATGCAAGGATCACGCCTATAACGGCCATAATGATGATGGTGGCATGCATGATCATTACGCCATGATGGCCTTCCCAAACCCCTCACTCGAGCAGTACTGATGCCAGAGGTCCGAGTTGACATGCAGTGTGCTTAGCCATGCCTTCCAGATAGGAAAAAACTATTTGATGGCACTGAGGTGGCTTCAGTCTTATTGGACATCATTCACCTGTATCGGAGATGCCATTTGGCCCCTAATACCACAGACAACCCATAGCTATATATTTCTAACTCTGAATGCATCTGGTCCATCCAACAGCGCACTCTATTAACGGTTCGCAAATTTTGGGCCCGCCGATTTACTACACAATTAGTATTTGCAAACTTTTTGTGAACCATAGATCTTCCCCCCACAAGATCAGAGCCGTTGGAAAAAGTGGTACTTTAAGAAAAGTTCTCAAATCGGAATCACAACCAATTTCGCACAAGTAATATTTGTGAACATATTATTAGCCATCGATCTGCATCCTTTGACGTTGATCAATATTTAACTTGTCCGCCAATTAACATCTCCTCCGTGCTTATATCACTTTCAACTTCCCTTGCGATGGAGACCTATAATCGTCGATATTTATCTATCTAATCTCAACCCTCCATTGGTGCCAACCAATATGGTGGGCGCATTCCTCTATACTAGATTCTCTCAGCCATATTTAGGCCTTGGATCCTCTTTTTCTCTTGTTTGTGGGCCAGGCCTACTGTACAGGGCCTTGATTTTTGCCATTTTTAGGGGGATTCCAACCAAGGGTTCGGCTTCTTTTAGAGATCTTCGTGATCCTGCAACCTCACTTTGCAAAAAACCCTCCTTCAAATGCATAGCACAATTACAGTGCTAGCAACTGGATCCTATTGGGGATGCTATCCTCCCCGTTAGGTAGCAAAGAAACCCCACAGACCAGTGCCTTATCCATTGGGCTCGCCTATCGCAAACTTTTCGACCTGTAACCCTCACTGGAGATTGAAAACAAATCGAAGAATGAAACCTACTTACCACAACTGGAAAGGTTAAAAAGTGTCCGTTATGTCGAGCTTATTTATGCATAGCCTACTCTATCCTACGTTACTCTAATGGCTGCGATATCATGTGATATGAAAATGCCAGTGCAGCTAGTCCAGTAGCCGATACTCTAGGCATGCTTTCTCAACATGATCGACTATCCTCAGACAACAATAACGTAATGGAAAAAAGTACTGATGATAGGAGTGGTCTTCTTGGTAAAAACATAACACCTTACTCCAATTGAAAATTTTCTTCATATAACCAACTATTGGGTCGCAAAAGGTATGAGGCTCTTCAAACTTTTCTGCCACCCCCCTGACAAAACAATTTTGTTTCAGCTGTAACCTCTCTGGCATTTTATCATCTTGCAGTTCTGCTTGCATTCTGGCTAATTCCCCCCCTCAAGGAACCATAAACAGCTTGCTTATCTCCTCTGAAGTATAGGGGTTGAATATCTATGGCGAGCTTCAAGTAGATCCTAGGACTCACCTATGCTCAGGCCCTTATGCCACCTAAGGATATTGAAACATCCAGCTTCATGTGCCTCCTCCTACTGTGACTATAGCTCTGCAATACGATAGGTTTCCCCTACACCTGGGTTATTCATAACATCACTCCCTCAGCTTATTAAAATTCTAGGATTAAAAACTTGATTCTGCTCTGGTGCTTCCAAAGACATCTCACCCTGATTTTCAAATGGATCAACTAAGGGACCCTCCTCCTGCTGGAAACTGTCATTGGTCCTTTCGTTTCGCTCTGGTGATGGCCAAAATCCTCATGCAGGGTCTTTATGCTTTCTTCATTCATGGCTCTAAGAATTCTCTTTATTTTGGCGAATACTTTTGCTTCAGGGAGTAGGGATTTATAGTCATCAGGCCTAATACTTCCATGGCTTTCAATGATGAACTCAAGAGTTATGATTGATCCCCTTTCCATGGCTGGCTCTTCTATATAGTGGAACTGGCTACCTGATAGTTCATTTTCCTCATCCACTTCCAGAGGGCTTATGACATCTTCATCCCTGTATTCATCATATATGGGTGGACCAGACCTTTCTTCAAATATTTGCACCACAAAACTTTCAATATGCTAAGTATAATCTTCATAAAACAGATCAGAATTACTTTCTTCTAGCACATCACCGGGCTGATCACCTTTACATTCATCATGAAAAATATTGGGACGCAGAGCTAGTCCTTTTTGCTCATGTGTTTCTTTGAATATTATTTCTTCTCCAATCCTTTCATCATTACCTTGGTTTGATAATTTTCTAGACATCCTAATATTTTCTTCAACCTCCAATGCATCAATGAACATATGCTACAAATTGGAAGACCTTCTCTCCAAAAGAAGAAGAGGTCAATTAGGAGGGAAAGTAGATGCATAATGCAACTTAGCATCATTCTCTAGGGGGTGATTTTCCTTCGGTATATTATAGTATAAGCTTGCAAACCTTTTGTTAAATCTAGACATGGTTTCATCTTATTTCCTTCTCATGGAGTAAAACTTTGAAAGAACTAGGTCCCATGACCTCCTCTTGCCCCAAAACTCCAAAAACGCATCTGACAACTCTTCCCATGTATTAATAGACTCAGGCTGCAAATGCTTAAACCATTTTTTCACATCCCCTTGGAGGGATTGGGAAAAAGCCCTCATACAAACATCATCATGCTCTACTTCAAAAAGGTCTAGAAAATGCTCAAAACCCTGAAGATGTCTTTCAGCAGTAAAACTTTCGGATTCTCCATAAAATCTAGGAAGGTATTTATGGTATTTGGGAGGATATTCATGAAGAAGAGGGGGCATCTTTAAAGGGCTATATCTCAGCTAAGATCTGGAAGGTAAAGGAGTATGTACAAGTATGATATCATCAGCCCTGCTCTCATGGGATTTGCAAGGCTGGTTATGGATCTTACATGGCTCAAAATAAGGGATGGGGTCAGCTTCTAGGGGTGAAAGGAGGATGTACATTTTCAAAATCTAGTCAAGGATATACAAAGGAAGCTCTCTCATGACCTAGAGATCTTTGGTGAGACAGAAATTTTTGATATATATACATAAGGGTAAAAGGATACCAATACAGAAGAACAAGACCTCTTTCAAGAGATTGACACTTTGATACCTGCACTTTGATTCTTCCATGTCTTAGGAAGCTAAGCTCGTTCTCCAGTGGAGCCTGCAAATTGAATTGAATCATGAGTGGAGTCACCAGAGGAATGGTACACAACCTTCTTAATGTTTGACTATTGTTCACCATCAACAATCAGATCTGAAACTTGTCGTTCTCCAAAGGATGGTAAGACAATCATTCCTCGGCAATGGCGCCACTATGTTAGCACCCAAAATGACCCCCTAGGTTGTGGGAGATGGAAATCTAGGGTAACAGCAGAACCACTTTAGAGTTGTGCTATTGACCTAGAACAGTCACAGAGGGTTCTCTCTTGAAATTCATAAAAGACTAAAAATAATCAATAAAATTGCAGCCATGAGGAAAACACAGATTTGATAGAAGACTGAAAATAATTAATGATAAACATGCAACCTTCTTACTAATGATATTCATTCAAAGCACATTCTCAGAAGCTCAGATTTATGGTGAGCCAATTGTTTATAAGTTTGGTAAGATAATCATGGGAGAGACGTAGGAAATGGAGTCAAGACACAACACTTAAATCGAATAGCAATGCTATAGTATGGGATATAAAAACAGAGGCAAGGTAGCCACCTGCTTCCCGTCGAAATGTTATTTTCTGGAGATAAAAGAAGAAGGAAAGAACAAAACATCGATACGAGCATCCAACGCAGATGAATTCAATATCGAATTTAGTGGAAACGTTGTGTGAGTACCTGAAACAGTAGCTAGAGGTTGTTGCCAAGAACTTTATACTACTATACACTGATTTCAGATGTGAAAGGGAAAACATAACGGAAGTAAATAATGAGGAGCACAATCACATGAGGAGGAGAGAATAAACAGACTGTAAGGAAAGTGACACATGAATCTTTGTCAAAACCAACTACAAACACTGTGATTCTATTAAGGACAATGTCTCAGAAATACAGAACTAGGCTCTCCGAGGCCTTGTCCAGAAATGATTTTCCAACCCTTTCTATGGCTATTACATAGATATTTATAGGTCCTCGGCCTCGAGTTTTTTGTCAAGGACAGTTACAAAATATGCTGCCACCTATAAGGTCCGGCTCCTCACTCTTGATAGCAGATTATAAGGTGAAAAGGACTGCTAACTAACTACGACTTCTTTCTATAGGTGTTTCTTTGCAGGGTACAGGCCATGACAATTTGAAAACAACCCATGGACCTTAATAGGCCTCAAAAACCGGAGTAAACAGATGATTATACACTTATCCAAAGACAGACTTGCCGGGTGGTAAAATAAATGGCATGGAGAACTTGCCACCTCATTCTAGGACTTTCAACTGGCCTTGCGGCCTGAAGAAGTCTTCCAATATCAGGGTGTCTTCATCCGGCATCTTCTCTGTCGAAAGGAGAGGTGTCGCCTCATCAGTGGGGATGACGTAATCTTTGATAATTTCCACATCCGGGCATGTGTCCTGCCCATCTTCAGAGGTTTCCTTCTTCTTCTGTCAACATCGATTCTTCTTACATAGTTGTTAGCCTTCGGGCTCCTCAGGCTCGCTGGCTGAGCTCTCTTCCACGCGGTCGAATACTAATGGAGAGGCGGGAATATGCTCCTCCTCCATCTCATACTATTAAATTTTCAGAATTTACTTCAATCTGATCTAGGATCTTAACTGAGAGAACAACATGTACAACAAATCTATAGCATATCAATCATGGACATAATAATGCAAGCACACAAGAGACACAGAGTTTACTTGGGGAAAACCATAAAGGTGAAAAAACCCAATAACTTCCTCAGAGATAGATAGAGCAATGATACAACCAGAATACAAGAGATAGTCTTCTCCTAGCAGCAGAGCCTCCTCCTCCACAAGTGCGCCACTCTCCCAAGTGTGAGTGAGAGAATAGAATGTGTAAAATGAGAGAGACACACTCTCTATTTATACACTAACTTGAATTGACCTTTACTCAACTAGGTTGGCCTCAACTTAACCACTTAACATAATGCTGATTGGGCCAACCCCCACTAGGGTGGTCTAATAACCCTTTGACCCACATGACTTATACAGGGCCGACCCCAACAAGGTGGTCTAATAACCCATCAAGTATAAGTTACGACACTTACAATATAAATGACGACACTTCCGTATAGAGGAATAATAACATCTCTATAGGAATACAATATACATATATGTGAAATACATTCCGAAGTTACATATACATAACCACTCCCTCTTAATTAGGAAGGTATTTCTCGACACAGGTCTTCTAGCACAAGTCTTCTTCTCTGGATCATCGTCACTGGATAATCGTCATTGAGTCATCATCATCGTCACTGTTGCTGCTATCTCAATCAATCTTTGAATCTAATCGTCATAGGAAGTTCTACAAAGCCAGTCCTTTTCATACTGGACGCAGGCCCACCACCTGCAGGTCTTCGTCGTCACTGGCCATACTGTGGAATCCTCAGGACTTATTACATGAGTTAGAAAACCTCAAAAGAGCATCCTAGGTTGTTATGAGCACACGGCTCTACCTATAGGATCTCCCAGGGCCATATTATATGCGACCTCACCACAAAACCTCGCAAGAGCATCCCAGGATGTTACAAGCACACAACTCTACCTATAGGATCTCCCGGGGACAGATTATATGTGGTCATGGAAAAACCTTGCAAGAGCATCCCAAGACTTATTACGGGCACATAGCCCAACCTATCGGATCTCCCAGGGACATATTATATGCCATAGGACAAAACCTCGAAAGAGCATCTACCAGATATCCCAGGGCCAGATTATATGCCATAGGGAAAACCTCAAAAGACTATCTGCAAATCTCCAAGGGCCAAATTATATGTCCTCCCAGAGCAAAACCTCGAAAGAGAATTTTCCAGATATCCCAGGGCCAAATTATATGCCATAGGAAAAACCTTGAAAGACTATCTATAAATATCCCAGGGCCAAATTATATGCTCATCTGCACAACCTCATCCACGACCATAGAGTATCAACCTGATACTCACCATACATCATCCTGATGTATACATGATCATCCTGATCATCATCACTACAACATCCTGCTACAAGTCATCTAGGGCAACATCCTAAAGCTCGTCATCCACGATCATCCTGATCATATCATGCATCTACCTGATGCATACCAAGTATCTACCTGATACATATCATCATCCATGATCCACCTGATCATACAATGTATCCACCTGATACAAATACAAATACATGATCCACCTAATCATACATGATACATATCAACATACATGATCTACCTGATCATACAATGTATCCACCTGATACATATACAGATACATGATCCACCTGATCATACATGATACATATCAACATACATGATCTACCTGATCATACAATGTATCCACCTGATACATATACAAATACATGGTCCAAGCATCCAACATGATGCATATACAAAATACATACAAATGATCCAACCGCTCATATCCAACATCCAACATGATGCGTACATACATAAATGATCCAACTGATCATATCCAGCATCCAACATGATGCATACATACATATACATATAAATGATCCAATTGATCATATCCAGCATCATCCTGATGCATATATAGAGCAGTAACTGGAGCATCATCCTGATGCTCATCATCGAGCGCTTACATCCACAGCCATGTGAAGGATCCTCCTTCCAACATGCTTGGAATGGCCTTTGCAAATGTGTCCATCTCTTCTTCCTTGAAGTGTCATCAATCCAAAGAACACCAAGCCTCTCTCTAAAGTACTCAAACTTCACTCTGGCTAGTGGTTTCGTCGACACATCTACAATCTGCTCATCCGTCGCAATGTATAGGATCTTCACAGCTCCTCTGTGCACCATATCCCTAATATAGTGATATTTGATCTCTATGTGTTTCGACCTATCATGAAACACTGGGTTCTTGGACAGCTTCACACAACTCTGGTTATCACAAAAGATACAAGTAGCATCCAACGGGAGATCAAATAACTCAAACAGTAGCTTCCGTAGCCATACTGCCTCACAACTAGCTGAACAGGCTGCAACATACTCTGCCTCAGCTGTACTCAGTGCTATGCAGGACTGCTTCCTGCTAAACTAAGCGATCACACTTGATCCCATATTGAAGCAGCACCCAGATGTGCTCTTCCTATCTGCAGCACTGCCAGCCCAATCTGAACCAACATAACCCTGCAGGTTAAAATTTTGATTCGCCTCATACTTGAGCCCATAATCCACTGTACCCTTCAGGTACCTTAGAACATGCTTTACAACAACCAGGTGAACACTCCTCGGATCTGTCAGGAACTGACTCAATGTGTTCACAGCAAAGCAAATATCTGGTCTCGTGTTCGTCAGGTACATCAAGGACCCAATCATCTGATACACGGAGACATCAACCGGCTCAGATGAAGCATCACATAGAAGCTTCGGGTTCGATGCCATGGGTGTGGCCATGGCCTTGCAATCCATCATCCCGAACCTCTTCAGGATATCTACAGTGTACTTCCCTTGTCCAAGGAAGATCCCATCTGCACTCTGCCACACCTCCATACCTAGGAAATAGTGCATCATCCACAAGTTCTTCATCTCGAACTTGGAAGCAAGCTTCCGCTGCGTGTCGGCAATCAATCTATCATCTCATGTTTCCAAACAGGTCATCCATATACAAAAGTAGTATCACTAGATTGCCTTCATCAACCTTGTACTAAAGGTTGGTACCTGCTTTACTCTTGGTAAAGCCCAAACTGGATAGAAAGCTATCTATCCTACCAAGTTCTGCACACATATATGACTCCCTGTCATGTGCCTCAAAACCAAGTGGCTGCTCCACATATACTTCTTCTTCAACTACACCATTCAAGAAAGCTGTCTTGAAATCCATTTGGTGTATCACTTTTATATTTCTCTATGCTGCCATCTGCAGCATGCTTGATCTGATATATCCATTTGGAAGTCACAACAGACTTCCCTTCAGGTCTTGGGACCGCATCCCAAGCATTGTTCTTCATGATCGACAAATCATGGCATTCTTCTCGTATCCTGGGAACTTCAATATATTCAATATCTTCAATAGATAATTTTGTTGCTTTGAACAAATGTTGTAGTCCTTATTTTGTAAGTGAAGGTATACGGTCTTTCCTACAAAACAAGTTAAATTGCATGATTAGAAACATCTCATAATTTCAGAACAAATTCTTTCACATAAAGAAATATGTCATACAATCATGCAATTGTTTAAGCCAATGCTTCAATACAACATTTATCCATGTGCCATAACTTTCTAGATGCCTTCCAGTCTCTACCAGAACATTGTTAAGAGTTTGCACTACTCTCAACATGTCAGCAAAGAGGTTTCATTCTAGATAAGTAGCAATGGAATGTTGTACAGTGCCATAGGACATTTACCCAACACATGCATATTAGTAGTATACTGTTCATTAATGCAATCATTCTAATATGCACAATACATATCATAAGTCTAGGAACATGAGCATATACATCATTGAACAATTTTATTTAAACAAACAAATATGCAAGAAATGATAATTAAAAATACTTATCTTTGTTTAGTTGCTGGGTGGACTCCCTCTGAGTCTTTGCTTCCTTGCAGGAGTTGCTGAAGTAGCTTCTTCTACACCTTTCTGTTGTGGAATGTAGAAATATGGTCAACTCCCTCTGAATATCTGCATCCTTGCGGAAACTACTGAAGTGTGCTCCTTTGCTTTCTTGCAGGAACAATTGGAGTGTGCTCCCTCTTGATCTTTGCTTCCTGGATTACCTGTCCTTGAACTTAAATCCATCCTTAATCACTATGCATGCTTATTAGTATTATCATTGTGTTATCCTTGATGTCTCATACATAATCACACATTTATTAGTATAATCTTAATACTATCAAAACAAAAGAATCTTAAACATGTATAGTCATGATCATTCACAGATAATAAACATTAGTATTCAAGGTTTCAGGGAAGTCTTATTTTACTCATGCATATTCTTATTTGATCATAGGACTCTTCTGATTAGTTAAATCATCAATGCATAAACCCGTGATTACTCAAACCTATACCTTCATGATTCTTCTGGTTAGTCATATCATCAATTATGGTAAGAAACATAATATGCCTACAGCCATGACTATTCAAACCTATGACTTCATGAATAATCATTATCAACAACACAACAGTATAAGATCCTAACACAAGGTAGGATTCTAGCTTGATATAGGAAAAACATACCTCGATTAGTATGCTAGCTAGTTATGTCTAACATACCCGCATAATGTCTTCTGGTTCTCTTCAGTGACTTGTGCTAGTAACCTACATGTCTCATAGGTTAACCATTGTAGGACCAAGTTATACATACCTCAAAAGTAGATCTTCTATGTGATCCATGACAATGGATGAATCTTTGTCTTCATGTCACCATGATCATCTGTTCTTGAAGCAGAACATGATTTGTCTTTCTTGGTGTACCTTTTATGTTAGCGAACAACATAAACCTCATACAACATCACAATGCATTACTACATTCATAAGTGTCAAAACCTTAATTAATGAATATCTTCTATTAAGGTGATACGACAAGTCTAGTAATTAATCAAGATTGTACTGTAATGATAGGAAGACAAACATATGATAAACTTAACCATGAAACATACCTGTAAGCCATACCTGTCAAGATTGCTTGTAATCTTCTTATGGAAGGCCTTAGCCTCATCTCCCTTTGAGACAGGAACTTCTTCACTTATGCAAGTGACCAATCCATCTTCTTCTAGGATTAACCCAATCCACTTGATTTGCAAGAACTGGAGCTGGAGCTGGATTAGGGTTTGTCAAGGAAACCCCAAAAATTCAAACTTTGAATTTCAAACTTCTGAAAGGACAGAAATATGTGCCTTGATGAGCTGATCAAGTTGGTATATTCAGAATTTGAAAACTGCAAAGTTTCACCCCTCAAAATTGCCTTTTAGATTTTTGGATTCACTAGGGAGGACCCTGAATTAGTGTTTGAGTTTCCCGGAGCTTCACTCAACCAAAATATTTGATTCAAATATCTAAGCTTTGATTTTTTTGAGGAGCTTCCATTTGTGGTCACATATTTCCAAAATTCCAAGTTTTGCAGAAGCCCTAATTTTCCATCTTTCCGATCAAAGACCTGAACTGGGGTTTGATCAAGCCCAGCCTTCTGCCCAACCAAAAAAGCTGATCTTGGTTTCTAAATTTTGATTTTGATGAGTAGCATCCAGCCGTGGTCTCCTATTAGAGAAATTCCAATTTTCTCCGAAGCCCTAAATTCCGGAAGCCATGAATGAAGGTGCTAAAAAATAATTCTGTTTTCTCAAAAATATGTACCTGATTGTTTCTAGTGTAACTCCAAACTTTTCGATCCACAGGGTCTGAAACGTTTTCCTGAGATAGCCTGACCTGTTATATTTCCATCCAAATATATCTGACCTCAATTGGATTCTCTGAGAGAGTTATGCCAAGTGTCACAATGTGACCTGTTTATGGGATAATACAGGAGAGCGAACGTGTACGGCGTGCCATGTGTCACTGGTTCAACTTCGGCCTCTAAAACATTTTTTGAGATAGAACGACCTATTATTTTTCCATCCCAATAGGTCTGACCTCGATTGGATTCTCTGAGATAGATTTATGCCAAGTGTCGTAACGTGACTTGTTTATGAGATAATACATGAGAGCGAACTTGTACAGTATGCCACGTGTCACCGGTTCAACTTCGGCCACTGAAAATGTTTTTTGAGATAGTGCAGTCTATGTACTACCTGTCTCTTTTTACGAAATATCATTTGGAGCTTCCTAGCCCAATTTATGACCTTTTTCCCAAGGTCACCTGATTTTGACTCAGATCTGGAAGAGGCAAAAACCCTATATTGTACAGATCATAAATCACAAAGTACAACAAATTATAGGTTGTCCTTTGGGCACAAGGTATATGGGGATCTGATATTCAACCTATAAAATTTTTAGATCCAAAAACTTCTCCAAAATGGATTTATAGCGAAAGTGCTACAATGACGGGTTTTTTCTATATCAAGCCCTAGCATCGTAAGTGCAACAAGTGTCATAAATGCCATATCATGCCTTCTTTCAGGCTAGCTCTGATACCATGTTAAATTTTCAGAATTTACTTCAATATGATCTAGGATCTTAACTGAGAGAACAACATGTACAACAAATCTATAGCATATCAATCATGGACACAATAATGAAAGCACACAAGAGTCATAGAGTTTACTTGGGGAAAACCATAAAGGTGAAAAACCCCAATAACTTCCTCAGAGATAGATAGAGCAATGATACAACCAGAATACAAGAGATAGTCTTCTCCTAGCAGCAGAGCCTCCTCCTCCACAAATGCACCACTCTCCCAAGTGTGAGTGAGAGAATAGAATGTGTAAAATGAGAGAGACACACTCTCTATTTATACACTAACTTGACTTGACCTTTACTCAACTAGGTCCGCCTCAACTTAACCACTTAACATAATGCTAATTGGGCCAACCCCCACTAGGGTGGTCTAATAACTCTTTGACCCACATGGACGAACCCCAATATAGTGGTCTGTTGGCTGCTTTTCTGGGCAGACCCGGGTTTTAATGAAGCGCAGCAACAAAACCCCTTGGCGCACTGGCCCTCTCGGCAACGAGCTGCGCGGCAGCTCGAGGTCTCACCCGAAGTGGCTATGGGGGGGTTAAGGAATCAGGTTTCCTTAACCGGGTTGACGCGGAGATGGCTCTTCCTTGAATGGTTCCTGTGAAATCGGCGGTCGGACCTTCCCGCAGGCCGCTCGTCGCAGCTGCGTGGGTCCCTTCCTTGGCAGGTCTACTGCGCAGTTTCTTCTCTCTAACGCAGCAGGCAACTATCCCTTGGGTCGACGCGCTGAACACTTCCTCGCCCTTCACATCTAGCGCAGTAACGCAGTCTGCTCTCGCCGCAGCGACCGTGCGTTACTACCTCTTTAGTACTTAAGACACTTCTAGTTATCAAAGGATCTTTCCAACTTGCTCAAACAGTCACAAAGATAAGACAGAAGTCTTGCATACACAAATAATGAACTCTAAATAGTTATCATTCACGCAAACATTATAACAAGAAGACATAAGTGAAGCTCATCCCCTCGAGGAAAACCACATCCACGGGAGCGTTATATTAACCAGAAAATGATAGAGTCATACAATATGCTGCGCACACAGCTGCAGCCTTAGATCTTACAGGAAACTCCACGCACACAGCTGGGAGCCCTTCTCTCAAGCTTGTCTCCTCTCTATGGAGATTACAAAGGCACAGACGTCGACTCAGACTGTCTGGCAACTCAGGGATTAGCTCCTCGGCTATCCGATTTCCTCTCTCTAGTTCTACACACCGGGTAGAAATTACAGTGAAGGATAATCAACACATGATCTATCCTTTAGACTGGCTCTCTAACAGTCTAGTGTCCAACTCTCTAACTCTCCAAAAGGAAGGAACGGAAGGAAGGGAGGAAGAACCCTCTACCCATTACAATGATTCATCTATATAGGTAGCCATGACGGTCACACCTTTACAAAACTGTGGGCCTTTCCCAACAGTGATTCCCAAAAACCCTAACCACGCACATGGCTAGGTGTACTGTAGGCGCCGCTTGCAGTCACGTCGCCGCTTCCTGCAGGCTCCGTGAATTCCGGCGCAGATTGTGGGTATGGGCGATCGTCCTTCGCCTTCAATGCTCTGGTCCGTTGCTCCTCCTTGATCCGAGCAACCATAACTTCTGTACTAAGCCTTTGAATGAGGGTAGCTAAGCCCTCTACTCCATTGCCTTTATTTATTATGGTAGCTGAGCCACCTTCATTCTTTGATGACGTGCGCGCGATCTCCGCAATTTCTGGTCCATGATCTGCGCTGAGATCATCCATCTGGCACCGTACTGCGCACCGTCTCCTTCTTACCCAAAACTTAGTGCTTGTCCCAAAATTAGCACTTTCCTTCCATACTCGTGATTTTTCCCAAAATTCGCAGCTTTTACTATAGCTGCGACCTTGGCCCCAACAGGCCCCCAACACTCACTTGTGGCTCGCCCTCGAGCCACTCGCACTAGCGCGTGGTCTTTGGATTTGCGCCTCTGTGTTTGCTTGAATCTCCGCGAATGTTTTCTGCCACTTCGCAATAGCGGAGTCCAATTCCTCAATACACTGATCAGCTGTCTGTACTGTTTCTGCGGTTGTTTCATCTTTAGTGAGTGTATCAATGATCTCTTGAGACTCGGCAATCTCTTTGATTTTTGTCTCAATCTGGCCAACGATTTCAGCATACTCATCCATGAATGGCTGAATGCTGTTGGTGAGCTTCTCATCTTCAGTTCTGAGCTTGTGCAGTTGCTGCTGCATTTTGCGCACTTCGCCCATTTTCTTCATCTTTGGCAAGCCTGTTAAAGACTTGGCTTCTTCATTCAGAACAGTGAGAGACTGTTCTGCAGCTTGCACCTGTTCTGATAGTCCTACTTTAAAAGGGAGGTTCACAAGCTCTGACCATGCTTCCATAGCCTGGTCCATCAGGTTCTTGGCTTCCTGTACTCGACCTTTCATTCGTGTGGAAGCTCTGCTCAATGCTTCAAATTGTACCTGCGCATCATCCGTAAGATGCGCAGCGACGCGAGCTTCTAGCTCAGCAATCTGGGTTTTATGGCCTTCTGCCATAGCAGCTATTTCTTGCTCCAGGGTTTTCTCCCTTTCGCCAATAATTTGAACTTTTGCAACCAGAGGGAGGTCTGGTTGAATCTCGCAAGCCGGCAATTCCTGAGCAATCTCTTCTATTGCGTTTCTGATGCCGGTGTCTTGCGCCTCATAGAGTGCAAGCTTCGCAGAGATATTCTTATGACTTTCCTTCAGCTCTATCTCCTGCGATTGCAGTCGTTGGTTTGCCTGGAAAGTAGAGAGCTCTCTAGCTCTCAACTCAAGAGAAACTTTCTCCTGTACTAGCTGTAGAGTTTCTATAGGAATCATAGACAAATTAATTTCTACAGGTCCAACTGTGCTTACCTGCAGTTCAGCTAGGGGATCTGGAAGTGTCATGCTGGTAGGCGGAATATGCACGACAGTGTGCCTTTCTGTGAGTTCTTCAACTCGCTTACCAGTTGGAATTTCTTGTGGCGCCTGCGAAGTAGATGCTGGCGCATGGGTCTGCGCAATCCTTCCTGCGAGACCTTTTAGTTCTACAAATTGTAAGTCTAGAGCACCTCGGATGTGAGCATGCATGTTCCTCATCTCACGAAATTGGTCTTTCAAATATTTGTCGATCTCCGAGGGAATGGCCTCAGTGGGATGCGACACTTTCTGCTTCTTTGTGGCTGGTTCTGTTGAGCCTTCATCGCTTCTTTGCTCAGGGGCTTCCTTGCCCTTATTTTTTTCTTGCGCAGCGGCGGGTGGCATCGCAGGTGCGATGTCAGCTGCTGCTCTCCATTCATCGGACCACGACTTAATGGTTTCTTCGACATCTTCTGTGGTCATCCTGTAAAGACCTAGCGCCCAGTCACCTGGAATGTCGCAAGGCCGAAGGTAGAGTTGATGGATGTCGGCAGTAAAAGCCAACTTCCCGTCATACAATGTGGCTGTCTCCTCGCTCAGCCTTGGCATATCTTGTATGGTCTCTCGGAGGAGATAGTAATACTCACAAAAAACAGCGCGATTCATCTTGCGCTTCGCGGGATTAGGGGAATCCCAGAGGTTGATGTAGCGCATGCCGGCAACCTCTCCTGCGCGGCGTGGATGGAACTGGGTATTCGGGGGCTCCTTCCACCCGACGAGAGCACATAGAATTAGAAGCCACGAAAAATGGAATGATTGGCCTGCATTGTCCTGCACATTCAGGCAATCAGCCAAAAAAGAATTCAGCAGGAAGAGAGACCAATTGTACTGTTCTCCCTCCGCAGCTGCGATAGCGAGCTCTACGACAGCTCCAGTAACTTCTTTTGGTCGGCACTTGGTGAGAAGTCTGCCTGCAAGCAGACTTCCTGTGAAGCGAAGTGCCTCATCTTCAACTGTGGTGAGGTCATAAGCCCGACCTCCTCTTGTCAAGTTATATTTCTGGACCAGCTTTGCAGCTAATTTTCGGTCCTTCTCCTTTCCCGCAAAATGGATATTGGGATCCTTCCCGACCTTAGATAGGCCGGTGATACGGTGTATCAAATCAACATTTAGATCAATTGGCCTCCCGAGCCAAAGGTAACCTCCATGAATGCAGGATAGCAGTGTTTTAACGACTGCGTTCACTTCATTGCTACGCCCAAAGTGCGGTAGCTTCAACAAATTCAAGAGTCCAGGGCGCTCAAGATTTGCTGCAAATCCCTTCGGGATAAACTCATCAACGTTTCTGGTGGGATTATGGACGATATCCAAATATCGGTCCAACTGAAACTGAGGATATGTCTTATAGTCTCCAAGGTTAAAATCAGAGAATTTAACCAATGGAATGTTTCCCAATAGTTGGCCCTCTACCCGCACACTAGCCGGTAGTGGCGGTAGCGGAATTGGATACTTTGCATTCTTCGGAATCTGTACATCCGGCGCATCATCTGGACGCGGCGGAAGGTAGTTCACCATAGACGCGAGCGGCTCTGGAACAGGTTCCTCCTGCTGCTGCTGAGATGCTCTTGTGCCTGGAGATGTTCTGGGATCAGTAGCACCGGGGTGTACGTAGGTCGAAGCCGTCACCGGAGTGGCCATGCCGAAATCTAAGCCTCGGCGTAGAAATTGACGAACAACTTCTTCAGTCGATAAATTCTCTGTTGTGAACCAATGTAAATAACAAAACTCTGGACAGCAAATGGCGGAACTGCGTAGGGTATAGACTCTGAAAACAAGGGAAAATAGTCTGCACACTCGGCTCTGAAAACAATAATGCAGATCTTCAAACACAACTTATGCAACTCGAGACAGTAACCCGAAATTGATACAAGTGTGAGGTATGTATAGCCAGCGGGGTTAGTAAATGCGACCAAGTGGGGTTACGTAGCTATAGGCGGCTACAGATGAGTTGACAACACGCTATCCTCCTTGCCGTAGCGGTGCATTTAGTGTGATTGACGGGTTCTGACAGCCTTCCGGGAGAAGCTAATGCTTTCGGCGCCTGAGTTAAATGCAAATCTTTCGGAGATTAAGCCGAATCCGTCAGAACGGGTAGAATTAAATAGCGGCCTTATCCTTCATTTATTCAAACGCAGCTACATAACTGCTGTAATTCAAAATTTCCGGTGGGTCATTTCAACTTAGGAAACCGTGCCTCTATGGGTCCACAACAAAACTCTTTTCAGCGGCAAATTATGAAAGGGGACTTCGCAAGAGCGATAGTCCAATGGTCCACAAAGCAAAACTTCGCCAGAGCGGACTGCTAAGCTTTGCTCAAGCAATTTTTATTCAGGATGCGCGGATATTTCAAGGAACTGCGCAGGAAGCTGGAAACTGAGGGTGTGTCGCAGCTTCCGTGTAGACTAAATGCGATGTCTCTTTCAACTACACTGGGCATCTGCATTCCTGAGTAATATATTATGTCGACAGGGCGGAGTGGCCGTCGCAATAAAGCTTAAGCCGACTCCCGTTTATCATTGTAGGTAGTAGTTCTCCATTCAGCTTCGCAAGCTGAACTGCGCCTCCGTCTGTTATTTTTAGTACCTGAAAAGGACCTAACCAATGCACACGAAACTTGCCTGGAAACTTGATGAATTTACTATCGTAAAGGAGTACCAAGTCTCCTTCTTCAAAGTGCTTATGCTTAATGTGCCTGTCATGCCAAGCTTTCTGTCTCGCCTTCTGTACCTGTTGATGAAATCCGGCCATAAGTCTGTCTTCTTCTAAAGAAAGCAGTTGCGAAAGTCTTTCATTCATAGTGTCAGGATCTGCCATTTCTGTAATTTGCGCAATCCGGAGACTGGGAACAATGTATTCCATGGGCATAACTGCTTCTTGTCCATACACCAAGCTGAAAGGTGTGTGACCTGTTAATTTCTTGCAAGTGGTTCTGTAAGCCCATAATACAGCTGTGACTCTAAGGTCCCAATCATCTCTTTGTTGATTACAGATCTTCGTCAGGGCATTCTCAAGGATCTTATTGAATGCTTCCACCGTACCATTAGCTTGAGGATGGTAGGGTGTACTCTTATGGTGATTAATTTGAAATTCTTCAGTAAGGGCCTCTATAGTCTCATTGAGGAAATGTGTACCTTGATCACTCATGAGGATCACTGGGCATCCAAACCTAGTGATAATGTTCTCGAAAATGAACTGCGCGGCAGTAGCAGCGTCGCAGTTCTTAACTGGCTTCGCCTCAGCCCATCGGGTGAGGTACTCAGTAGCTGTAATGATATATCTTGCGCCAGTTCTTTTTCCTGGTGGGTTAATAGGTCCTACAAAGTCAATGGCCCATTTATCAAAAGCACGCAGTGTGATCTGGGGTCTTAGCGGCATTTCATCTCTCCTTGAGGGTTTTCCTGTGCGCTGGCACACATCGCAACATTTACAGAATTCCTTAGTATCCTTGTGCAATGTCGGCCACCAAAGTCCTGCGGCTAATATCTTCTGCGCAGTCGGCTTTCCTGCGAAATGGCCTCCTGCGGTACCTGAATGCGCTTCTGCGATGATAGAGCTCTTTTCATGTGGTAAGATACATCTGCGCAAAATTTCGTCAGGGCCCAACTTATAAAGCTGGCCTGCTATCAAAGTGAAGTCTGCGGCTCTGACAACAAGTTGCTTCTTCTGCTGGATTGTAAACTCAGCCGGCGCTTGTCCGGTAGTGAGAAACTTAAGAATATCAGAGTAATATTCATCTGCTGCTTGGATATAAAACAACTGTGCGTCAGGCAGATTGTCCTCCAGACTCGTAGGTTCCTCTCCTGACTCTATTCTGGATAGATGGTCAGGCCCTGCATTCAATCTGCCTGGCTTTACAATAACCTCAAAATCATACTCTTGAAAGAGCAATAGCCATCTGCAAATTCTGCCTCCTAAAACTGGTTTATTGACCAAATATTTCAAAGCAGAATGATCAGTATACATTTTAAAGTGAGCTCCTAACAGGTAGTGTCTGAATTTCTGTAAGGCATACACCATAGCTAGTCCTTCCCGTTCTGTAGTGGTGTAGTTCTTCTCAGCTGTAGAGAGCTTTCTGCTGGAGTAAGCAATTGGGTGATCAATACTTCCTTCTCCGGACTGTGTAAGCACGATTCCTAATGCTATGGAAGAAGCATCAACATGAACATGAAAAGGTTTTCTCCAATCCGGGAAAACTAGAATAGGCGCTGTGATCATCTTTTCTTTAAGTGTGTCCAAGCTCTGTTGGCATTCCTCTGTCCATTGGAACTTCGAATCCTTCTTCAACAATCTTTCCATAGGCGCTGTGATCCTTGCATATCCTTTGATGAATTTTCTGTAGTATCCTGTATGTCCCAATGTAGTGCGCAATTGCTTAACTGAGTTGGGCGCAGGTAACTTAGCAATGATGGCAACCTTCGCAGGATCCATCAAGAGTCCTTGTCTGCATACAATATGTCCCAACAAAATACCAAAGGGGGCACAGAATATACATTTTTTCAAGTTAAGGGAAATCTGATGCTGTCTACATTTTTCTAGCATCATGCGCAGATTCGCAATATGGTTCTTGAGTAAACCAAATACAGTCCAGTCATCAAAATAGACTTCTAAAAACTTGTGGATAAATTCTTTAAAAACAGCAACAACAACTCTAGAGAAAATAGCAGGTGCGTTTTTAAGACCAAAGGGCATTACCGTATACTGGAATGAGCCCCATTCAGTTGCAAAAGTAGTCTTGTGGCGGTCATCCGGATGGATTCTAATCTGATGATATCCCGAAAATCCATCAGTGAAAGAGTAAGCCTCTTGTCCTCCAACATTATCAAGTACTTCATCTGTGAAAGGAGTGGGAAATGGGTCGTGCGCTGATGCATCATTGAGTTTGCGCAAGTCGACACAAATTCTTATTTCACCTTTCGTTTTCTTTTCTTGGACCACCATAGGACTAATCCAATCGCTTTCCTCTACTGGCTCAATAATACCTGCTGCAAGCATCTTATCAATTTCTTCTTTGACTTTTTCTTTGTAGCGCGGGTTCAACCTGTATGGGCGCTGCTTTACTGGCTTGGCGTCGGGTTTCAGAGGTATGCGCATCACTCCTAAGTCTCCTAGGATGCCTTTCATTTCTGTGAACTTGGTAGGAAAGATATCCTGGTAATCACGTAATAAATCTGAAACATGCGCAACGGTTTCATCATCCCAATAATCTCCTATAGAAGCAAACTTTGGGTCAGCTTCTGTACCAATGTTAACTTTCTTGAGCTTGACGTGTTCTGCGATGGCAGGAATGTCAATCTCAGGACCTTCAATATTGCGCGTCCCTTCTGATTCTGGGATATTGATGTTGCGAGGATCGTCCTCCTCATCTTCAGCGGTGAAGTTATAGCATTCCAGGGCATGTTCTATCTGGACAGCCCAATCTGGTTGGGAATATTCTGTTACTAGACCTGGTTCAAATACCTTCTTTTTAATACACTTCAGAGCCTGATCAATGCTTGGATGCTCTGACTCAAAGCTGAATGTAAGTTGAAAACTTTCTATCATAAGAGCCCAAGTAAGAGTGCCTTTGCGCAATTCTATTTCAGTATACCAATTCCTTGGAATTGTATCTAATGTGTGGATGAATTGGTGAACCCATTCATCTTCCGGAATATCTGACCATTGCTGAATACATGCTTCAATGTGTGACCTGGGGTCACTCTGTCCTTCATATTTGCGTAGCGCTTCGGCTGTGGTGTCCTGAAATCTGCGCAGTATCAATCTGCGACAGTCTTTCCATGTATGAATATTCTCCTTGTGCGCAATCCACCATCTTGCGGGTGTAGCGCGCAATGCTATATCCAGTGCCTGGATGCGCTGCGGTTCTGGAAGCTTTTGTTCATATTCCTGTATGAATTTAGTTACTTCAGTTAAGCCATCAAAAGTTGGAGTATCAATTAATTCTGTGCCAATCCATCGGATGGATTTAGTCATCATGGCGCAACGTCTTGCAGAAACCTCATGTAGACGATTCTGCCAGTTTTCCAATCCTGCATCTGAATCTGATGTGCACGAGCTATCACATCGCCAGCTGATATGGCCGTCTGCTGTGGGGTTGACATAGTCACTGTGGTTAGTGGTCATCTGACACAAGCTTTCCATGTGGCGCGCTTCCTCTTCTGCGCGAATGGGTTCTATATATCTTGGTCCTTGAATAGGATCAAGAGGTGCGATGACCCTGATCTGGTCATCCTCAAAGGTCATCTGTCTTTTCTTCAGGTTAATGACAGCCAAATTATCAAGTGCCCAGTCTATTCCTAACAGCGCTGGGTATGGTCTACTATCATCCATAATTTTGATTACTTCAAAATCTGCAGAGCTTCTTACTCCTTCAATATCAATAGGTACATTGGGTAATCTGCCCAATGGAGAGACTCGTTGCTGATTTGCGAGTCTTAGCTGGATAGGGGATCTTGTAAGCTGAGGGCTTCCCATCTGTTCCCATGTCTGCATAGTGAGAACATTGGCTTCTGAGCCCAAGTCTAACATGACTTCGTCCATTTCAAATGCTCCAATCTGCGCTGTAAGCCTCATCTCTTTTCCAGTTCTAGTGTGACTCCTAATCTGGTGAACAGCACGCTGTGGTGTGTTCGTCGAAGCAGAGTGTTGGCACTGATCCAACAGGTGTTGGAGTTCTAGAGTTGCTTGTTCATTGCGCAACAATTTTAAACATTGTCGCAGGAACGCATGAACACTGCCTAGTGCATGCTCCTTATCGTCATCAGGTCTTCTAGCTGTAGTGGCCTGTTCTTGTACCAGGTTGTCTTGTCTTAGCACTTGCGATCTACTATTGTTCTGCGGAATTGCGGCAGAACTTGAAGCTCTCGGATCTGAGAAATACTCTTGAGCTTGCTTAAATGCTTCTTTTTGCTTCTGTAGGTTAAGTGGGGCTGGTTTAATGTTAGCGCGGCGCACCCATTGCGTCGCTTGCTTTCCCGTTCCCATCTCTTGCGCACCAGTGGTAGCTCCACTGCGTGTCACTATATTAACTGTAGGGTCTGGTTCTCTTTTTTCTGCTCCAATCAACTGGATATTCTGATTGACCTGTGGTGTCTTTGCTTGCATCTTAGCCTGTAACTGAGGGCATTCTTCAATGATATGGTCAGAAGATTTACAATACCTGCAGAGGGTTGTAGGATTTTGGCAATCCCTAGCAAAATGACCTTGTTCTCCGCAATTATAACAAGTGATCTGTCCTCTTCCACGACCAAAGTTTGTTGTGCGTCCGCGTCCTCTGTAATTTGCTGCTCGGGCGTCCCGAGGTTGGTCATAAGGTGGACCTGCTGTGGGTCCTTGTGTCTCTGCTTGTACCCTATAAACATCATGCTTTCTTTCTATCATAAGATCATATGCTCTACAGTTGTTCTCATCATGACCTACTGATTTACAGAAATTACAATATAGATTCTTTGGAGTTTGTACATATTTCTGAAGTAAGTGGCATTCTTGTGGTCTATGACCTCTAGTTCTGCAGATTTCACACCAAGGCCCTTGTGCCTGTGGTAAAGGATTAGGTGCTCCAGTTGCAATATAGTCTATGAAAACAGGACAATGGTCCTTTGAATGACCTTGGGCTTTACATTTTGTACACCAAATTTCTTCCTTAATCTCCTTGCCTTTCTTAATATCATGCACTTGCAAGGTTAAGTTTGCTAATTGGTTCTGTAAATGCGCAACATCGTTGCTTGTTCCTGCAATTGGCGAAGCTTCTAGTTTCATAGCCATTTCTAGAGCTTGTTCCTGAGTATTGAGATTCTGTTGCATAAGAGGAAGTCTAATGTGTGGAAGCAGTGCAGCAATGAACCATTCTTTATGTTGCTGTGGTGCAAACTCGAAGCTTACTTGATCTATCAAGGCTTTGAACTTCTGGTCAAAGTCCCATACTGATTCTGTAGGTAACTGTTTGATGTCTTTGAGCTCTGTTATACACTGTGATTCTGACTTAGGTTTCTTGAATTCTCTAATCATGGCATTTCTTACCTCAGCAAGCGTCCTATTCTGTGCTGCTGAGTATTTCATGAACCAAGTCAAGGCTCTTTCTCTTAGTGTGGTTGCTAACTGAACCAGTTTAACAGCATCATCATTAATTTGCTTAATTGTCCAAATGGCTTCACATAAGAACCAGTGCTGCTCAGGGTCCTCTATCCCTGTTCCTCTAAAAGTTGGTAGTTTCATGTCATCACCCATCCTTCTTGCACGGGTTTGAGATGGAGGTACTGTAGCAGTGCCTCCGGGATGGTTAAACAAAGGTGGTACAGAGGTACTAGAAGTAGCGTGTGGGCTACTAGAAGGTGTTACTGTAGGATTATACTGAGCTCCGTCTGGTTTTTGCGGTGTAAAGGGGTAATACGGGATATGAGCACTCCCTTGTCTTTCTATATGGCTTGCTCTAGGAACTTGGCTATCGTTTGGGCTAGACTCAAAAGGATATTGGTCAAGGCCTACTTTATATCGTTTTCCACTACGAGTGCAACCAATAACTTCAGGATCACTATCAGAATCTACGGACATTACTTGACTATGCTATTCATCAGAAGCAATACATAGCTTTCCTTTTTCATACAGAAGCATTTTAATCCATAAGTTCAGAGAATTTAAGAACTTACCTCTGTGTACTTGGAAGAAACTCCTCTCAGCTTCACTGAAACTCTTTCTTGTATCAACTGCAAATTCGGTAATAAAACCTTCCAGTAGACTATTCAACCAAAAGTCTACTGCGCGGGACACAGGATTGTCTATCCGCTTCACAATACTAACTAGCTCAGGCGTCCACGTGACGGGTCGATCAACATGCAGCGTAGGTCTAGATTCTGCTAACTTGGCTATCCAAGCGTGTAACTCCAATGCAAACGTAACAAAGAAAATTTCGTAAAGGTCAGCATAAATATACTTCTGTAACCAATCTTCTGTTTGAAGCGTAGGGCTTCTATTTTCTTGTTCAGCAAACTCTTTAGCCTTTAAATCAAACCAATCTCCAATTTCCTTAGCTGTAGGATTCCAGTAACACATTTGTTAGCTGAGCAAGTCTCAGTGTAACAGAACCTTATGTTGTCTTCAGCAACAGTCTCAGATGTCGCGTGACTAGTAAGTCTTACAGCAACAAGTCGCAAGGCAAAGGAATCATTTGTTGGCTCAATCAACAGGGTTCAAAGCCATGGAAGTAATGTGATCAAAAAGTCATAAGGCAACAGAACCATTTGTTGGTCACTAGGCAACGGAACCATTTGTTGACTCTTCTATCTCGCGCGTTGCCAAAATAACAAGTCTCATTCGCGCGGCAACGGAACCATTTGTTGGCTCTTCTATCTCGCGCGTCGCCAAAATAACAAGTCTCATTCGCGCGGCAACGGAACCATTTGTTGGCTCTTCTATCTCGCGCGTCGCCAAAATAACAAGTCTCATTCGCGCGGCAACGGAACCATTTGTTGGCTCTTCTATCTCGCGCGTCGCCAAAATAACAAGTCTCATTCGCGCGGCAACGGAACCATTTGTTGGCTGCTTTTCTGGGCAGACCCGGGTTTTAATGAAGCGCAGCAACAAAACCCCTTGGCGCACTGGCCCTCTCGGCAACGAGCTGCGCGGCAGCTCGAGGTCTCACCCGAAGTGGCTATGGGGGGGTTAAGGAATCAGGTTTCCTTAACCGGGGTGACGCGGAGATGGCTCTTCCTTGAATGGTTCCTGTGAAATCGGCGGTCGGACCTTCCCGCAGGCCGCTCGTCGCAGCTGCGTGGGTCCCTTCCTTGGCAGGTCTACTGCGCAGTTTCTTCTCTCTAACGCAGCAGGCAACTATCCCTTGGGTCGACGCGCTGAACACTTCCTCGCCCTTCACATCTAGCGCAGTAACGCAGTCTGCTCTCGCCGCAGCGACCGTGCGTTACTACCTCTTTAGTACTTAAGACACTTCTAGTTATCAAAGGATCTTTCCAACTTGCTCAAACAGTCACAAAGATAAGACAGAAGTCTTGCATACACAAATAATGAACTCTAAATAGTTATCATTCACGCAAACATTATAACAAGAAGACATAAGTGAAGCTCATCCCCTCGAGGAAAACCACATCCACGGGAGCGTTATATTAACCAGAAAATGATAGAGTCATACAATATGCTGCGCACACAGCTGCAGCCTTAGATCTTACAGGAAACTCCACGCACACAGCTGGGAGCCCTTCTCTCAAGCTTGTCTCCTCTCTATGGAGATTACAAAGGCACAGACGTCGACTCAGACTGTCTGGCAACTCAGGGATTAGCTCCTCGGCTATCCGATTTCCTCTCTCTAGTTCTACACACCGGGTAGAAATTACAGTGAAGGATAATCAACACATGATCTATCCTTTAGACTGGCTCTCTAACAGTCTAGTGTCCAACTCTCTAACTCTCCAAAAGGAAGGAACTGAAGGAAGGGAGGAAGAACCCTCTACCCATTACAATGATTCATCTATATAGGTAGCCATGACGGTCACACCTTTACAAAACTGTGGGCCTTTCCCAACAGTGATTCCCAAAAACCCTAACCACACACATGGCTAGGTGTACTGTAGGCGCCGCTTGCAGTCACGTCGCCGCTTCCTGCAGGCTCCGTGAATTCCGGCGCAGATTGTGGGTATGGGCGATCGTCCTTCGCCTTCAATGCTCTGGTCCGTTGCTCCTCCTTGATCCGAGCAACCATAACTTCTGTACTAAGCCTTTAAATGAGGGTAGCTAAGCCCTCTACTCCATTGCCTTTATTTATTATGGTAGCTGAGCCACCTTCATTCTTTGATGACGTGCGCGCGATCTCCGCAATTTCCGGTCCATGATCTGCGCTGAGATCATCCATCTGGCACCGTACTGCGCACCGTCTCCTTCTTACCCAAAACTTAGTGCTTGTCCCAAAATTAGCACTTTCCTTCCATACTCGTGATTTTTCCCAAAATTCGCAGCTTTTACTATAGCTGCGACCTTGGCCCCAACATGGTCTAATAACCCTTTGACCCACATGACTTATACAGGGCCGACCCCAACAAGGTGGTCTAATAACCCATCAAGTATAAGTTATGACACTTACAATATAAATGACGACACTTCCGTATAGAGGAATAATAACATCTCTATAGGAATACAATATACATATATGTGAAATACATTCTGAATTTACATATACATCAACACATACCATACTTTCTCTAGAACAACCACCACCTCGGCTCCTTGGTTGCTCTCCATAACCAAATCGTAACTAAAAAATGCCTGAGTGGCCAAGCTTGCCACCTTCCCCATGCAGCGATTATGAACAGGATGTAGGGATCATGCCTATAACGGTCATAACGATGATGGCGGCATGCATGATCATTTACGCCATGATGGCCTGCCCGAACCACTCACTCGAGCGGTAATGATGCCAAAGGTCCAATCTGACGTGCAATGTGCTTAGTCATGCCTCCCGAATAGGAAAAAACTATTTGATGGTGCTGAGGTGGCTTCGGTCTTATTGGACATCATTCACCTATCCTGGAGATGCCATTTGTGTTGAAGTATATGTAACTTCGGAATGTATTTCACCTATGTATATTGTACTCCTATAAAGATGTTATTATTCGTCTATATAGAAGTGTCATCATTTGTATTGACAAGTGTCGCAACATGCATGTGATGGGTTATTAGACCACCAAGTGTGGGGTTAGCTCTGATTAGTATTACCATGGGTTATTAGACTGAGTTAGACAAGTCGACCCTGCTAGTTTATTAGGCAGGTCAGGTCATGTATAAATAGAGTGCGGGAGGAACTCTATTTGATCATCTCATTATTCACTTCTACACTCTCCAAAAAGTGGCGCACAAGTGAGGAAGGAAGAGTAACTACTAGGAGGACTATCTCTTGTACTTGGGTTGTATCATTGGTCTTTCTATCTCTGAGGAAGTTGTGGGGTTTTTCACCTTTATGGTTTTCCCTAGTGAAACTCTGTGTGTCTATTGTCTCTTGTGATTGCTTAGTGTGATTGTTATGCATTGTTATGCTTGATATGTTGCACATGTTATTCTCTCAGTAAAGATCCTAGAGTATATTAAATTAATGCTAAAAAATTAACATGGTATCAGAGCTAACCTCAGAAGAAGACACTATGTAGTTGCGGAAACTAGGGTTTCCTATTTATTGGGTTTCTCTTCATAAATATTGAAAGGAAGTAGGGTATTTTGACTCTCCTCAACAAGGCGCATATTTCTGTCCAATCGGAATTCAATTCTGGGCACTTTCATTTTGGCCCTAAAAATTAGGGTTTCCACAAAAATAGGAATTTCTTAAATCGGAGACCATAGCTGCAAGCTCCTTGGAAACATCGAATTTTATAGCTCTGGATCAAAATTTTTGGTTGGGTGAAGCTCCGGGAAACTCAAACCCTAATTCAGGCTCCTCCCTAGTGAATCGGGGAAGACTAAAAGGCATTTCTGAAGGGTGAAACTTTGCAGTTTTCAATTTCTGAATATACCAGGTTGATCAGCTCATCAAGGTGCATCTTTCTATCCTTTCATAAGTTTGAAATTCACATTTTGAATTTTTAGGGTTTCTCTGACAAACCCTAATCCAGCTCCAGATCCAGATTTCTGTAAATCAAGTGGTAAGACCTAAATCTTTTATTTCCATTTGAGTTTCTCATTAAAATGTCTCACCACACCAAGCTTGAGGATAAGCTTGAAGGGGTTGATTACTTCCGAGCATGGAAGTATAGGATTGGGTTAATCCTGGAAGAAAATGAATTGGATACTTACATAAGTTCTAAGGTCCTTGTCCCAGAGGAAGAAGAGGCTAAGGCCTTGCATAAGAAGAAATTGGTCAAGGCAAAGAGGATCATTACTGATTCTATCAAAGACCATCTCATACCACATGTGTCATCTCTAAAGACACCCAAGGAGATGTTTGATTCCCTGACAAGTTATTTGAAGGGAAGAACATAAATTGGAAGATGACTCTGCGGAATCAATTGAAAGGGGTAAAGCTTCAGAATGAAGAGACCATTCAATCCTATTTCTCTAAGGTCTCTCAGATCAAGGAACAAATTGAAGTTGTGGATGAAGTGGTGGAGAATGGTGAAATTGTTATGACCACTTTGAATGGCCTACCTAGGTCATGGGACTCCTTTATCCAAGGAATCTGTGCAAGAAGAAAACTGATCTCCTTCTGTAGACTGTGGGAGGGATGCTCACAAGAAGAAGCAAGGCTGGTGGCTTGAGAAGAAAAGATGGGGAATGAAGATCAAGCTCTCACAGCACACACCAAGAAAGGAAATCCCAAGAGAGAGCCATCTCATTTCAAGAAATTTTCTCACCACCATCAGCATAAAGAAAAGAGAATATGCTTTACATGTAATGAGAAGGAACATATTGCTATAAATTGTCCCAAGAACAAAAAGGACAACAACAAATTCAACAAGAAGAAGAAGGGAAGCAAAAAGAGGTATCATGCTCATGCTGCTGAGGATGATGAACCTCCCAAGAAGAAGTCTAGAGCAGAAAGTGATGACTCATCTAGTGAAGATGAATATGTTCTAATCTTTGCTCTCACAGGTACTATCTCTCATGGATTTGATGATTGGCTTATTGATAGTGGAGCTTCCAAACACATGGCTGGGTTTAAAGAATCCTTTGTAGATCTATTTGAACATGAATCACCCCATAAGGTGAAACTTGGGGATGACTATCAATATCATATCAAAGGAAGTGGTGAAGCCTCCTTCAACCTAGACTTTGGAAAGTCTTTGAAGATGAAAGATGTTCTATATGTACTTGGGATCAAGAAGAACCTACTCTCCATATCTGCATTGGACAAAAAGCATGAGGGTTGCATTTGTAGATGGCCAAGTCCTAATGTGGCCAAAAGGTAAAAATATAGATGATTGCAGTAGTGATTGGAGAGCCAGAGGGAGGATTGTACAAATTGAAGGGACAATCTCAACATGCCATGGTACATGAATCCATGGAGCCAAGTGAACTTTGGCATAGAAGGATTGCACATGTGCACTACCAGTTGCAAGCAAAGCGGTAGAGGGTCTTCCTGAAATCAAGACAAAGCATGAAGGTGTTTGCAAAGGATGTGCAAAAGGAAAGAACATTAAGAAGGCATTTCCAAGCAGTAAAAGCAAAGCAAAAGGAATCTTGGACATTATCCACTCTGATGAAAGCGGTCCGATGTCATCCAGTTCTTTGATTGGGTATGTATACTATGTCTCTTTCATTGATGATTTCTCTAGGAAGACGTGGGTTTACTTCTTAAAGAACAAAGATGAAGTATTTGACAAGTTCAAGGAATTCAAAGCATTGATGGAAAATCAAACTGATAAGAAGATCAACACCTTCAGATCTGACAATGGCGGAGAATTCACTTCAAGTGATTTCAAGAAGCTATGCAGTGATTTAGGTATTAAGAGGGAGTTGACTGCACCCTACAATCCACAACAGAATGGAGTTGCAGGAAGAAAGAATAGAACAACCATGGAAGCAGCTCAGGCAATGCTGCATAATTAGGATCTGCCTATACATCTATGGGCAGAAGCAGCTAGAACAACTATATATGTATAGAATAGAACACCTCACAGGATATTGGACAATAAGACACCATAAGAGATTTTTCTGGTAAGAAACCTGAAGTCAGCCATCTCAGAATATTTGGTTGACCAGTATATACTCATGTTCCAAAGGAAAAGAGAACTAAGTTAGATCCTTCAGGAAAGAAGGCCATCTTTGTGGGTTACAGTGAAAGCTCGAAGGCTTACAGAATATACTTTCTAGGGTTCAAGAAGATTGATGTCAGCAGGGATGTGACATTTGATGAAGACTCAGCTTATATCAAATCAAGGAAGACACCTGTTGAAGATCATGAATAACCAAAGGAAATCAAATTCCAAGACACCACCATGACTGAAGCAATTCCAGAAGCAGATCATGAAGCTGAAGATCCACAAGAACCTGTAGATCCAACCCATGAGAAGAACTCTCAAAAAAGGAAACCTGCATGGGCTCAAGAGCTCATTCAAGATGCAGAAAGATATGGCATTCCAAAAGAAGAACACAGAGAAAGGAAGAGAACTAGATCTCATACCAGCTATGTTGCCTTACTTTGTGATATTATGAACAAAGAACTTTCCAATTATGAAGAAGCAGCGGAAAATAAAGAATGGAAGGATGCCATGGTCGAGGAATACCAATCGATCATGAAGAATGATGTTTGGGATGTGGTCCCAAGACCTGAAGGGAAGTCTATTGTGACTTCCAAGTGGATCTACAAGATCAGGCATGTTGCAGATGGCAGCATAGAGAAATTCAAAGTGAGATTTATAGCTCGTGGCTTCTCCCATAAAGAGGGGATAGACTATGAAGAAACTTTTGCTCCTATAGCCAGGTACACTTCCATCAGATCAGTACTTTCCCTGGCTACAGTGATGAAATGGAAGATACACCAGATGGATGTCAAGACAGCTTTCTTGAATGGTGTAGTCGAGGAGGAAGTGTATGTGGAGAAGCCACTTGGTTTTGAGACACATGACAGAGAATCATATGTGTGCAGACTGAAGAAAGCATTGTATGGCTTGAAGCAAGCTCCTAGGACTTGGTATCGTAGGATAGACAACTTTCTATTCAGTTTGGGCTTTACCAAGAGTAAAGAGGATTCCAACCTTTACTACAAGGTTGAGGAAGGAAATCCTGTGATTCTACTCTTGTATCTGGATGACCTGTTTGTTACGGGTGAGGATAGACTAATTGCTAACACGAAGAGGAAGCTTGCTGTCGAGTTCGAGATGAATGACTTGGGTATGATGCACTAATTTCTAGGTATGGAGGTGTGGCAGAGTGCAGATGGAATCTTCCTTGGACAAGGGAAGTATGCAGTGGAAATCCTGAAGAGGTTCAGGATGATGGACTGCAAGGCCATGGCCACACCTATGGCATCGAACCTAAAGCTTTTGTGTGATGCTTCATCTGATCTGGATGATGTCACTGTGTATTGTCAGATGATTGGGTCCTTGATGTACCTAACGAACACAAGACTAGATATTTGCTTTGCGGTGAACACATTAAGCCAGTTCTTGACGGATCCCAGAGGTGTTCACCTAGTTGCTGTAAAGCATATTCTGAGGTACCTGAAGGGTACAATTGATTATGGGCTCTAGTATGATGCGAATCAAAATTTTAACCTACATAGTTATGTTGATTCAGATTAGGCAGGCAGTGCTGCAGATAGGAAGAGCACTTCTGGGTATTGCTTCAGTATGGGATTAGGTGTGATCTCTTGGTTTAGTAGGAAGCAGTCCTGCGTAGCATTGAGTACAGCCGAAGCAGAATATGTTGCAGCTTGTTCGGCTAATTGTGAGGAAGTATGGCTCTGGCATTAGAGAAATTTTGAGGTCAAAAAATGGCCTCAAAACAAAGAAAATGTACTATAAAAAACAACCAATCACATTCTAGTAGATGACATCATCCCCCTTGGTGAGGTGGCATTGCATTAGTTAAGAATGCTTATTTGTCAAATTTTCTATGGTGGATGAAAACACATAGTTAACCAAGGTAGTGGTGTAAGTAACTTTAAGTCATAAAGTAAAGTACTCATAATGATAGTCTTTTCATAAAATAATATTATTGTCATTTTCAAGTAAAGTACTCATAATGAATGTCTTTTCACATTTTCTCATAAAATAATATTATTGTCATTTTCAAGTGAAGTACTCTTAATTCATAAAGAAAGTCCTTTCACATTTTTTATAAAATAATATATTATCATTTTTATGTTTTTAATTTTAAAATATATATTCACTCCATTCTATTTAATAACATAATGTCAAACTAATAAAGAATAATAATAGATTTAATAAATAATAATAATGCAATGTGGATTATAATAATATTATTAACATTTTACATGTAAATAAATTCTCAATTAAATTACATTATATTAAATTCATGATAAAAGCACTAAATATAAAAAGTCAACATAAAATTAAAAAAATAGCTTTTAAAAATATTTTTTATTATTTAGATTCATTTGCAAGTTGAAGACAAATAAATGCTAAAGGATAATAAATTTTTTGGAATTTACAATGAATCTTAGTCACATCAATGTAGACTTATTTTATTAAGTTTATTTCTAGTGAATTTTGAAAAGCAACTCAACCATGGTTATTTATATTGTGCATAGAAAATAGTGTGGGAGGTGACTTGTCATATATACCTACCCCATAAAACCCCAAATTCATAATATTTTAATATATCTCATATTTTTGTAGTACATCTCTTAGGAGGCCATTTTTTTACCTCAAAATCTCTCTAATGAAGCTACTGTCTGAGTTATTTGATCTCCCACTAGAGGCTACTGGTATCTTTTGTGATAACCAGAGTTGTGTGAAGTTGTCTGAAAACTCAGTGTTCCATGACAGGTCGAAGCACTTTGAGATCAAATATCACTATATCAGGGATATGGTGCAGAGAGGAGCTGTGAAGCTCCTATATGTTGCGACAGATGAGCATGTTGCAGATGTGTTGACGAAACCACTAGCCAGAGTGAAGTTTGAGTACTTCAAAGAGAGGCTTAGTCACTACTACATTTTTGGCCTTAAGGGGGGGTTTTCTTCCGCCCCCAAAAGTGACCTACGGGGGGGGGGGGGGGGGGGGGGGTTGGATTTGGGGGCAGTTTTGGAGAAACCGCCCCTAAAGGCACCGATGTTAAATTTTTTTCCCTTTAAGGGCGGTTTTTGACGAGATTGGAACCGCCCCCAAAAGTAACTTTTGGGGGCGGTTTTTGACCCCCTTGTAGAGGTCTACGGAGGCGTTTATAAACCCCCCTCATAGACCCATTCATAGAGACCTACGGGAACAGTTTTGAACCCCCTTCATAGAGACCTACAAGGGCAGTTGTGAACCCCCCTTATAAGCCCCATCATACAAACCTACAGGGGCGGTTTGGAACCCCCCTCGTAGAGGACTATAGGGTCAGTTTCAAACCCCCCCCGTAGAGGCCTATAGGGGCAGTTTTGAACCCCCCTCGTATAGTCCTATAGGGGCAATTTGGAACCCTCCTTGTAGAGGCCTATAGGGGCAGTTTAGAACCCCCCTCGTAGAGGCTTATAGGGGTAGTTTTGAACCCCCCTCATAGAGGCCTATAGAGGCAGTTTGAAACCCCCCTCGTAGAGGCCTATAGTGACGGGTTGGAACCCCCCTCGTAGATGCCTATGGGGGCGGTTTGTAACCCCCCTCGTAGATGCCTATAGGGGCAGTTCAGAACCCCCCCTAAAAGTCTTTATTACAAATCTTTGGGGGCGATTACAAACCCCCCTCGTAGATACCTACAAGGGTGGTTATAACCCCCCTCGTTGTAACATACAAGGGCAATTTCGAACCCCCCTCGTAGTGGACATATGAAGGTGGCTTAGAACCCCCCTCGTAGAAACATACAAAGATAATATGAAACCCCCTCTATAGCCATAATAAATCATAATAAAATATAATTTATTAAAAATACCAAAATTGCAATATCAATAGGGTACAGAGGAATCAAACCACCAACCTTCTGCTTGTAAGGTAGGTGCTCTACCATTGAGCTAGCACCCTTTAAGAATTAGGGAGATGAGCAATATTAACACTCATATTGCATTATTTTTAAGTCTAAGAAAAGACAATAAAAATTTTCAGGAGATGATTGTAACAGGAAATCCACATGTACCCAAATATCTATAGATTATCATGCAAGAGCAACCTGCTCTTTGCAATCCTCACAAGGCATAACAACTATAATTCCAAACTTTTCGATTACTTACTAAAACAACAAAAATGCTGAAAAAAAATTGCATACAATTTGCAGACACAAATTTCAATCATGTGATATGCATTTCATAACATAGTGCAATGATTCTTATTTTATCTTATGGTAGACATGACATATTGATGTAGTTTTGGAGCTCAATAGTTTGTGCATGGAAGGCCAATATTCAAGAAGAATCATCTTCCTTGTTTGTCTCTTCCACTATGAGAATTTATGTACTTTGTTCAATATAGACAATATGAATAAACTAGAAGATGACACATTTGTATCCCTTAACTAGATGATACATGCCATAACATGAGATTGTGAATACTTGAATAGCCAATTGCTTAAATATTTTGCTCAACTTCAAGTTGTCCATACATTGTCATACATTTTCATAAACTTAATGGGAATCTGGAGTTGATTCATTACTAATATAGACATGCTAATGTTTGTGTGAATGAATATATTCTTTTTTGTCTAAGTTCACTAATATTTAATTTGAACAAGATAGTGAATAAGCAATCTATTTTTGGGTGTATGCCGTGATCCCTACTCATCGGTTGGCTCAACAAGTACAAATGGCTCATAAACTAGTCAATAAAAATACATATGGCTTACCTCATGTATTAGTGTTGCAAAAAGAAATGTTTCAGCCTCAGTTGTTAGATGTCGAGGTGCTACATTTACATGACCTGACAAGATTTATAGAATATAACAAAACATAGGATTGATCGACTATGTTCTCAGAGGAAAGTATTAAAAGAAGTTTCTATTAAACCAACTACAACATACTAAGTCAAAACTTGGGCACTGCAATTGGAATTGTTTGAAAGGATGCTAACATCACAGCAAGGAAGCAACCAAAATTACCCAAGTCCAGAGGTAAGAATGTAACTTAGTTTCATTGGATCTAGAAACATTTGGCCATTGTTTGTCTTTTAGGGGTTTACGGTTTAGGGTTTAGGAAGACTTGGAAGAATTCCAAGTGCCAATATTGAAGGAAAAACCCCAGTGCAAACATCAAAAGGCAGCACTAGAGGTCCCAAGTGCCTTGAAAGTGAGTCTAGACAAGTTCAAGGTAGACGATCAGGAACAGTAGTTTCCTAAGGTGAATCCCATAATGCCATAGTGGATTCTGTGCAGAGTTTTTTGATGCAGTTGTTGGCGGTGGCCTTGGCAGAAGACTAACACCATCCTTTTACTATTGAAAGATAAAAATGGCTTGCTTCCTAGGAGGAGGCAGTGGAGCCTATGGCACAAACAAAGGTATCCATTTTAGTGAAAGGTTGGATAGATGATGAGCCATTTTGTGCGAATGATGAAATTCATGATGGCAGCAGGCCATCCTCTTCTCCACCTTGATGTTGGAATAGGCACTCTACTGTCCAAGAAGCAAGGTAGTGCACAAGGGGATGCTAGTGCAAGATTTCCTTGAAGGACTTGTTAAGTTGCACAAGGAAACTCGATAGGCTTGAGGAAGAGATCAACACCTTTCCTTTTGCAGAAGTAATGATAGTACCAAAGCAGTGGATGAGACAACAAATCCAAGGAAGAAAGTGTGCATTCAACCTAGATGGCTTAGACTGGAAAGAAGACCAAATCAACTTGGAATATGCTTCCCCATCCCATAGTGGATTCTGGGCAGAGTATTGTTGTAGTTGTTTGTGGTGGCCTTGGCAGAAACCTGCCACCATCCTTTCACTGTGGAAAGCTACATGTGGCTCACTGCCTATAAGTAGGCAGTGGAGTGTAGGACACAAGCAGAGGTTCCCATTTCAGTAAAAGGTTTGACAGAGAAGGAGCCATTTTTCCCAAAGGATGAAATCTGCAATGGCAGCATGCCATACTCTTCTCCACATTGATGCTAGAATATGAGGTCCGTTGTCCAAGAAGCAGGGCAGTGGGAAAGAGAGTGTTATTGCATGAGTGACTTGAAGAACTCATTAAGCTGCATAAGGTGACTTCATAGACTTGAAGAAGAACTGATAAATTTCCTTGTGCACAAGCAATGACAGTGCCAAAGAAGTGGATGAGACAGAAAAGAAGTTGACCAAGAAAAAGTGTGCATTCACTCTAGATGGATTAGACTGTAAAGAAAACCAAATCAACTTGGAAGATGCTTTCCTACCTCTGTGTATGGGAACCTCAGATGACACAGAGCACTCTTTAGACAAATTTGAGGCAACACAAGTTCTGAAGTAGACATGCCTTTCTCAGAGCACTTAAGCGAGAGGTATGGAATTCCTTTTGGCTGGGTCATCACTTAGTAGACTTTGGACATACTATTGGAGAATTTGAGGGCAATGGCCATGATGGCCATCAGCCATCTTCTCAATTATAGTTGACTTAAGGCAACTCACTTCCTGGAAGCTGGCAATAGAGCCTAAGTGGACAAAGAAATAGTGCCAATATTAGTGAAGTAGTTTTAAGTGTTAGGTTGTAGTAGGTGTGACTTGACAGTTTTTACATGAAGGTGGTGGTGACCTTGCCTAGGTCCAACAAAATTGCACAGACAGAGTCAACTGCAAAGGGATGTCACTCATTCATGTAAGAGGAAGTAGATTATCAGAGATTTGTCTTAGCGACACCTAAGTCGCAGTCTTGGGGAAGTTGCAAGGAAATAGTAAGATTGGACAGTTGCAAATGAAGCATAATTCATAGTACATATTTCAAATGTCATGAGAATTAGCAACAACCACCATGATGTTGGTTAAAATGTTAATCTTGAACAAAAATTCTAACATGACAAAATTTTATCCAGAGAAATGCATCATGGATTTCCCCAAATATTTACTAAATAAGGCATAACTCAGAAAGAAAGCCTTTAGAATTCATCCTTCAATCTACTTTGTGCTTGTAGAGGTTGGTTGGCAAACCACTAAGTTCTATTCTACAAATGAGAACTATTCTCAATCTCTATCATTAAAACGTGCTATCAGATTGACTATGGGGACACAGACATTGGTGCTATCTTGGATGTACACTTACAACTAGACATTACCAAAAATGCCAAATGTAGATATAACTGGAAGATGATATATTAAAAAATGCAAAATGCAGATTTCTAGATAGTAGAAACAGACAATAAAGATCAATTTTGAAGCATTTCAAAGAGGAAAAAAGCAGCATATGAAACCCAATAAGGATTTTCCCCAACATGGACAGCCTCCAACTCAACCATGATGACAACTGAGACAATGTATATTGATATTCTTTGTGTGCTTGCAGCATTCTCTACAAGACTTTCACAAGAAGATGATGGATGTGCGGGATGATCATGGTTGTCATCTTCCCATGGGACAATTTTTTACTGGCCCAAGTCCACTGACTAGTTTAGGTAGAACAAGGAAAATTTAGGACTACCTCCTCTATTGACCATGGAAAGAAAAGATATCACTCTTATTGCAAACAACCTAATCATTTTGATGATGAATGTCGCACCTTGCAAGACAAAAAGGCCAAAATCCCTTTATTAGTGTGGCAGACAATAGGACACTGATGCCAATGATCAATCACTACATTATCATGACCAAACACTATGTTGACAAGTCTTCTTCACATACAATGTGATATCAACCACACTACACCACATCCCCAACCATGCCATTCTTAGATTGGTCAAGGACACAAGTTTGCCACCGCTCACTTTTACCATCGGATCTTTCATCAATACAGTTGACTATAATGTGAACACCCTTGGATTGTTGTTATCTACTCCTTGGCATTACCTACCAATACAAATGTAAGGTAGTCTATGATGGCTTCTATAAGAGTCAAGACCCATAGATGAAATTTGCTAGCATAATTCATCTGAGGGTCCTCATCAGAAACATTTTCAGGCCCTTTTATTAAGTCAACGACTGGACTATATAATTGTACTCTATGTATTGATTTTACTATCTTAAAATACAAAAATTTAAAATACAATCCTAACTAATAATTATGCAGGATAAAAAATATTCAAAATGCATCTAACTTAGTAATAGTAATAATACATCTTCAGACGTCGTGATATCAAGCTTCTATGCATGAATGAGATGCAACTCTATACAAAGATAATTATGAAGACCAATAAAATACCCGAACATTCACAACCTAAATCAAGGTGCATAATTGTTTGGTAACTTGATAAAGAAACATGCTTGTAAGATTTAATGGAGAAAATAACTCACTTCACACCAATTTAAGCAATCAATGGCCTTTATCTTTTCCTCATGGTTAAACTTGCCATTCATAGTTTCTCGAACAGGCCGCAACATGACCATTGGGTCCCAGCTAAGACCTGATGTTCCTTCAAGAACATTCTGCATAATAATCGGTTTACCTCTAATCTAGTGTTTCTGAAAATGATCAAGACCTTCTTCTTTAATATCCTGTATAGATGGACAGTACAAATAATTGTCACTGTTGTTCTTCCAATGAGCTGCTTGGCGTAAATTCCTTTCAGAATATCCATTTTTCCCATTAGAACCAGACTTGAGTAATGAGGTGCATGGATGAGAAATTTTCAAGCCATCTGCAACTTTGCTACTGCTGACCATTTCCTCTACATCTTTTTCAATTTTTGCAATCAAATTCGTTCTACAAATGTGTTTTAATTCTAACAAATGACTGCCACAGCCACCATATTCCTTTGGGGGACATGGAATGCTACCATCACTATTAGCTTTCCAATCTGGTAATATGTCTATAGGGTCCACATTGCTATTGCTAGTAACATGAGAGTGAAGCTTCCAACCAGGTCTTCCCCCTGACACCTTTGGTTGCTTATTTCTTGGCAATCCCTCTCTACCATAAGAATAAGCTCTATCTGTAGACTGCTGATGGGCCAATTCTGCTTTACCACCTACTAGTTGGCAACCTTCTCGAAGACCTCGAGAACAACTAGCACATAGATCATAGGAACAATATGGACGGATTCGGTGGTTATCAACAATAGATGTCTTGTAGTTGTCACTGTAGCAATACAGAAGACATCAAATGGCCATGTGAGATGGTATGATTATTTTAGATTACCACTACAATCTCAAAAACATTGGAGATAACTAAATCCTCATCCTATGTTACCTAAGGTGTAATTGTATTTTAGTTAAAAAAATGAAGGGATTTGAACTTTGAACATGTATCAGCACAGATGTTCATTTGCATTAAGTTTTTCTTTATGAATCTTCAGCTTTATTGTTGGTTCACCTGAGCATAAGGAGTATTTCCAGAATGTTACAACCATTGTAAAAAATGGAGCACATGAAAAATATTTGAAACTATCCCTAGGAAAAGAAGCATACCACAAGATACTCACCTTGAATCTTGGCCTCCACCTCTTGCTCCAAGCACTCCTCCCTGTGGATTTGCTTGAGCACAGGAAGAGCCATAGACAGAAAGTAATGGAGGTATCGAATTTTCAGTGTTGTATGTTTCCTGCATCCTGGCCTGCATATAGAGAACATTAGTTTCTAGAATATGAGATATTTTTCTTCCATAGATTATAACTGCTATCATCAGTAAAAAGGGAATAGTATTCCTATATGGCATAAACAACCACATAACAAGGAACAAAAAAACAACCAGAATTCCAATCTGCAAACAACTTGTCCACGACTCCACCCTAGAAAAAAAGTTAATGAAACTTTTGAAAAGATCAAATACCTTCACGTGTCCATTCCCACACAAACATGCTTTGCAACTGCAACTCCCATGGCAAAATGGGCAAGCCTTCTCAATTTATTCTTCTGAATATTTAGGGCACCTATACCACAATGAATAAGCATGTGTATCAAAGTTAGATACATCCAAATATTATCAAATTTTCAAATGTTCTTGTCATTACAGGTTTCTAAATATTTAAAACAAAAAGGTCTAGGGTTTTTTATGCTCATTATCCACTAGAAGAAAAACTTATTCCTACCAGTTAGCAATACAAGAGAAACAGTAACGCTTTCCTTTTCATTTTGAGCATCGGACTAACTTCCCTTTGTCGTTCTTCTGACATTGATGACATATGGCACTTTCTGCCTCAACCAAGGTACCAATCCTCTTGCTAGTGCAATCCTGAGACACAACAGCAGAGAATGTTCCTTAACCAAGGCCATGCCAATTCTAATTGATGCTACTAATTATATGTTCAAGGTAGCATGAGAATCCTGAGAATAATAGAATAAAATAGAAGGAAACAATGCCATACAAAAGTGGTGATAACCCGCTAAACTCACCAAAACAAGCTTGTTTATCAAATTTTTTGCAATTTTGGTTTTTGATGAAGGTGCATGGTATTGATACCACGGAAAATCAGTCTCTCTTTCAATTCCACTATTTCTCAAGATATCCACCTCAACTTCTTCACTGATCAGTTGTGTATGCCAAATAGACGATCCTGACTGATACATAAGCTGGCCTTTTGGAACCTTTTCTTTTGATTTCTTATTCACTGGGATGGTTGAGAGCTCCCGCCCAGCAGTGGTAGTGACATGTGGTTTTTCAACTTCATTCTTCTTGTTTTCAAACACTGGCTCATTGCTTTCCTCCTTTTTCTTCAGCTTCTTTTCGATGGCATGCTTAGTAGAGTTTGCAGCCCTCCTCTTGGCATAATAGTCCTGCATTCAGGTTGGTCACTATCAGCAGTCTGAGAGTTAAAGAGGAAGATGACAGCAATAAATAGAAGCAGATATAGGAATGAGAGCAGGCCTGACATCTATTTGACAAAAGCTTGAGGGCATGTTTGAGCAAATCTGGACTCAATATTCAAGAACATCTATTGATCTAAAGGGAAGTAAGAGTCACTTTATGAGCAGATTTGAAGTATGTTAAAGAACATAATTATGACTGTGTGTAGGACAGTTTAAGGGACATCATTTGGAGAGAATCTTAAGGACTATTTTAAACAGAGATTTTAGGGATGATGACTCTATGTGTGTGTATAGATTGATGGACATATCTTTAGGAAAAGTTAAGAATTGTTGGTGCAGGGATAAGAACAATATGGTTGACTGTTATTAAAAACTTTTCATTGGCACATATCTCAAGAATATGCGTCATAGTCAAGGACATGTCTGAGGAGGAAATGAAAGCATTGTTGTAAGGAGTCATTGGCACTTGAAAGAGCAGCGAAGTTGTAGGTCGAGATAAGAAAAATATAATGGTCCTAGCACTGTACATAAAATGTTGATGACGCTGAGCTAAAGGACTTATTTAATTTGGTTTCAAATAAACAGAAGTTCAAGTTGGTTTCTGCAGAGAGAAAGGAATATGGTATGGCATTGGTTTAACATATGATCGGTTTCTCTTGAAGGTCTTGAAAGGTCTTCAATCAACATCAGTCTAAAAGCATGTGAAGGATGAAATATGTGGAGTGATGGGAAAACCACTCAGGCAATCGATGAAAGGTTAATCATCCATATAAGTTTTAAGAAAGAATTGCTCGCACTCTGTTGGACAAAGTGACTCGAACCAATTGACATGAGACATATCACACCGATTAAAAACATAGGATTGAATGTCGTCTCTCTGGAAGGAATGGTGCAAAACTTGAATGAGGGTATGCAAGAAGAACATAGTATTCTGATTGTGTGAATCGCGTAGGAAAGCATGAAGGGTGTTCTGAGGTTTTTAATTTCTACACAAAGAAGAAATGAAAATGACAAGCATGAGAGCAGTATGTAAAATGGGAAATATGCAGCTTTTGACCTCATTCACAGAATTCTAGTAGCAGCAAGGCAAGGTGGAAAACTTAGGTCTTTCAATATGTAGAAAAAGATTTGTTTTGAGGAGTTTTATGGGAAAGTAGTCTTGTACATTGCCATCATCTTATGACAATAGTCATTCAAGATATGCAAGGTACAACAAGGAAGTTTGAAAGAATTTTGGGACAAATTTGAAATGGTTTAAGATGGAAAATACTCCGTCCTCATACCTTGTCGACAGTGACTTCTATCTCCAAACACATCAACGACCATGTTCTGATGATAGTCCTCCATAGGTCATACATGCCCTTGGCCAGAAATTTCACCTCATGAAATTATGTGCTCTCAAAGACATGTAATGGAAACAATAGGATACCCTTGGCTAAGTATACCAGGAGTGGGGATAAGTATACCAACAGTGGAGAAATGTTTCCATTGACATAAGTTTTGGAAGTATTTGGTAGCTGCTAGGACAATGATATACTCAGCACTTGAGCCTAATTCCTCACAGCAGCAATATGAAAGAACCCTAGTGAAACGTGTGGTAGAAACAACACTAAACCATGACCTTGTTGCTTGTTGGATTTGTGTGTTTGAGATGACCTTTGTAATGTTATTCTGAGGAGACCTTATATGTCATTTCCAATAGTACATGGTGTATTCTCTAGGCGATGTCTTAGGACAGTCATGGAGATCTTGTATAACCATACATCAGCAATTGAGAAGAGCAGTTTATGATGTCTTCCATGAAGAGATTGAATCAACTAATGGATGATCCTTTGGAAACACTTTTGTATGAAGATTGATGGCATAATTTACAGCAGTAATCTATCCTACCAATGTTATACATGAGTCATAATTGGTGGTAATTTGGACCCCTAGAATGTTGATTTTTGAATGATTGCAACCTCCAGATGTAATGGCATATGTGAGTAGAGATATGAATCATATTTAGGGCTTGCTTGGGATGTTTTTCCAACACGTTTTCCATACAAATATAGCATATGGATGAGTGGATTTTTGGAGTTGATTGAGTCAGAAAAAGTTTTTCCTCAGGGAACTGGCATCAACTATCACTTACACCTACTAGGTTTACCTCAACACATTAGGCATCTTTAGGCCATGTTTTTTTCCCTGGGTTAAGCAACCTTCCAATCTGCAATTATAAGGGAATAATCTCTGTCTTACTGCTACACATGGGACCAACTGAGCTAATTTACTACTGCATTCATAGAGCTTTCCACATAGGCTCCTTGTTTGAAAATTACCACTCTCTTCACCATGCATCCACTAGGCCTGAACCTTCAACAGGTAAAGCTTAACCTGAGCTTAAGTTTGTTGCTTATTATTTCATACCCTATTGTTCGAAAGAGTTATGAATATGACTATAGTTTGGTCTTATGAGTAGCTGGTACAACCTCTTTCTTGGAGAAATTGGTGATGGTATCACTGATGGAAATTCCCATAACTAGGGTGCTTTTACTGGGTGAGGTATCTATTGTCATGTTCTTTGTATACTTGTTAGGGTTTGATTATTGAAGAAACATTATACAAAGTGGGTTGATTATGACATGGAATAAAGTCTATATAGTTTGATGCATCTATAAGTAATGCAAGTTTTCCAACCTAAGATAGAACACTAGACTACAATGGTCCTATGTTGGACACCTTCTATGGAACCTAGGTTTGTCATAGAGCCAACAAAACAAAAGTATGGCTTCTCTAAAATGACCACCACATTAAATATAGATAGAGGATGCATTTATGACAGAAAACACACTCTCTATAGGGTAGACCCATTGCACACTGGGTTCGTGGAAATCATTGGTGGAGCTCTCTAATTGAAATGGATCATTAAAAAATAGTAAAAAATGCCTAGGCCAAATAATATAGCACCATCCAAAACAAGGCCAAGCAAATACAACGTCGTATACATAAAAAACATGACAACCAAAATCTCAAAACTATTGCAAATTCTAAAATCTCAATAGACAAAATTTATTGAAAATCCAATAAGGATCAACTATGAGTAGTAGTAGTGCCACTAGGTTCCTTTAATACCCACAAAAAATTGTTACAATTTAAAGTAACCATTTTCTATGCTTCCACATTACATGATCATTTTTCTAGTTGGATTATAACCTGATTATAACCTTATTTCTCATTTTGTCTCATTTATACAATTTGGTATCCCCATCCCATGCACTGCCAACAATGAGATAATGCCATTAGAACTGTATCCCTCAAGAGACATTTTCACCATGACATAGTAGAGAGAGTCTCCTATGAAGGCCCATAATTGTATCCAATGCATGTATTGTTGCAATAATAAAAATGCAACAAATTAAATAAGCATGACTAATCATATTTTATGGCAAATACATTCTGAGTGATTAGAATTAAACATAATCACACACATCCAAGATTGTTGAAGTTCCAACAGAAAGTATGATAGAGAAACTTAAATTTTTTAATTAAAGGTATTAAAAATCACTATAACATTAGTATGAAGATACCATTGGAATAAGCATGTTATGCTAGCATAATAACTAGACTTGTACACAAGTCAATACACCCCATAAAAATACAACATATAAACCCACATAAAATCTATAACTTAAAGGACACCAAAGACAATGTATCCTCATACAAATAACACATAAGGGCATATGTCAAGGTTGTTTGAAGGTCATTTACACAGTAGTTCATGACAGTCTTGTAGCTGCATTTTTTTATAGCATCATGATCATACTGTAATTGATATCATTGTCAAATAGAATTAACTCCACTCAACAGGGGTTACACATTGTTCTAAAACAATGTGGACAAAGAAGCAATTTGAAACAGAATTATGGTGGAATAGAAGCAATATTGGTACATTGATGATAGAGCCTTCTTATGACAGCAACATGTGGGAAACTATGTAAAAGATTGAGAAAATTTGGTTGGGGTCTTGAAGAATATCTGGAAGAGAACACTTGAGAATGAGTTCAACATGAACATGGAGACAATAGAAATTTGAGTTTATTGTCATGGATGTGGCAGTGTTGAAGTGGTTCATTCTTCTGGAAAGTGTATCTAGAGATAGTCTTGTGGATGCCAAAGTTATATGGAATTAAAGAACATAGTATTGTGGTTTTTGGAGTGAAGTTGTCAATTGAAGATATGAAAACTTGTGAATACTCGGATCTATTTGAGAAGCTTAAACTGTAAGATGGGAAGCTTAGTATGCATGCTATGTAAAACTAAGCTAAAGCAACTTATCTTAGTTGAGCAAAACTTAGATAAAGGGAGTTATAAGTTTCAAGTTAATTCTATGGAATTAATTGACACAATAGGACTAGAGTATAATTAAGATAGGTGAGCTCCTATAAAAGGAAGTTTTAGATGGAATTAATTCGTAAAAGATCAAACAATGTTGTAGGGAAGAACTAAAATGTTGTACACCTAGTGAATCTACAACTTCTAGTGTTATTAGATCTAGTTAAGAAACATATGCTAGAACTATAAATGGAAGTGAAGCTACAATAACTATATTTGGGGGAAATAATTTTTAAAACTATATCATTTATAGTTAAATATTAGTAAAATCACATAAAGTTTCTAAAATAAATATAAACTTCTAAAATTAAATTTAAACTTTTAATTTGTTCCTTTTCACTTGAATTGTTTTAATAATGCTCATTTATGATTTTGTGTGGATATTTAAGATATGAAATACAATCATTCACACTTGAGATGTTGTAATCACACAATGATTCCTCATTATGGCCAAATGTTGTAGTCAATTTAATCTTTTTTTTCTAACGTATTTCTAAAGTGAAAGAAAAAGAGGCCTATAGACTAAATACGATATCCCTATTCTATGTTTGTGTGAAACTAAATTTTCCCACTCTAGTTTCCTTGGTTGAACCATAAACCATTGAAGAGCCCATTCCAAAGACTATTCCTAATCTAGGTCCATTCTCAAACTGTAGTTACTAGATAACTTTCATTCTCAGCCCAATTCTAACTCTAATAATCAACAGGCATAAAATAATGGTTTTGTTGATAGAGTTTCTTTGAGATTTGGATGTTTTTTTATGATGCCAAGGTCAATTAAATAAACAAAACTTTATTACACAAATTGTAGCACCTAAAATCTATCACTAGATCATGCCAATACTAGATAAAAATGGCACTTTGCCAATGCTAAAAAAAAAATCCTCTATTATGAAATATGCCAATCAACAACATTTTGTGCCAAATACAAATTACCATTTGGTCAGTAATTACAATTGCAACAAAATTGTACTATGTTTCTAGTTTAAATGAGCTAATCTAGCACTCATTAAGTAGACATTTATGTGTGATTATAAGAAGTCAACAATCAATTATCAATATACCAACTTGTATGGTTGTAGGTAATTCCATTCAAAGTTGTATCCTTGGTGGCTCAATGCAGAGTTCATTCCAATAAAATAATGTTTTATTCATCAATATGTGGTACAAGTATTAACACACCTACAAAAATAAAAACTCAGTCTACCCATCCACATCCACATATGACTATCAGCATCAATAGAACACAGAGTGGAAATGTGTGGAACTTGCCTACAATTACTAAACATCCATAGAGAAGAGGGACATGGCTCATAAGGTATCATCCACAATACAATCCAGTAAACAACCCTCACACAAGTTAGCGGCAGCTTAAGCAAGTAGTCGCATTGACTACAGAGACAGTAAAGTTCAACTCTGCCATGGCCTTTCTTCATTTCCTGTAGTTGTAGTCTGAGATATAATAAGTAGCACTTGGAAGGGAGATAATGGTATCAAGAAACATTATTATAGAGATCACCCCAATACACACACATCTATGGTTTTCTGGGTTGTAGAGGAAGTCTGGAAATTAGCTTTAGGTTCTTGAATATTACTGATTTCATACAAAATATTACATCAATAAGCACATTGTAGGTGACAGCATCAGGGCGTATGTTTCTGTCGGACATTTCATAGAAGAGATTTCTTGCCTTGTCCAACTTACCTTACATAAACCATAATTTGCACTTTGTATGTGACAACATTAGGGCATATGTATCTGTTGGACATTTCATAGAAAAGATTCCTCGCCTCATCCAACTTGCCTTCTTTACATAATCCATTAATAAGTGCACTGTAGGTGACAACATCAATGCATATGTTTCCGTTGGACATTTTATGGAAGATCTAAACATATGCATCACCAAGTGTATATTCCAACCAATATGGAATAGACATATGTGGGGATCATACAATCCCTTTGATTCAACTAATCTAAGTTCACCTTCAACAAGTTCATTATTCTACATGATTTTGCTTCCTAGTTAGCTTTGTTATTATTCTACCACATAGCATGAGAGAAGCATAATTTTCAAAAAAAATTGGCAATTTAAGGGTTCATGTACTAAATGTCTACACAAAATGTTTTTTAGCCTAAAGATTCCAACAGAGAAAGAAGAGAAACACCATATTCATTTAAGTCCTCAAGTTTGATTCTTTTTTTTGGCTAAAGAAGGAAGTTTGTTTCCCTCATTTCCATTAAATTATTTGTAAATTTATCTTACACAAAAATTATAACTTTGTTGCTGCATCCTAGTCATTGTGATTTCTTTCATGAACCAGGACCTTAACAACCACATGGAGAGCACCTGCAAAAACAACCTTATAGACAAGTCCATATCTTCATTCTTCTAGCAATGTTTCTTTTTTGAAATGAGAAGTCACATTCAATAAATCAACAAACGTAGTATTCAAAATGGGTTTCTCAAACATCACAATTGGAACTGATTTAGCAAGCTTCACATATGAAACCCATTTAAATCAATCTCTGTACAATCTCAACCTTCATTTATTCTCTTGATGCTCTGTTCCCAACTCTGCCTTGAGCTCTCAATCAATCCTTCAATAAGGTCTACAATAATTTCTACACCCAGGTCTGCAATAAGGTCTTCAACAAGATCAACAATCAATGATCTCCATGAGAGATTCTTTAGTTCTGCGCACTAGGTTTTCTACATGGTCTTCTTCAATACTAAGTTTTTCACAAAGGTCTCCTTCAGATTTCTAGTTATGAAAGTCTTATTTAGATTCTTGGACTACAAATCTTATTTTGGAGCAACTTCAACCAACACTTGATCACTGAACTTTTATAAGTTGGCATATCTCCTCTTGTAATTAGAATAGTTGATAATATAGAAAATCTTGTATAAGTATGAACTTGTTCCAATGGTTATGTCCTTTCTGGATTGGTATCACATTTATCTTCTTCACCCTTATTCCTTTGTTCTTTCTCAGGTACTTTTATCTTCTCATATAACATAAACATAAACATAAACATTATGATAGCTCTTATTACCTATTCAAATCCAATCCTCAACAGACAAAGGTTCAATATACTTTTGTTTCACCACTGAAAACCATAAACCAATACCTTATATAATCCTCTAGATGTATTTTGTGATAAGAGCCTTTGCAAAGCAATGTGTATATTTTATGCCCCATTTACATAGATCATTGGGGATTGCTAAATTTTTCCAATCCACCGAAGGGAAGTTTTTCCTAGTGTAACCCCTAAACCACAAAAATTTGAAGCTCAAATTTCTTACCTGCTCTAATACACCTTTTGGAATAAAGGACAATGAGACCCAGTAAACAAGTACCACTTCCAAGATATATTTGATTAAGATCAATCTTCCCCCTCTGGTTAACCATATATTGCACCATAAAGAAAGTATTTTATCCACCTTAGATATCATCTAGCCACGACCCCTTTTAGTGTATTCATTTGGCTTCAAGTAGAATCCAAATGATTAATTGAGGTATGAGTATATATATATTTAAACCTTCAGGTCTAGTTTCCCCCAATTTTATTAGGGCCAACACAATACCCATTCCCAAGGATATAACCCAAGATATCAAATATGTGACAGAGGGATTTACATCATACCTAAACCATGAGATCCCATTCAATCTATCACACCCCCAAGGGACACTGGTAGTAATAAACTCTTAGACAATAGTCTCACCCAATTCATTCATGACATAAGAAAATCAACTTCAAGGAAGAAGATTATTTATAGACAAACCTTTAATAATTGGTAATGAATTCGCAAGTGGCATTACACCTAAGTCACCACTAGATATAATGTGAGTTGCACCCAAGGTCAAAATATTTGGTTTGTTCATTCCAATGATTGCATTCTCATGAACAGTTGTAGTCATAATATTGGAGGGAGATAACCCCTTTCTGATGAGAGGTTGACAATAGGAATTTCAAAATTATTCTTCCCTCCTCAATCACTGAGCTACCCTAGTTTGGGGTTTTCATCCCACATAGCTTGATTTACTCCATCCTTTTCCACAACTGAATTTGGACAAAAATTTGAGCCAAGTCATATGGGTTGTGTACATTTTTTTATTGCATGGCCATAAATATGGCACCTTTCACATTCGAATGACACACCAAGATAGTTGAGGTACTAAATGTAATAATTCATCCCTCTTTGCAAAGTCACTTGTGAGGCCAAACCATCCCTAATATTGATGGCAACCAAAATTTTATCTAGTGACATCATCCCATAATCAATAAAGCCTATATATGCCCCATAAAATACACCTAATCCATTCCCAATAACACTAAAGATGTCAATAGACCAAAATTCAGCTGGTAATCTAGACCTTTTACCCATATCAACATAATGCACCCATAATCTTCAAAGCATCATCGTCATACCTAAAAATGAATCCCATCCATCCACGAGTGAGGATATAAAAGGAAGGGAAAACAAAAATGGTACCTAACTAACTATAACAGATAATGTTAGGGAAAACAAAAATGGTACCTAAGCAGCAATAAGGCCATTGATGTACGACTTCGTTGGTTTAGGAGTTAAATCAAACAATTTGCAAATATCACAACTATTGGCACAAAACTGGAATTTTATTGGACTCAACATTAAACAACAGTACATATATTCAAATCAAGACATTATTTATGTTTTTGCAGAAAATAAACTCAGTATAGATGGATAAAGTCTCACTTTAATCTGACCTGTAAACAACCCCTGTAGAATACTTTTTTGAACTTGATTGTTGTAGATGATTATTTGTTGCAGCTAGTTGTGGGTGAAGAGAACGATTTGTCTGTCCCTAGTATTGCTATAGCATCCCTCACAATTGTACCCAGCTAGCTACATATGATTCCATCCAATGAATATCCTCAGGATGTGCACCCCAACGGAGTTATATAACGATGGTACAGTATTTTCAGTAGGGGAAAAATCATACTTTAATGCCTTGGATCTGGTGTGCTGAGAAATATCATAAATCTGTTCAAAAACTCCTCGACAACCCCTCTCTCAACAGTAAACAATAGCAACGATCAACACTCGATGAGAATGACTTCCCCGTGGGCGTCCCCCTAGAAGGTAGTGCGTCCCCCCTTTTTAGATTCACAACTCCAAAGGTGCGCCCCCTCAGTAAACTCCAGTCATCCTCCCTTCTTTTCACTGGATGGTGTAGATATGATCATGGAAAAGATTCCCTTTGATTGATCGAGAAATCCAGTCGAAACTCATAGCCCTAAAAATCCCCACTCGGAATCCTCTAGCTGTTCGAATCGAATGAAAGGCCATCCCCACGTCCAAGCAGGAAAGCATACTTGTTTTTGTTATTTGGATTTTTTTGTCTGTCTTATTTTTTATATTTTGTTCTTTACTGTTTGTTCGAACCGGATGAAACACCATCCCCTTCACCAAGCGGGAAAGCATCATTGTTTTTGTTATTTGTTTTTTTTTGTCTTTTAAATTTTTATTGTTATTTATTTTAATTTTTAAAATTTATATATTTTATTTTATTTTTCATGCTGAAAAAAATGCATCTTCTTAGTATAGAGAATCAAAGATGCAATAAGCTTTACATCTTTTACCAAAGGAAACATTTGTTCAACATGACCCCATCCAATACAAAAAACAAAAAAGGGGAAAAAACATCATCCACCCATCATCAGCCTACAATCATCTAACTTTTGTTACATAGAGAGACATCAAATAGACCAAAAAAACATCAATACTGACATGTCATAAAGCACCAAAAAACATCAATACTACAGGACCAAAGACCAATATACTAACATGTCATGATGTTGAATATGACCATCTAAAGCCACTATAAAATATTGAATCCATAACTATTTTGTCTTTGGATTCCTCATAGAATAACTAACCATCCATGTCGCCTATAGATTTTTTGGATAGACCATCCACAACAACATTGAACTCATGAAATATGTGTTGGGAAAAAAAATTCAAATTCTAGAATCAACATCCTCACTCTATCTAACTAGTGCTCCAAAAACAAAGACTGTAAAGAAGAAACACCTTTGTCCCAATCAATCACAGCTTTTGAATCACCACCAATCCGAATGGAAAAAATTCCACACCTTCTAGAAAACCAGAGAAGCCCCCAAAGGGCAAGGAGTTCTACCCACGTGTTTATGCCACAACTAGCCCGGGCATCCAAATCTTAATCACCCAATTTATTGTAAATTGAACCAGCCCTACATTGATAGAATTACCAGGTCCTCCCTTATAAACCCTATACCTTTCAAAATGGAAACATTCAAAATACAATGATGGTACATCATTAATAAAGGGAAATTTATGTGGACTCTTGTAAAAGTCCATCATATTTGTAAGTCTATTTTGATTTAAGCAGCCTTCAATAAGATCCAATGCTTCCTTTGAAAACTTGTCAACCTGAGAATTATACTCTCTATAGACATATGTGAAGGAGAGATCATCAAAGGATGCTCTCAATTCTAGAATGTGCTTCATACTATTTTCCTGCCCCAAATTTTCAACTTTATAACTCTTATTAGCCCATTCAACAATTAATTTGAAGTGTCAGAAAACTTGAAGTTTTTTCATTTCATTTTCTTTTGCACTTTTTTTCTTGTACAACTTACTACGTAGACCTGATGTGAACCAAACGATCACTATAAAAATATTTAGGGTGCACGCGGAAATCAGGAAAACAATTGGAAGGGTGAGCTAAGGGAATAAACAAATCCTCAATTCTTTAAAAAAATGGGTTGTGTCACATGGCTTCTGATTCATATGCCACTCCATTTGCAATGATGTCATCAATGTCAATAGGGAGGGGTCCTAGCTAATCATATCTTCCCACATATGCATGATGACATTAGTAAAGAGATATTCATTAATACATGTGGAGGGATCTCCGATTTCCATGTGACACTGACACGCTAGGTACTTGAATGCTTCCTTTTCAATATTTTTCTAAGTTGCAATAAGGAGAACATTAGATATTATTAAGCTTATTCCATAAAGCCTTCATGTCCATGATCCCATGCATATGTTATAATTTATGTTTCTTGGCACAAAATAATTTGTCTTATGGAGTTGAACTTGAAGATATAATCATAACTAAAAGCCTCATTGGGTATAGAACCTTAGGAAGATTCGACTCTCTTTGCAATGTAACTAATTGCACAATCTCTCTCACATATATGATGGACAAATAAAATGAAATTCATTATATTTTAGGCCAATGAGGTGAGTGCATCCATACCTTTGTGCATCTAAGATTGCATAACTCTTTATATGGTCATAAATCATGATTTAATTGAATCTTATATCATTTGGGTCCATGAAAAACTTCAAGTCATTATAAGGATTCTAAATGGTATGTAGGTCCTCTGAACTTTCCAAATTTATAAGTAAAGGTGTATATATAGGTTTAACAAAATCTATCATGCATGAATTGAGGTCCTCAAGGCTTCACAAACTAGCCTTGGGCTTTAAAGAATTCAAAGATCAATGAAGTTAGTTATAGGACTCAAGCAATGCATAATTCGTACACCAATTCTTGAACTAAACAATGCATAGTTCCACTCAACCAAGGTGAACTACATATATTAATGAGATGCAAATATAACATGACTGACAAGTTCCTAAAAATAAACCAAATAATTTTTTACTTAAGGGAAGATTAAATAGTAACATGTATCAATGTTGGCTTATTGGGTTAATGAAAGAAAGTACAGCTAATATATCCCTCACTTGGGATCAAGTCTCACTAAGTGCATGCTAGTATTTTTGCTTGTGATTGTCAACTTGTGCCAAAACACACAACAATTCATTATAGGTGAAAATAATGAGTGAATTTGGTGGAATAGAGATCCCTTAGTTATGAACGCTTAGTGGAAGGTAATCGAATTGGATGGAGCATATGGTTACTCCATAATGATAATCTAGGCACACTTGCCTCATCATTATGAGATGAATCCACTTAAGAAATAGTAACAAAAAAATCAAAAAAATATAATCCTTCATAGCTTGTCATCAAATGTCTACACAACACTATCAATAGTCAAGTAGGATAGATTTGCTGAAGTAGGACCACCACATCAACCAAATGATCTGTCAGCGCAGAATTTAGATGGCAGTACAAGTGGCAAGGGGTTAGTTGTCCGAAAGATAAGCAAAAACCTAGTATCCCTTTAGAAGGCACAGGTTTAGGTGTGAAGGCAGCAGAGAAGGTTTTGGAAACTAGAGGGAGCACTCTGAAAAACTTTCCTCTAGTGGAGCCTCATCCTAATTTTTCAGATGCTAAGAGAGCTCAGAAATCATTCTCTACAAGGAACCATACCGGCTCGGCTGCTCAGGAGAAGAGGAAGAATAATTTTATGAAGGTAAGACAAACTCGACCCTCTTTTGTCCTACGCAAAGACGTTACGATGGACAAAATGATGAGCATTGCTATGAAGGCGTTAGTGGGTAAATTTTTTTACCTCTAGGTGAAAAAGGATATGACTGGAAAACTGGATTTCCATTGAATGGAAACAAGTTTTGGGCTACTGGCCGTGGTTCAATTTATTGTCCAACTATTGGATTAATTTCCACTTCTTGTCAGTGGAGGATTTGGAAAAAGTTGTAGAAAAAACTTGGATTATAGACAAAGGGGTTCTTATGGTTAAGCGTTGGTATCCGATTAATTTCAACCCTTTTACAGTGTTCTTCCAAAAGAGATGCTTAATGGATACTAATGCCCGACCTCCCCATTGAATACTGGGATCTAGCGGTTTTGAGAGGGATAGGAGATGTTGTTGGCAGATTTGTTTTCTTTTATGAAAGGGACCTAAGGTGGAATAACAAACGCATGGCCTGGATTTTAGTGGAGTTTGACATTGACCTAGGACTACCAGAAGAAGTTGAGATTGTCACTGAAAAGGGGTCCTTCAATCAAACCCTAGAGTATCGGAGAGAACCCTTTCGGTGTCATGTATGAAGATCCAATGGCCATATAAAAACAAATTGTCCTTCAGTGCTTGGAAAGGCTCAGTCGCTGGAGTTGGTTTCAAAAGCGAGAGAATAAGACTTAAATGGGAGGACTCAGAATGCTCAGATGGAGGTTCCCAGTCAATTCCCCTCTACTGAATATTTCATTGGTAAGTTAAAGATTTTCTTTCCAAATTTCTTTAGTACTTCTTTAACTGAATAAGACATTCTTTTGCTATGTAGTAATGAGGAGTGGTTGGTCGATATTTTTTAGGGTTTCTGGGAAATTTTCTTAGAAAATTTTAACAATTCCCATCCCTTTACTTCTCATTTGAACCCTGTCATCTCATAAAACCCTCCTTTGATTTCCCCCTCATCGACATAACTGTTGGTTGTTATAAATCCCAAAATCCCTACTTTGATTGAGACCTCTCCTCAAGGACCTCACACTACCCCTCATTTACACAGTGAATGCACCTTGGGTTTTCCCCCTCCATTGGATACAAATTTGTTTACCAAACCCTTGGAACCCTCATACAAAGAAGTTCTTATTAATAAAGCACCTCTTCATACCTATAACTCCTTTGTAGATGAAGCTGGCCTTATGGATATTGCAAATGTCACCATCAGGAAGAAGCCTAAAAACAAATCCACTAATAGGAAAAAAGACATGGGGGTTATTGAGGGAGGGTTGGCCACATACCCCATAATGGTTTCTTCAAATTACCCTGTTTATGTTCCTTCTCCTTCTAGGCAACTTAGAGCATTAAACCCTGATAGGAGGGTTCCTTAATGCTAGTCTTAATCTCTCTTAACATTAGGGGGATTGTGGGTGCCTAGTCCAAGATGCTAGCCCTCAAGGAGCTTTGTCTACAGTTAAACCTGATGTTGTGTTTCTTCAAGAGACTATGCTGGATCATGTTAGAGCTAAAGATTTTTTTCTAAAATTTTGTCCGACATGCATGGAACTGTGTTGCAACAACCAGTTGGATTTTCAGGGCGGTTACAATTTGGCAAGATGGAGTCTGATAGCAAAGCCAAAAAATAAGGGAGGTTGGGGAATAAGAGATCTCAATCTCTTTAACAAGGCCTTAGCTACCAAATCACTGTGGAGGGCACTTTTTCATGATGGTATTTGGAGTGTCACTATGAGAAGGAAATATTTGAAAGGAGTTGATGTTGTATCATGGCTGAGGAAGAAGCACTTTGCTTTCCCAATAACCTCCATTATCTGGAAAAATATATTGACTACACTACTTGTGGTTAAGCGGTGGATTGCTTAGAAGGTTGGTACAGGTACGAGAGTTCTTTTAGTCTAATTGGATCCTTTTCTGGGTGGAGGATCTGGATTTATACTACCAAAAGAACTGCTACCACACCTACACAGTCGGAGCCTTTATTATCTTGCATATATACATAAGACAAATATCTCCAACTTGACAGGTTCTATTATTTGGCTCTCTGCATAAGATCTCGGACTCATAGGAAGTCTAGCCAGTGAATGGAACACATACACACAGCGAATTTACCAAAATGGGATCACTTTGTATACAAAACCAGATAGGTTGGCTTGGACTTGGAACAAAATAGAAGGGATTGTGAAGATAGTAAAAGAGGCCTATAATGAATTTATATATCTTTATGAGAATGATGATTTGAAGTGGTGGTATACAATGATATGGAAAATCGAATCTCCTCCAAAATCAATTCTATTTATGTGGTTATGCTTACAAAATAAAGTCTTAACAACGGAGATTTATAGAGAAAGGGGTGGAATTGTACCTTCACCCTATCCGTTATGTTTGAGCGGTGAGGAGACCATACAACATCTTGCAATAGATTGCAGCATTACTCAGGAGCTTTGGACTTTGATTTGTAACATTCTTCAAGTAAAAAATGATTGGCATCTGCAGCCGCTTTAAGAAAATTTAAAGCTCTGGTTTTTAACAAATCCCAAGGTAAAATCAATTCCCTTTATTGCCACATGGGGCTTATGGATTTTAATGAATGCCATTCTTTTTTAAGGCTACAGACAGAACCTAGATGAGGTTGGGAGAAGGATTATTAAAGCATCAATAGAATTCGTCATAGATCCAAGTGCGGACAAAGTAAATTTTTTGATAAATCGACCAATTTTATTTGGTAATTCACGCATAGGATTCTTTGATGGAATAACAAATAAGGATCAAAGTGGAATCAGGATTTTGGTGAAAGACGCCTCCACTCACTGTTTTAAGGCACACATGGAAACTGATGAAGCAAAACTGATGAAGTTGAATATAACATCGATCCTGACCAATGTATTTAAATTTTGGTTAACTTTAAAATTTTGTCGCCTCCTATTTTATTAGACTGGGTCCAAATCTTTGTGTTAAAAACAAATCCTCAGGAACAATACATGTAAATTTCGGAACCATGCCATTATCGAGCATGTTTAACCTAAAATTCTTCCTTGACCATCAGCGATCATAGGCACCGATGACGATGGTGGAGAGCTCATTCTTCACGCAGTTAATTGAGTCCATACTGGTATGCACTAACATGTGTCTACAACAAGGCGACATGTGTCTACATCAAGGCGACAAGTGGTGCCACATCTTAAGTAATGCAGACCGCGAGTCTTTGCTCTCATATGATGAAACCCAAAACTTGAGTCCAACTTTGAAAAAACCTTTTCCCATCTAAGTTAATAAAGAGGACCATCAATTTGGGTAGGAGGTACTTGTTCTTAATTAATTGTCACCTTATTTAACATTGAATAACCAATGCCCATCCAGAAGGTTCCATCCTTATTATTGACTACAAATATGTGTTCTATCCAAGGTGATGCACTTGGTCATAAGAACGCTTTGTCTAATAATTATTGTAATAGCATCTTGAATTCACTCAACTCATTAGTTTAAAATATATTCTAGGCCTTGGATATGGGCATGTGTGTGTTATGTTATGCTCTCTTGTTGTCATTGTTGTCCATTGGAATCCACTTGAGTCACCCTTCACAAAAAGGGGAAAACAATGAGAAGAAAGGGTAATGGAAGAATGAAAATTACTATCATGTTGAAATTGGCAGGAAAATTCTCATTTTTGGTGTTACAAATAAAATTACCAACATATCCCACTTGTAGTTGAAATTAGATTCACTATTTAGAGATTATGTGATGTCGCAAGGCCTTAATCATCACTCAAGAGTTCAATTCAATCATGAGTTTTAAGGGGGATTCCAAAAAAACCGCCTCCCAAAGTTCAATTCTCATGACTTTTAGGGGGGGTTTTGACAAACCACCCCCAAAAGTATGAGAATTAGGCTCTTAGGGGGGGTTTTCAAACAACCACCTCCAAAAGTTCAATTCTCATGACTTTTAAGGGGGGTTCCAAAAAAATTGCCTCCAAAAGTTCAATTCTCATGACTTTTAGGGGGGGTTTTTGACAAACTGCCCCCAAACGTTATGAGAATTGGGCTTTTAGGGGGGGGTTTCCCAAAACCGCCCCTAAAAGTCAAATTTCAGGACTTTTAAAGGGGGTTCCAAAAAAACCGCCTCCAAAAGTTCAATTCTCATGACTTTTAGGGGGGGTTTTGACAAATCGCCCACAAAAGTTATGAGAATTGGGATTTTAGGGGGGGTTTCCCAAAACTGTCCCCAATAGTCAAATTTCAGGACTTTTGGTGGCGGTTTTAAAAAAACCGCCCCCAAAAGTCCAATTTCCATGGCTTTTAGGGGTCGTTTTAGAAGTCCGCCTCCAAATGTCTGAAAAAACTTTTAGGGGGGGGTTTACCAAGACCCCCGCAAGACAAAACTGCCCCTAAAGGGCTATTTTGTTGTAGTGGGTTTTCTTCAAATTGATGACACTTCGAGGAAGAAGTGACAGACACATTTGTAGGAGCCATTCCTAGCATGGTGGGAAGGAGGATCCTTCCCACGGCTATGGATGTAAGCACTGGATGATGAGCATCAGGATGATTCTCCAGTTACTGCTCTGTATGAATCATGTTGGATGCTTGTTATGATCAGGTGGATCATGTATTTGTATATGTATCAGGTGGATACATTGTATGATCAGGATGATCATAAATTACGAGCTTCAAGATGTTGCTCCAGATGGTATGTATCAGGTGGATACATTGTATGATCAGGATGATCATAGATGACGAGTTTCAGGATGTTGCTCCAAATGATATGCATCAGGATGATGCTATGATGATGATCAGGATGATCATGTGATGATGTACATCAGGATGATGTATGGTGAGTATCAGGTTGATACTTTGTGTCCATGGACAGGTTTTGTCCTATGGCATGTAATGTAGTCCTAGGAGATTCGATAGGTTGGGCTATGTTCCCGTCATAAGTCCTAGGATTCTCTTTCGAGGTTTTGTCATGACCACATGTAATGTAGTCCTGGGAGATCCAAGAGGTTGGGCTGTGTGCCCATAATAAGTCCTGGGATGCTCTTTTGAGGTTGTGTGGTGGGAAATCCTAGAATTGTTATAGGTCCCATCCAGTATGAAAAAGGACTGGCTCTGTGGCGAAAAATCCTAGATTTGTTCTAGGTCCCATCCAGTATGACAAAGGACTGGCTCTATGGCGGAAAATCCTAGATTTGTTCTAGGTCCCATCCAGTATGAAAAAGGACTAGCTCTATGGCGGAAATCCTAGATTTTTTCTAGGTCCCATCCAGTTTGAAAAAGGACTGGCTCTATGGCGGAAACCCTAGATTTGTTCTAGGTCCCATCTAGTATGAAAAAGGACTGGATCTATGGTGGAAATCCTAGATTCGTTCTAGGTCACATCCAGCATGAAAAAGGGCTGGCTCTGTACATGATGAAGACCTGCAGGTGGTAGGCCTACATCCAGTATGAAAAAGGAATGGCTCTGTAGAAATTCCTATGATGAGTAGAACGGAGATTGATTGAGATAGCAATAGCAGTGATGATGACGATGATTCGATGACGATGATTCAGTGACGACGATCCAAAGAAGAAGACTTGTGCTAGCAAATCTGTGTCGGGAAATACCTTCCTAGTTAAGAGGGAGTGTTGATGTATATGTAACTTCGGAATGTATTTCACCTATGTATATTGTACTCCTATAGAGATGTCATTATTCCTCTATACGGAAGTGTCATCATTTGTATTGACAAGTGTCGCAACTTGCATGTGATGGGTTATTAGACCACCAAGTGTGGGGTCGTCCCTAATTAGTATTACCATCGATTATTAGACTGAGTTAGACAAGTCATCCCTGCTAGCTTATTAGGCAGGTCAAGTCATGTATAAATAGAGTGCGGGAGGCACTCTATTTGATCATCTCATTATTCACTTCTACACTCTCCAGAAAGTGGCGCACAAGTGAGGAAGGAGGAGTAACTGCTAGGAGGACTATCTCTTTTACTTTGGTTGTATCATTGCTCTTTCTATCTCTGAGGAAGTTGTGGGGTTTTTTACCTTTATGGTTTTCCCCAGTGAAACTCTGTGTGTCTATTGTCTCTTGTGATTGCTTGGTGTGATTGTTATGCTTGATATGCTATACATGTTATTCTCTTAGTAAAGATCCTAGAGTATATTGAATTCATGCTCAAAAATTAACAATTTGGCCCCTAATACCACGGACAACCCATAGCTGTAGATTTCTGACTCTGAATGCATCTGGTCTGTCCAACGGCGCACTCCGTTAACGATTCACAAATTTTGGGCCCACTGATTTACTACACGAGTAGTATTTGCAAACTTTTTGTGAGCCGTAGATCTTCCCCTCGCAAGATTGGAGCAGTTGGAAAAAGCGGGACTTTAAGAAAAGTTCACAAATCGAAATCACAACCAATTTCGTACAAGTGATATTTGCGAACATATTATTAGCCGTCAATCTGCATCCTCCATCGTTGATCAATCTTTAACTTGTCCACCCATTAACATCTAGTCCGCGCTTATATCACTTTCAAGTTCCGTTGCGATGGAGACCTATAATCGTCAATCTTTATCTGTCTAATCTCGACCGTCCATGGGTGCAAACCAATATCGTGGGCGCATTCCTCTATACTAGATCATCTCGGTCATCTTTAGGCCTTGGATCCTCTTTTTCTCTTGTTTGCGGACCAAGCCTACTGTACAGGGCCTTGATTTTTTCCATTTTAAGGGGGATGCCGACCAAGGGGCGGGATTCTTTTGGAGATCTTCGTGGTCCTGCAACCTCACTTTGTAAAAAACCCTCCTTCAAATTCATAGCACAATTACAGTGCTAACACCTTATTTTCCATCTCAGCAGATTGAAGACTCCAAAAGAAGTATGGAAACAACTTGACACACTCTTTAGCTTGTAGGATATGAGGGATTATCCATTAGAGAATGAATTGATTTCCCTAAATATTGAGAATTTCTAAACCATCAATGAATTTTTCACCAAGTTCAACCATTTGGTGCTTCAATTGAAGCAATGTGGTGTCGAGAAGAAGGATTATCAATTGATCCTTTCAATCCTTTCGAAACTAGGAGCATATTATTCAGTGTTTGCCTCTACCTTTCATTTGGGAAAACTTACCATTATGAATTGGAAGATGCCATCCTTGAATGCATTCATTGAGTATTTAACAAAAGAGCATGACAAGCTTGTTTAGATGGGGTCAATGAGATCCTCCAAATATCAAGCCTTGTTTGTTGGGGGAACCAAGGCTTCGAATGCTAAAGGAAAGAAAAAGAAAAAAGAGAAGACCAATTTTGATCATCCTAAGTAGAAGGAGAAGACCAAGCATTCAGATGAGCCCTCAGGTTCAAGAAAATACAAGTAAAAGGGAAAGGAGAAGACAAAGTGTTCTTACTGTAGCAGGGGATTTCATCCAGAAAGATCATGCATGAAGAAAACTATTGATCAGATGGCCCTTCTCTTGGAGAAAAACAACATCACTCTTCCAGATGGTGCAAGGAAGAAGGACAATAATGATCATCCTGAAATAGGTCATGCACTCATGGAAAGTGTTTCAAATTCAACAGATCTTCTCATAGATTCAGGAGGTTTGAATCACATGGTTGCAAGAAAAGACTCTTTCTCATCATTGGATCCGACAGTTGCATCTCCATCCACATGGGATATGATTCACAAATTTCATCGAAAGGAAAAGGTACAATCCATTTAGAACATGGCAGTTTTCAAAATGTTCTATATGTCCCCTCTCTAGCTTCGAACTTGCTTTCTGTGTATCAAATGGAACATACTAGTTTTCCCAAGAATGTTGTATTCATCCCTAATGATGTTGAAATTTTTGAGATTAGCACTGGAAAACTCATTGCCATAGGCAAGGCAAATCATGCTGCAAAAACATATGAGTTTTCCCAATTTTTTCCATATTCAAACCCAAGTTCCCTTATGACTCATGGAAATGAGCTTAGATGGCTATGGAATGAGAGGTTTGGACACTGTAATTAAAATTATTTGCAGCTGCTACAAAATCATTCCATGGTTGAATTCCTTCTGAACATCCAATTCTTTAAAGGGATATGCAAGGGTTGCATCATTTGCAAGCATCCTGAGCACAAGTTCGATCGAGGAAAAGCTAGCAGGGATTCTTTTATTTTTTGGCTGATTCACAGTGATATCAGTGATCCATTACCAAATACCTCCATGAATGGCTCAAGGTATGCTCTCACATTCATTGATGACTTTTCCAGGTTCACATGGGTCTGCTTTCTCAAGAATAAATCTGAAGTGCTTGAAAGGTTCAAGAATTTCAAGGATTCTGTTGATACTACCACTGGGATAAAGATAAAAGATCTTAGATATGATAATGGGGGACAATATATCAAATTATATCTGCTAAAACTTTGTGTTGAAAATGAAATCCAAATCCAACACAAAGTCACCTACACACCTCAGCAGAATGGTATAGCGGAGAGGAAAAAATGAGCATTGAAAGAGATGGCTACTTGTATTCTTGAGTCTAAAGGTTTGGATTCAAATATTTGGGATGAGGCCATATATGTTGTTTCATACATTTAGAATAGAGTTCCACACTCATCCATCAAATATACAACCCCTTTAGAATCCTAAATTGGTCACAATCCTGATGAGTCACATATCAGGGTTTTCGGGTCCACTGCATGGGTTAGAATTCCGATTGAGAAGAGAAGATATTTAGAACCAAAAAGTACTAAGTGAATCCTCATTGCATATGATGAATAATACAAAGTATACAAACTCATTGATATCATATCCAAAAGAATATTCATCGAGAAAAGTGTCCAATTTGAAGAACCGCATCATGATCTACAACTAGTGGAGGAAGAAATTGCCAAATTGCTACCTCTTCCGAAAGAAGATTCGCGAGGTGATACTGAAATTTTATGTTCTGATATTTATGATAATGTTTGATATTAATGAACATGGAGAATCAGGTTCGGATTCAAATCCAGATGAGCCCCCCTCAGTTTCTAAAGTGGGAAGAAAACACTCTCACATCTATTAGTTCTAAAATTGGAAATCCTGTTGATCCAAAAAGAACACGAGCATAATTTCAAAGAGCAGGTATGGCTCTTTCATATGTTGATCCATTGTTGTACGAAAAGTGTTTTTTCATTGTTGTTTCATATCCAAAATCATACTACCATTCCCACTAAGATCCGATATGGGAAACCGCCATGGATGAAGAGTACAATTCTCTTGAGAAAAATGCAACATGGGAGCTAGTTTCTCTTCCACCCGGGAGGAAATTGGTTCAATGTAAATGGGTCTACCGAACCAAGGTTGTTTATGATGGTCCAACCTGAAAATACAAATCTAGGTTGGTGGTGAAAGTTTTCTCACAATTCCATGGTGTGGACTATACAAAAACTTTTGCATCGGTTGCAAAAATGGAATCAATCTAACTAGTTTTGGCAATTTCCACATCCAAGCACTGGGAGGTGCACCACATGGATGTGAAGAGTGTTTTTATTCATCAGGATATTCAAGAAGAGATCTACATGAATCATACCGAAGGTTACATATCATATCCATCACTTTTTTGCAAATTAAGGAAATATTTGTATGGTTTAAAACAGGCCCTAAGAGCATGTTATGCAAAGATGGATTCCTTTCTTCTGTCGTAAGACTTTGCGAGATGCAAATCATATCTGAATGTATATCTACAGAATCATGAAGGTGATTTTTTAATCACTGTACTTAATGTTGATCACCTATTGATTACAGGAGGCAGTCTTTCTTTGATAGGAAAAATAAAAACCTCTTTACACCTAACATTTGAGATGAGTTATTTAGGCCTGCTGAAGCAGTTTATTGGTCTCGAGATCACTCAAAATTTTGATGGGATCATGATTTACCAATAAAAATATGCTTTGAACCTGCTAAAGAATTTTAATATGGCAGAATGTAAAGCGGCACCATTCCCATTCCTCTCAGGAATCATTCTTGAGGATGGTGATTCTACACCATTGTTGGATTCTACACTTTACTGAAAATTGATTGGGAAGTCTTTTTTATCTTACACACTCTAGGCCTGATATTTATTATGCCATGAGTGTTGTCTCAAGGTACATGCAATGGCCACATGAGCTTCACTGGAAGGAATCCAAAAGGATCTTGCATTATGTGTAAGGTACGAGACATTTTGGCATTTACTATGCTGCGGATTCCAATATTGACTTGGTTGGATTCGCTGATTCAAATTGGGCGGGTGATAAGCATTGATCGGAAGTCCACTTTTAGATATGTTTTCATGATTGGCACAGAGCCTATTTTTTGGTCAAGAAAAAAGCACGCTGCCATTGCCTTATCTTCAGCAGAGGCAAAGCATCGAGGATCATTCAATGCTTGCATTCAGACAGTTTGGTTGCAGGGTATTCTAGTAGAGTTTGATATTGGTAGCACCACTTGTAATATCATTTTTTGTGACAATTAGAGTGCTATCAAGATCTCAACATATCCAGTTTAGAGATAGAGGAACAAGCATATCAAGATCCACATGTACCACATCCGAGGTCTTGTGCATGACAAAACCATTGTACTGTAATATTTCCCTACAGAAGAGCAAATTGCAAACATCTTCACTGAGAAGAAGTTATCTTACCTCCATTCATTGTTGGGGGTGAGTTATACTATGGTGAGGATAGATTAGATCCTTCAGTTTTCACTTTGAGGGGGGGTTTTCTTTCCCACTAGGTTTTCCCTCTTTCCTCAATTAGATTTTTTGACCATTTTTTGGATTATTTATGTATTGGGTAACCTATGGACTTTGTTACCAGGGCCCTTTTATTATTTTTATTTACTCCTCCACATGATATTAGCTTAAGGGGGGGTGTTGGAGTCATTTTACAATATCACAACATTTATTTGGGATTAACAACCTAATTTACCACTTATCCTAAGTATTTTGACTCAATTATGTTCTTTACATCATCAACAGGTCATCATTTTCAGTCAATTGGGCCTCCTCCTTCATTTGGGGAGCCAATTGGGTCATCAAATTCAGTTAACTGGGCCTCCTCCATCATTTAGGGAGCCAAATGGGGTGATTTTCATGAAAATGCACCCTACTTAGTCCAACTGGGTGTGTTTCACCTAACAAATAACTTACTGGAGTCAGAAAGGTGCCCTCCTACTCAATTTGACCCAATTTTGGGTAATTTCACCTAAATATCAGTTAACTGAAGTCAGAAAGGTGTCCTCCCCTAATTTTGGGCATTCAATTGAGTTATAGATTAAGTTTGACTCAGTTTGACAGTTTCAAAATCTGTTAGAGTGAATTACTTGGCAGTTAAGTGGTTAACTGATGTGCCGAGTGGTGTTAACTGACTAGTAAGCCACTCTCATGTAGTCAATTCAAATGACCTCCCTAGGTTTAGAATTTCTTGGATATTATTTCCATTTTTACACATTGTAATCATCTTCTAAGTTAATGATAATGCATGAACTGCTGCAAACCATTTGCACTAGTGTTTTGACACACAATTTGCCACATACATCTCTAGTAACTGTTGTGCTTGTTTCATAGATATGTTGTGCTTGAATTTTAAACCCACCTCCCCTCATTCTTGATCTCTACCTCATGCTCTCTCCCTTTATATCCCTCCCCCTCCCTCTCCTCCTCTCTCTCTCTCATCCCCCCTCCCACACTCTCTATTTCCCCCTCCCTCTCCCACACCACAACTCCCTCTCTCCTGCTCTATTCAACTCTCCCTCCCTTCCCCTTCACCTCCCCCTCTCTCCCCCTTTTATACCCTCAATTTCCCCCTCCCCCCTACCCATATCTACCCTTCCCCCTCCCTCTCCCTCCCCAAACACCACCCTCCCCTCTCCAGTATCTCTCCCTCCCCATCCCCATCCCCCATCCCCCCTCCCTCTCCATGCACCTCTCCCTACCCCTCCCCCTCCCTCCTTACTCTCCCTCGCTCTCTCTCTATCCACCCTCCTACCCCTAATAAACCCCCATCCCCTCTCCCTCTCCCACCCTCTCTCTCTTCATCTCTCTCCACCCCATATCCCTATCCCTCTACCTCTCCCTAACCACCCTCCTTCCTCTAATAAAACACCATCCCTCTCCCTCTCTCTCCCTCACCCTCTCCCTCACCCTCTCCCTCACCATCTCTCTCATATCTTATCTACCCCTCTCTTGTATCCTCTCTCCTGCTCTCTCACCTTCCTACCCATCCCCCTCCTCCTCTACCTCCACCCTCCTCCCCCATTCTCTCCTTTCCACTCTGCCTCTCCAACTAATCCACTCCCAATCCCTCCATCCTACTGAATCCCTCCCACTCTCTCTCTTTATTTCTCTTTCTCTGTCTCCCTCTTGATCTCCCTCCATCTCTCTCTCTCTCTCTCTCTCTCTCTCTCTCTCTCTCACTCTCTCCCTCTCTCTCCCTCTCTCCTCCTCCCCCTCCCCCCTACTCTACTCTCTCTCTCCCTAACCCTGCCTCCTACTCCACATACCCCTAAAAACCACACCATCCTCTATCTCTCTCTCCCTAAATACCCTCCTACCCCTCCCCCTCCCCCCTCCCCTCTCTTTCTTACTCTCCCTCACTCTCTCTCCCCCCTTCTCTCTCCCTCCCCCTCTCTCCCTCTCCTAAAATCTCCTTTCCCCTTCCCTCATTTATTCTATCCCCCACTCTCTATCCTTCCTCCCCCTCCAAGAACACCCTCCCCCTCCCCGTCCCACTCCCCATCTCCCTCTCCATTTCCCTATCCCTATATGACTCTCCCCCTTTCTTTACTCACTTCCTCCTGCTCCCGCTCCCCCTCTCCCCCACACCCATACCACTCTCTCCATCCCCATCCCTCTCTCTCCATCCCCATCCTAATACCATCCCCTTCCCATCCCACTAATCCTCCCCCTCTACCCATCCCCCCTATCCTACTCTCACTATACCACCCTCTACCTCTTTTTCTCCCACTCTGGATCCCTCCTTCCTATTCTCTCCCTCTTGATCTCTCACTCCCACTCCCTCTCCATACTTATCCCCCTCCCCAATACCCCTCCCCAACCCCATCAAACTAAACCTCCATCGATCCTACTTTATCCCTCCTGATCTCCTACTTAGCTCCATCCTTCTTTATCTCTCCATCTTGCTATCTCCCTCTCCTCCTCTCTCTCTCATGTTCCCCATCCCTCACTCTCCACCCCCTCACCCCCCCCTCTCCCTGCCTCTCTCCTATGCTCTCTCTTTCTCTCCCTCCCTCCTCCTCCTCCTCCCACTCTCTCCCCCCCTCCCCTTCCTCCCCCTCCCTCTCTCTCCCACTACCCCCTCCCTTTCTCTCCCCCTTCCTGACTCTCCCCCTCCCCCTCTGACTCCCTCTCCATACCCATCCCAATCCCTCTCCCCCTATCTTCCTAATCAACCCTCCTACCCCTAACTGACCCCCCTCCCTTGCCCTCTCAAACTCTCTCCTCTCTCCTCTTCCACTATCTCCTCTCTCCCCCTCTCCTGCATTCTCCCTCCCCCTCCACCTTCCTCTACCCCAAACACCACCTCCCACTCTCCTCCTCCTTTTCTCTCTCCCTCTCTCTTTTGTTACTTTTTGAGCATCAATTCAATATGATCTATGATATTTACTGAGAGAATAACATGTACAGCATATCAATCACAAGAAGCATCACAAGAGACAATAGACACACAGAGTTTCCTTTGGGAAAACCAATAAGCGTGAAAAACCCCAATAACTTCCTCAGAGATAGATAGAACAATGATACAAAACCCAAGCATAAGAGATAGTCTCCTAGCAACAACTTCTCCTCCTCCACTAGTGCACCACTCTCCAATTAGTGTATAAGTGATAAAATGAATGATCAAATAGAGTGCCTCCTACACTCTATTTATACATGACTTGACTTGCCTAATAACCTTACTAGGTCGGCCTCAACTTAATCACATAATATAATGTTGATAGGGGCCGACCTAACTAGGGTGGTCTAATAACCCTTTAACCCACATGACTTATACAAGGCCTACCCCATCAAGGTGGCCTAATAACCCATCAAGTATAAGTTACGACACTTACAATATAAATGATGACACTTCTGTATAGAGGAATAATAACATCTCTATAGGAATACAATATACATATATGAAATAACATTTTGAAGTTACAAATACATCAACACTCCCTCTTAACTAGGAAGGTATTTCTCGACACAGATCTACTAGCACAAGTCTTCTTCTCTGGATCATTGTCACTGGATCATAATCATCATCACTACTACTGCTATCTTAATCAATCTCCAATCTACACATCATAAGAAGTTCTACAGAGCCAACCCTTTTTCAT